>CM076578.1:315637781-315760123 GCA_034641835.2 Pinus albicaulis
TTCACTGTTCATCATTAGAGCGTGGTGCCATATTGTTCCTACTACCAGAACATCCATATTAAGTGCACATTTCGAAAATCGATTTGAGAGAGGATTTTCCTTGATATTTAGGCTAAGGAACGTTAGTATTTATCCTATAACCTTGGGCTTCAAGATCAGCCTTTGAGTGCTTCAGATCTATATCAAGCATCAAGCCATCTATTATTAATCTCCCAGCAGCAACATTTCCAATAGGAATTGTGCAGTCCATTCTTGTAGATCCAAGGGAGAAGGGAAGTTGCTAGCATTTCAAATAGTAATCTAGTGGAGGACCATTCCTTCACATTGTATGCATTATTTCCATCAATCTTGAGCTTCATAGCCATATTTTACAGCAGTCTAGAGATCCTCCTTTCTTTATAGTGCAATTTTTGTGAGTAATTATGCAGCAACAGCTGCAATATTAAAAGGATGATTGAGGAGTTAGATCTTGAGCTTCTAGCTTGAGGATCTAGTGAAGGGATCATCCCTTCAAGCTTAGATCTGATCTTGTGACATATTTCAGCCATCTATTTGTCAGATATAGCTTTAGATCTACATAACCCAACAGACCAGGGATCAAACCTCAAGAGGGTAAATTTCCAATCTCATAGATATGGAATTTCCTTTCTAGGTTATCTTGGGTTGCCATCATAGAGCCCAGATCTAGAATCTTGGCATCATCAAAGCTCCATATTTCCATAGATCTACATTTTCCTATTCAGCCAGAAGTCATATGTACATCATCTGCTGAAGGGACAACACAGTATTTGCTTCCAGCAACTCTCCAGTTACGTAGTGCCTACTTTCGCATGTTTTCAGGGTCATTCTAGGCCATCCCTTTGGCTTGAGTGTCTCATATTTTGAGAATTGTTGTACTTTCTATTCACCTCCTATATAATAAAATTGCTCAGCTATTTCTGTGCATTCTGATGTGTATTTAGATTTATTTTTTAATTTTCTGCAGTTCTCATATTGTGTTTTAATATCAATGTATTATTCCATTTTGGGATATTACACAGAGATAGAATACCTGGCATCCACTCATGCAAGCAAGGAAGCAATTATATAGTAGAGATTTTGTTCAAGCATGGGGTTGGTGCAAAGAACTATAAGGATATACTGTGATAGAAAAAGTGAAATTTTCTTGGCTAAGAATCATGCTTATCATTCAAAGACAAAGCACATTAATGTTCAGTATCACTTTGTGAGAGATATGGTTGAGGATAAAAAGGTGTTGCTGGTAAAGGTGGACACTTTGAAGATTGTTGAAGATGCATTGATGAAGTTTGTGAGCAATGAGAAGTTATATTGGTGTAGAGAAACAATGAGTGTTGCAGGGGTGGACCAATGACTAAGCTCTCTTGTGATCACCTGTGGAAGGAAAAAAAAAGTGGGAGAATGTTGGGTGTGTGTTATATTTGTTCCACAACTAGCCGCACACGCGAAGAGGGAGGGTGACCTCACCATCTTCTATTGCATTAGGCACAATGGGGGGGTCATAAGGGGGGCGTAGCCCCCCCTCTCGAGTGGTTTGTAGCGGGGCGGTAGACCCCCTGCAAGGGGTCCGGGGCAACACCTAGGGAAATTTTGTTTGGACCCTATATTAAGTGGGAGGACCTACTTTTGGTTTTGTGCATGGGTTTAGCACATGGTTTTGGGCATGATGGTTTTATGTCCATGGTATTTTTTAGATCTGGTCAAGGGAACTATGATTATGTTCTAATTCAAGGTTAAGGGATTGGGTTTTATGAATGCTTCAACATGTATATATATGTATTATAACATTGAAAATAATATAATGAAAAATCGAGCTAGCAGTCTCGGTTTTGGGATCGAGGGGAAAATATATGTTTATATCTGTTTTATGTTTCATTCTCTCACTATTGTTTATTTTTTGTTTTAAGTGTTCGTTTTCAGATAATTTATGTACAGGAAGCCTACAAAAAAATGGGTACTCGTTTCCATTCCTATTTCAAAGTTTACATTGTTCCAATCTAAATCCATTCTAGAAGATGATATTTTCTTTAGGGTCTTGTACCGGAATGGCAATGATTGTTTCCCATTTGACTTGCTTTACCATTTTATGACTCAATGAGTTGGTGCAATGGTAACCCAAAATGTGCTACAATAGTGACCCAACGAGTTGCCACGATGGTGACCCAACAAGTTTCCACAACTGTAAGGTCTCCCAATTGTAAACCAATGTGTTTCCACATTGGTAAACCAACAATCTGCCTCAAAGTTCAACCAATGAGTTGTCGTAACGGTCAAACAACGAGTTGCCACAACAGTTAATCAACAAGTTTCTGCAATGGTTAACCAGGGTTAAAAAGCGAATTGCCGCAATGGTTGACCAACGAGTTGCCACAACAGTTGACCAGGGAGTTGACCTGTGGTTTTTTTTGTAATCAATTTTGGTGCTCTCCTAACGTTGACAAGCAACAACTAGCTATGTGCAACCCATAACAACATTCCCTTTATATAATAGTCTGAATAAATTGGGTATTAGTAATTTGGAGGATTCTAGGTTTTACAAATTGTGTTTTAGTAATGTGGAGGATAAAGGGTTGTAAAATTTGGGTTTTAACCAGCACCATCAAAAGCAACAAAAAAACTAACATTATGCTTATTAACCAGAAATGGAACGTGCATAGGTTTTGAAATTTCCTATTTTGAACTTGCAATATGAGCGACACCCAGGTATAAACGTATGTCGCGATTTTTGCACGTTCTTTATAGAATTTAAGCTCCATTCATGTTGAACATTGGATCGATATTTGCAATCCGATCAACACAGGCGGTTTCAATTTTCTTCATTTGAGGGTGCATGCTTATTAACCATACCTAGAATCTGCGTAGGTTTTGACTTGTCTCTGTCTTAGGATGCAAGGGTTTCAAAATTATCCCGGATCGGATGGAATTCAGACTAATGAATGAGGGAATGGAATTCAAGTTGTGTGGCTACGTAGGTAGGTGACCCGTCGTGTCGTAACTAACAAGCTGGCTTGCAAACGAGAGTCACCCAACAGAGTATTCAGACGGCGAGAAATGAAACATACGTTGGAGACGAAGTTGTTAATGCCAATGTTGAGAATCGAGCTATTAATGTTAACATTGAGGAGGAATGGGACCTACTCACAAGAAGTGCCTCGCTGGTAGCGATGGGGTGAAAAACCCAAAAGGTATTTCATCAATCCATTAGCATACTCTTTTTTAAAGATCTCAACATAAAATTTGTCTTTCATTTTCCATTATAATCAAATATATTTAGTGATGATGTCTTATGGTGTCCATATATGTTGATAATATATTTAAGAATTAGTTGTAAGTTTTATCTCTTTTCCCATTACAATAAATATATTTACTCTTTCCTTTCCCTAAATAAAATATATTTAGTGATTATGGGTTTTATGTGTGACCACTTTTATAGTGATGAATATTTAATCTTTTTTATCTCCCTTACAATAAAATAGATTTAGTGATGATGGTTTTTATGTGTGACCACTTGTGCAGTGATGATGGCATTGAGATTTTTATTTTTATTTTTTAAGTTGTCTCTTTTTTTTCATTACATTAACATATATTTTATCCTTTTATTTCCATTACAATAAAATATATTTATTGATGATGGTTTTTATATGTGATCACTTGCGTAGTGATGATGGCATTGAGATTTTTAAATTTTTTTTTTATCCTTTTATTCCCAATATAATAAAATATGTTTAGTGGTGATGGTTTTTATGTGTGTCCACTGGTATAGGGATGATGGTTATCCTTTTATTCCCACTATAATAAAATATGTTTAGTGCTGATGGTTTTTATGTGTGTCCACTAGTATAGGATGATGGTTTTTATGCGTTTATTTGAATTTTTTAAGAAACTAAGTGTACGTTTTGTTTCATTAATCAAATAATTTTAGTAATGATGTTGATATCTTTTAAGAAATTAAATATAAGATTGGTTTCTTTTTCCAATTATAGTAAGAAAATATTGCTTTTGTACAATTTTTTCATTACAATAAACTAATAAAATTTGTTTAATAATAATAATTTTTATATGTTAGTCCTTGCTCTTTTTCTCTTTTTATGTGTGTTCACACTTATATAGGAGAATTTTTTAAACAATTAAGTGTAAGTTTTGTCTACCTTTTCTTATTTAAGAATAATAACTTTTACGTGCATGTAGTTTTGTCTATTTTTTCGTATTACAAAAATATATTTTTTCGTTAACTTTTACCTTTTCAAGGTGCTTAAGTTTAGGCGTTGTCCGTCTAAGTATAGTTTTTTGCCACTTTTTCCCATTACAATCAAATAGATTTAGTGAATAATGGTTTGTATATATTTTCATTTGCACATTTTAATTTTAATAGATTTTAATTAATTTTGTTTGCATATTTTTTCATTATAAAGATTTTTTTTTAAATATATAAAATTATAATTTTTTTAATAAAATAATATTTTCATTTTTTATTATGAAATTGTATATAACATTTACATATATAGTTTTGAGAGTGAGTTTAATTGGTTGAGGTCTTATTGTCAATGTCATGGCTTCTATTCTCTTCGACATTCTTAGGGTTAGGCTTAGATTAGTTTGGTCGGGGATGTGGTCTTTTTGGGTAGACCTACCTTGATTTTCAAAAGGAATATATATATATATATATATTAGGCTTCGATGAAGGTGAACGAGAGTGAGAGTTTCCGTGTTTGCGGAGTTAGGGTTTGAGTGATCATAATGTGGTAACAGACAAAGGGAAGGGATCCAAGGCATGTTTCAAGTTTTCAACTGACAGTGCATCACGTAATAGCCAATGAGCGACTGGAGTAGGTACTCAGGGTGGGAATGGTTAGAGAAGAGAAGATGACAGAAGTACTGCAGGGAATTAGGAAGACCAACAACAAAAGTCAAAAGGGACCATTGAGAAGGAGCCATGTAAGCCAAAAACTGCGATAATCCTAAAAACATTAATCACAGATCCGGAGACATGAGCCTTTATGGATCGCGTGCGATCGTATACTATTATCTGCAAGTTTATGGGCCTCTCGCAAATAAAAAAATTATTATGTGGCTAGATCAAACACTATTGGAAACCATGTAGGGAGCTTGAGCTTGATCTAGGATCTAAGGGGTTCTTTAATGTGGTCTTTGAAAATATGGAGGATAGAGACCAAATCTTTCACGATGGTCCCTACTGTTTTACATTAGCAGGTATATACATGCACCCGTGGATGGAAAATTTTACTCCAAGAAAGGATACTTTTACCAGACTTCCAGTTTAGGTCAAGTTGTACTCATTACCCCTTGACTACTGGCTACCTTCGACCCTAAAGATCATAGGAGACACACTAGGAAATTTTATTAAGATATCAAAGGCAATGCTATAGGGAAGATATACATCGTATGCAAAGATCTGTGTGGAAATGGATGTTTCAGGTGCACTTCCTGAAGTAGTCAAACTGGAATTCAAGGATGAAATATGGTTACAACCAATAGATAATGAGCATATTCCCTTCAGGTGAAGACACTATCATGAACATGGCCACCTAATTTGGGAATTCCCTCTGAATAAAAATAAGGAATAGGGGAAAGAACAAGAATGAAAGGATGTTGAAGTTTTTGTGAGACCAAACACAAGGGGACGAGCTAACCGAAGACAACAACAAAGGAATCAAGGAGGAAAAATGACACAGAGGAATATCTTTGAAGTATTGTCGGAAGAAAATATAGAGATTCACAGGAATGAAGATAAAAATGTGGAGTAGTCAGAAGGTAAGGAGGAGGAAATGCTGCAGTCGAAAAAAGATATTGGAAAAAAAATAGACATACCGTATCTCTCTAAATACTTTGAAGGAGACGCTAAGATGACCTCAAGAAAAGTATGTACAGAAGATCCAGATCTACATGAAATAGTGGAAAGGGAAGGGATTGACCTTAATATTATGGTGGAACAAGTCCAAAAATAGGGATTAGAGGCCACCCCAATAGAGCAGATGGATAGGATCCAATACTTATACTTGATGAGAGAAGAGGCTAAATTACGAGGCCAAAAACACCCACATGTAGACAAAGGGGAGATGGGATTTAAGGCGTCATGATCTCAAACAGTTTTAGCACCATGACACATCCAACAAAAAAGAGGGAGGAATTCTAACAATATAGTTGTCCAAGTGTTGGGAGAAATGTTGATCAATTCATGTAGGACGATAGCGCTAAGCTCACAACCCAATTTTCGTAGTTAGAAATGAAATTTATGACATGGAATGCAAGGGGCATAAATAGCCTCAGAAAAAAATATTTCGTAAGAAAATAGACTAAAATGGAGCAACCAAATCTTGTTTTTCTTCAAGAAATGAAATGTTCAATAGAGAATATTATGGAGGTAAGTAGGAAATTAGGAAGGCATTTTACTTTCTTGGAGGTAGCAGCGCAAAGTTCTACAAGTGGTTTGGTGGAACCCTCAAGTCCTAAATCTAATCGATGCATAAGCCACTATATATTACTTATCATTGGAAATGCATGTCATAGGGGTCTTGAGGTCGCTAGTATTTACGAATTTTTACCACCCTCAAAGGATAGAGGAGAAGCTCAGTTTTCTTCATGATCTTAAGGAGTTTAGAACTATAAAATGTTATCTCCTTTAAATTGTACGGGAACACTTCAATATGATAGCCTCCCTATCAGAAAATAAGGGAGGCCAAAGCTGCCTAGATAGAGATTTTTAATCCTTTAAAAAGTTCATTTATGAAGCTAATCTAATCGATATGGAAATTTCCAATGACAACTTCACATGGAGTAATAAGTGTGAAGGGGAACAACGAGTTGCATCAAGGTTATAAATATTCTTAATTTCAGAGGAATTGTTGATGAGAGGGTTAGATATGGAAGCCAATATCCTCCCCTGTGGAGGATCATATCACTGTCCAACAATATTAATTATTGCGATGTTAGGTTCCCCTAAAAATATAACGTTTAGATTTGATGCATTCTAAATAGATCATCCCTCATTTATGGAAAATATTATGAAATGGTGGGGAGATCGGATCCCAATCAAGGGCTCTAAGATTTATATCTTGTAAGTCTGCTTAACATATATAAAATATAAATTAAAGTAGTGGAATAAGATGGAACTTGGCAACATTTTTTAGGAAAAATGAGACTTGGAACTGAATATGGAAGCATTAGAAAGGATACTGATGGATGAAGGCTATTCAGAGGAAAGAAGAAGAGAGGATACATATCTTCTGAAACTATGGGAGGAAAGGTGCAGACAAGAAGAAATTTCATGGATGAAGAAATATTGAGTTCTATGGCTTAGAGAGGTGAGAAGAACACTAAATTCTTTCACCGATCAAAAATTGAACATATAAACTCCAACCAAATCCTCAGGATTAAGGATGATAGGGGGAAATCATATGAAGCATATCAGGATATTGAACAAGTTTTGGTTCATAATTTCCAAAATATTTCAAAGGAGCCTTGGGTAGATAAGATGGACAACATCCAAAAGATATTCAAGCACATTCAAAAATTGATAATAGGAGAGCATAAAAAGAATTTAAATAATCCTATCTCCATGGAAGAGGTGGCCCTCTTAGTGAATGAGATTAAAAATGGTAAAGCTCCAGGTAATGGTTTTACTATTGACTTCTTCAAAGTGTGATGGGAAATAGTCAAGACCAATGTATATGAGGTGGTACCAGATTCCCAAAATTCTACTACTATCTTGAAGGCTCTAAACTCTAATTTTATCAGTCTTATATTGAAGGAGGACAAGGAAAGTACCACTGAGAAATTTGGTCCGATAACTCTCTGTAATGTGTTGTACACGATCATATCAAAAGTGGCAGCCAATAGGATGAAAATGGTTCGGAAGGAACATCCTAGTTCGGAAGGAACATCCTAGACAATGTGATACATGCACATTAGATTTCCCACTCTTTGAAGAGCTAGAGGAAGGCAAGAATGATAATATAGGTCGATCTTTGAAAGGCATATGATAAGATTAGTTGGTAATATAGGGAAGCAATGCTTCGGGTCTTTGGTTTTGACAATTAATAACATAGTTACCGATCAAACGAAAATTATTACCTCAAAACGAGAACTCTAACAAAAAAAACATAAAAAAAAACTATGAAAAAATAACCCAAAAATGAAAAGTTGTATTCTGGAATAACCTTTTTTTTCGGGGTAAATTTTCAATAATTTTAAAAAATGGAAGTCAAAGCCAATTTTTTTTTGTGCAAAAAACACCCCGAAAAGAAAAGTTGTATTCTAGAATAACCTTTTTTTTGGGGGTAAAATTTCAAGATTATTTAAAAATGGAAGTAAAAACCATTTTTTTTTGTGCAAAAAAAACACCCCGAAAACAAAAAGTTGTATTCTAGAATTTTTTTTTTTTTTTTTTTTTTTTGGGGTAAATTTTGAACATTTTAAAAAAATAGAAGTAAAAGCCAATATTTTTTGTGCGAAAATTTTGTGCAAAAAACACCTTGAAAACAGAAAATGTTGAAACAAAAATTTTAGAATAATAAAAATTTATATAAAAAAATAATATATATATATATGAAAAAAAAACCAAATTCATTATATTAATTTTTTTTTTAAGAAAAATTAATAATAATAAGAAATTAAAAACATTTAAAAAAATTTAATTTAAAAATGTATTAAAAATTAAAAAAGAAACAAAATAAAAATATTAAATTAAAAAAAAAAACAAATGAATAATAAAAAATTAAATTAAAGAAAAATATTGAATTTTAATAAATAAATGAATAAATAAATATTTTTTAAAATAATATATATATATATATATATATATATTTTGTACTTTTTGCGGTTCTGCAGTAAACTAGTTCGGGTCTGCGGCGACCACAATATTGCTGGTGGTAACGAAATTCTTACTGACTACGTCCACGTACACATGCCCTTTTCACATCTCTTCTGCGGTGAGGGGTTTCGCATCTCGTTCGTGGCGAGTGTAGTATCGAGGGGTTTCGTTTATGATATCTTTTGAAGTGAAGAGGTAACTAAGCCATAAGTGAAGAGGTATTTTCACATCTCTTCTATGGCGTTTCACATCTTTTCTGCAGCGAGGGGTTTCGCATCTCTTCTGTGGCGAGTGCAGTATCGAGGGGTTTTGCATCTCTTTTGCGGTTCTACGGTAAACTAGTTCGGGTTTGCAGTGAGTGCAGTATCGAACGGGTTTCACATCTCTTACCGGCAAACTAACATATGGTTCTGTGGTAAATTAGTTCGGGGTCTGCGGTAAGACTATCATATGGTTCTATGGTATATTAAAGGAATTAAATAGCAGTAGATGTGAAGGGATTCTGAATTGAGACATATACTCTGCAGTTCTACCTACAGAATCTGCGGCACTTATAATATGGATCTCTGCGGTGCATGTACTCTCATATGTTCGGGTTTGTTATTTTTTTTTGGCATGGGATTCATATCATATTTCTTCTGCAGGTAGAAGCTTTTCAACAAACATAAAAATTTGGCAGTAGCCTTGACGAGTTCTGAAGATTGGAACCTTATCGAATCTTCATCAAAATATCTCTCATGGCCAAAACATAATTCTTGGCAGTATAATTCTAGGGTCTCCATAGGTTCTATTTTGGAAGATACAGTAAAGTGTTGTCTAAACCTTCGCTCTCTTCTCTTCATCGAACGAGTTTCACATCTCTTCCGTAGGGTTCGATAGCATCTCTTCCGTAGTATGGCTCCTAGCTTCGTAAAGATAATTGCCGGCCCAGTTCCATACGCCTCTGAGAGTCAAGCTCCTACCCATATTGTCAGTGAAGCCCTAGCTCCCACTGTGTAGGTGGTCAAGGCCTCACTAGATGAGGCCTTGAATTTTTCTGAAAGTGCCTTAATCTGCCAGTTTAATGGCTTTTTGCCATAGCTGACAACTCTCCACAGTTGGATCTCGGAGGTATGGAAGCCTCTCATTTCCGATGAAATTAATATCTACCCTTATGCTAAGGGTTTCTTTATAGTAGATTTTGAAAACTCTGAAAGCAGACAATGCATTTTAGTTTTCGGCCCTTGGTTTTGGGAAAAATCGGGCCTATTCATGAAACCATGGAACCCATCATTCGATCCCTCAACAACAGTCATAACCTCAACGCCAGTTTGGGTTAGATTGCCAAACCTACCTTTGCATATTTGGAATCTCTCCTCGCTAAAAGCCATTGGAAATGCAATTGGGAAATTTTACTGCAGGTGCCTAGAAACAGAGGAATATGTCAGAACCACCTATGCACGCATCTATGTAGAAATGGACTTCAACGTCAGATTCCCAGCTAAAATAATCCTAAGAAGCAAAGACTATGTATGGAACCAGAAACTCGACTATGAAAGGAAGATAAGGAACATTACACTATCATCAAGGAAGAATACTCTCCAGAAAACTCCGAATCGCAAGAAATCAGGCAAGAAAGAAACAACCCTCAAGAAAAGCAGGGGGAAATCCCCACCCAACAACAAAAAAATGAACTCGACAGCTCCTCAAGCATCAACAATGATGAGGATTCAAATACCACGCAAAAGAGATCATCATTTAGTAGCAAAGAATATCTCCCGGATCCTAAAGATAAGACACCAGTGTCCCAAGGATCAGAAGATGAAGGAGTTGCAAGATAAAGGAAGTTGGAAGACTATAGAGAAGAAAAAGAAAGCTACAACACCAATCTCGCCAAGAAAGACGAGAAGCCAGACAATCAAGAAATAAAAAAATTATAGGTCTAATAGACCAAAGTTTGGTCTCAGTGGACGTTAACCATCATCATCGTCATCATCATATTTATTTAAATCAAAATAAAAAACACTTTTAAAATGAAAATTAAAAAAAACTTAAAGATAAATTAAATTAGAAAATGGAAAATAAATAAATATTAAATTAAAAACAAAAATAAAAAAAACAAATTAATTTAAAAAGAATCAAATATAAACATTTAATTTAAATAAAAGTTATTAAATTTTATGTAATTAAAAAAAATTAAACTAAAAAAAGAAATTAAAAAAAAATATCAAATTTGAATAAATTTTAAAAAAATTGAAAATTTTATTAAATTAAATTAAAAAAACTAATATTAAATTTATAAAAAAATAAAAATAATATATTAATTAAATTAAAAAAAAATGAAATTTAATATATATATATATATATATATATATTAAAAACGAAAAAAATTATTAAAATTTAATATCGAATTAAAAATTAAATCATTTAATTTGAAAAAAAAATTAGTTGCTTTCCGAGGTGGCGGCGGGGGCCGACCACTAGGCGGGTGGGGAGGTAGCCTCCCCGCCCGCCCAATGGGTCGACTCTCGCCGCCACCTAGGTGACACAACTAATTTTTTTTTCAAACTAAATAAATTGTTTTTTAATTCGAATTATTTATTTATTTATTAAATTTTAATATTTTTTCCTTTCTTTTTAATATATTTTTTAATTATTTATTAAATTTCATTTTTTTAAAATTTAATTTAATATCTTTTTTGAATTTATTTTATTTTATTTGATTAAATTTGATATATTTTTTAATTTATTTCAAATTTAGATTTTTTTTTTAAAATTTAATAATTTTTTTTTTCTTAATTTAATTATATATATATATTTTGATTTTTTTAATTTTTTTTAAATTTAATATTTTTAGGTTATTTTTTTAAAATTTTTAATTTATTTATTAAATTTTAATTTAAAAACAAAATTACATTTTTGTTTTTTTCTTTTTAAATTATTTGAAAATGTTATTTATTTTTTTAATCTTAATTTTTTATTTTAAAATATTTATTTTAATTTTTTTCTTTTAAATTTAATTTTTCATTATTTTAAATTTTTTTTTTATTTTCTTATTAATTTTCTTATTAATTTTAATTATTTTTAAGCTGTCTATTTTTTTTTTAATTATATGGTTTTTTTAATAATTTAGAAAAAAATTATTTTTGATGTTTTTCTCTTATATATTTTTTTTCAATTTTTGTTTTTTTTCTTTAAATTATGTGTTTTTTTTTTGAAATTTTTCCTTTTTTATTTTATTTTATTTTGTTTTATTTATTTATTTTTCTTAAAAAAATTATTTTTACAAGTTAATTTTTTTTTTTTTTTTTTTTTACATTTTTATTGGTTTTTTAATTTTTTTTATATATTTTTTTTATATTTGAGTTTTTTTTGTCATGTCTTTCTTATTTTGTTTTTATGTTTTATTACCAACATGAAAATCACCGCTCTAAAAAAAATGGTTGATGTTGTGTCAACACTTTTCAAAATTAGGATGAAAATCACTAACATTTGAAAACAAATGTTCATACTTCATAAATAAAAAATTAAAGTGTTAAACATATGCTCCAAAAAAAGAGAGGTTGATTCTGCATCACCACTTTTCATAATCAAGTGATTTTTTTACTACCTCAAAAAAGTAGGTACTAGTTCAGTTACCTATTTGATCAGTAACTATGTTTAATGTATCACTTGGATTATGGCTTTGGTCTTGTCCCCCAATTTCTCAATCTCGTTAAACGTGGCTCTGGAAAGACCTTTCTTCCCTACTAGGGGAATTAGGCAAGGGGACCCTATGTCACAATTCATGTTTGTTATAATGATGTAAATCCTAAGGCTGGAAATCTTTGCTGATAACAAGGAAGGGGAGATACGGGGCCTCTAATTACATGATGAGGGCTAGGATACAATGCATCAACAATTTTTCAATGATACCATGTTTCATGGTATCCCCACAGTGAAGGAGGCACACTCTTTTAAACTCATCTTGGAAACCTTTGCATCAGCCTCAGGTATGGAGATAAACAATTTCAAATCCATGATATTTTTCTTTAATACACATATTGCTATACTAAGAAATTTGACTATTATCTTACGATTCCAAAGGATAACTCTCCCATCCAAATATCTTTGGATCCCTCTAATGGTTCAGGCATGGAAGAAATCTAACTAGGAAAAGGATATCTCAAGCCTATAGTGTAGGAATTTACAGCGTAAGTTCCGTAGATTAAGAACCAAAGGTCACCACTCACAAACAAATCACAAATCAATACACCAGTATAATCACATGGTTAAAACCCTCAAAGAGGGAAACAATCCACAGCTTGATCCAACGCGGCCACTTCAGGAAATTTATTAATATAAAAAGAAGAGTTACATATGTTTCTCTCATAAACGGTTACCGGACAAATGACCCTCCATGCTCTTTAAATAGAGATCATGGACCAATCGGGTGTTAAGCCACGGTTCAAGTGTTGTTAATACCAAGGTGAGAGATAACCATCGGATCACTACAAATCGTGAACGTTGGATTATAAGTTACAAATGTTCATGGTAAAGAAACACACTTTACCTAACTCTACACTAGACTAAGTTATTCTTAAATATTTCCTACGTGTCGGAATATCCTAACATCCCTCCTTAAGAACAACTTGGGATAGGATTGAAGGATTTACAAAGATGATAGAAAAGGAGCCTATTTCCTATGTGTCGAAATATCCTAACATCCCCCCTTAAGAACAAATTGGGATAGGATTGAAGGATTTACAAAAGTGACACAATAGGAGAAGGAAGGAGGCATTAGAGCCTATCCCCCCTTAATGAAAACTTTCCTGAACTCCAAGCATGGATCGAAGTTTGGTAAACTTCGCTTTTGTGAGAGCCTTTGTAAAGATATCGACTACTTGATCATTGGTTGGACAATACTGCACTTCAAGAACACGATCATGAATGAGCTTTCTGATGAATTGTTTGTGGAGTTCAATGTGTTTCATACGCTGATTCTGAATTGGATCTTTACATAGTTGAATGGCACTCTGATTATCACACCAAAGTGTATTTGGATGTTGTTGATGAAGACCAAATTCAGACAGGATTTGACGAAGCCACATGGCTTCCTTGCTGGCTTCAACTGCACCACGATACTCTGCTTCTACTGAAGAAAGAGAGATGGCACTTTGTTTCTTACAAGACCAAGTAATAGGTCCTGAACCAAGAGTGAATACATATCTTGCAGTAGACTTTCGATCATTAGGGTCACCGGCCCAATCAGAATTAGTGAAACCAATCAACAATGGAGATGCTCCTGCACTGTAATGAATCCCGAATTGAATTGTACCTCGAATATATCGAAGTATTATTTTAGCTGCTTTCCAGTGACTTTCATGAGGTTGGTGCATAAACCGAGCGACAAGACCAATGGCAAAGGAAAGGTCAGGATGGGTATGGGTTAGATACAAAATTTTACCAACAAGTTGACTATATAAGGTAGCATCAACTTCAGGGGTAGTACGGTTGACTAAAATATTGACTCCAGAATGAAAGGGAGAAGGGGCTGGCTTACAGTCTTCCATGTGAAAGTGGTGTAGAAGATCACAGGCATACTTGGACTAAGAGAGGGTAATGCCTTCCTCGATTGGGTAAAAGGACTCAGCTCTGCTGGAACACTGCTAGTGGCCTAAGTCCTGCCATTTCAAACTTCTTTGAGGCTAGACTTCACATGGTTTATATGTTTGGATCACTACCAGTAAGGATAAGATCATCAACATAAAGAACAAGGATGGTGAAGGAATTACCCACTTTCTTGGTGTAGATAGTGTTGTCAGAATGACACCTAGAAAAGCCATTATATAATAGAAATGTATCCATTTTAGCATACCAAGCCTGAGGAGCTTGTTTGAGACCATAGAGAGACTTCCTAAGGCAACAAACAAGGCTGGAGTCTTTTTGGATAAAGCCATGTGGTTGTTCCATGTAGATTTCTTCATGCAAATCTCCATGTAAGAAGGCGGATTTAACATCCATTCCCATTTAAAGGAGGCAGCAAGGGAAAGAATAAGGCGGATAGAATTCATTTTGGCAACAGGGGAGAAGGTGTCAGTATATTCATTGCCTTCAACTTGTGAAAATCCTTTAGCAACATGACGAGCTTTATGTCTATCCACTTTTCCATCTGGTCCAAACTTGGTTTTGTAAACCCATCTACATCTGACAAGTTTTCTTCCTTTTGGAAGAGGAACAAGATCCCAAGTATCGTTTGCCAATAAGGAACGATATTCATCATTCATAGCTTCATCCCAATATGGATGACCAGAGGCTTCTTCAAAGGTTTCTAGATCAATTTTTTCTAGAACTTGAGCCAATAAGGAAGAGGCTCTTTCGAATTGAAAACGTGTACGTCGTCGATCGGCAGGGTCACCTGCAAGAGAACCTGCTGCATCCTGAGTAGAGCGGACCTATCTTGGAAGCGGTGGAGTATAAGGAACAATTTCAAGAGGTGGAAGAGTATTTTCATCCTCGCTATCATCATCTGAGCTAGAAGGAATTCTATTAAAATTAGAAGAGAGAGAGAGAGGTGGCACATATGCCGAATCAGGCTCACAGGCCAAAGGTGGCACACTTGCCGAACTAGGCTCGCAAGTCAATATATTTTCATCAAATTTTACATCTCTTCTAATGATAATATTTTTGGATTTTGGTTGAAGAAGTCTATATCCTTTGAAATCTTCAGAATATCCAAAAAAAATTCATTTTTCACCCTTAGGTTCTAAGGCTTTATGTTTCGCATCTGGAATATGGGCCCAAGCATCACTTCCAAAAACACGAAAGTGACTTACATCTGGTTTGATTGATCTCCAAGCTTCTTCTAGACTTATATTCTTTAAAACTTTAGTAGGAGTGCGATTTACTATGTAGTTTGCACAGTTAATGGCTTCTGCCCAAAAATTGAGACCAAGTCCTTTAGATTGAAGCATACAATTAGCCATTTCTTTTAAGGTGTGATTCTTCCTTTCAGCTACACCATTTTGTTGTGGAGTATATGGAACAATATGTTGCAATTGAATGCCATGCTCAGTGCAGAAGTTGATAAATTTGTTGTTAACATATTCTCCGCCATTGTCTAATCTTAACTTAAGAATTTGATGTCCATATTGTTTCTCAACAAAGGCCTTGAAGGCCAAGAACATGTTAAAAACATCACTCTTGAGTTTTAATAAATATACCCAAGTGCGTCTGGAAAAATCATCAATGAAAGTTAAGAAGTACTTGCAACTAGAGAAAGAAACAATAGGAAGTGGACCACATAAATCACTATGCACAAGCTGCAAAGAGGCTGAAGCATGCCAAGAGGCACGTTTGTCAAAACTATCCTGATGATGTTTTCCGAGTACACATCCAGAGAAAACACCATCTCGGTAAGATACCATAGGAAGGCCCATCACCATATTTTCCTTACATAGAGTTTGAAGAGAGCGATAGTTTAAGTGACCAAATTGCTCATGCCAAAGTTTTTTCACATCATCATTATGAGAAACAAAAAAGGAGGGAAGAGAGGATAACCCAAAGTTGTCAAACTTATACAACCTTGTGGAATCATCAACAATTCCAGTAGCTAAAATATGTTTAGGATCTTTGAGGTCCTCGATTACAACATCATGAGGTGATAATTCTACTATTTTTCCTTCACCTGAATGAGTTATCTGATAAACAGATAGAAGGTTGCATGACAAGGTAGGAACACATAGTACATTATTAAACTGACCATTATCTAGATGAATGGTTCCAGATCCTACAACACTAAAAGATCTATCATCACCAACATAAATATGTTTGGTGTTGCAATCATTTAAAGAAGAAAACATGGATTTATTTTTAGCCATGTGGTAAGAAGCTCCAGAACCAATGAGCCACTCATGAGAAGGAGAAGAAGAAGATAAATTTAATGCATAACCAGATCTTGATGCTTGACAACCACAAGCAGAAAGTGCCATGCCTAAAGATGAAGGTGAAGAGTGCTCCAAATTGATGTTGTGCTTCTTCATGGCTTCTTCTAAGGCTTCCATATTCTTAAAACATTTGGACTCTATATGGCTGTTAGTATGAATCCTTTGTCGATGTGTACGAAAAAATACCACTTTAGCTACGCATAACTAATAGCCCTAACATCAAAAGTGGCTGCAAATATGTTCAGATCTGCAGTTAGTTGATCAAGACAAGAGCTGCAAAAAACCAGATCTATGCATAGAAAGACATTAAGCAGTAAAAAGAAGGGTTTGCTCCATATATCCAATAGACAAGACAAGAGCAATTTTTGAAAGAATTTTTGTATTAAGGGCACCTGGGAGGAAAACAAGAAGGCGTATCCAACTCTCCTCAATGGGATGGGTTCTTGGAAGTCCTCAACACTTCAGATCTAGAATCTCTCTCTCTTGTTGGTGTAGAAAACCCAGACAAAGATAGAACTCAAAGGGAGCTCACACAACAAATAATGTAGAAAAATGTGACCAAGTGTATAGATCCAGAGTGATCTAATAGGCAACAAAAGGTGAAGAATGGTAGGAAAAACTCTCCTATTTATAACAAAATATTGGGTCATTCTAGATCTTGGTGCATGATTAAAATAATGTTAACCAAATCTAGATCCACCTTTTATGGAATATTTTATTATATTTGTTGGAGGGAAAAAGTATTTGACTTGGGTCAAATCCCTTTATTTGTCAATAATAAATAAATAAATGATTTATTTATCTTTTAAGGAAGTGGTTGAAGGATAATCAAATAAATAATGATTTATTTAATTATTTGTGGATGATTTGGTCATATTTAACAAGGAATATTATCTAAATAAGATTTAAATAATTATTCCTAGAAAATAATAAGATAAATAAAGGTTTATCTAATTAATTTCTTTCTTTTGGGTTAAATATGATTAGGAATAATAATTAAATTATGGTTTAATTAATTATTCCATGAGGAAAATCAAACAAATATAGGTTTGTTTAATATTTCCTTTTGGGGTTTCCTGTTTAGACCATAAACAACCTAATAAATGTGGTTTATTAAGTTATTTTACATAGTGAAAGCAATTTTACTTAGGTTAAAATTGGTCTTACATGGTGTACTTGGGTCCATCTAATGATAGTAGGTTAGATGACCAAAAAATGGTGTAACAGATTTCCCCCCAGCGTGCGAGTGTTAGGAGAAAATCGTATGACTGAAGTACGTTGTAAGAACTCAATCACCAGACATCAAAAGGGAAGTCAGAGAGAGAGATGTGAGGTAGACTAAGGTGCTGAAGAACTAGACCCTGAGGAGACGAGACTTACAGGTGCAGCAAGTCTCTTTTTATGAGAGGGTACCTGTGCTAAAGGCGGCGGGGGAGGCATACCTATGCCGGCCAAGACAAAGTACAAAAGAATAGTGTGTCCAGTAAACAAGGGACCGAACCATAAAGTACAGCTAGCATAATCATGAGCCAGATAAAAATACAATGAAGAATCCCACATACATGCTGTTTCTGGGATAATAGCCAGGACTTAGACAATAATATCTGAGTACATGAGATAAAAATAAAACCCAAATGCCCCCTGTAAATGGGGAAGGGCTCGCAAAATCTGACTGATACATGCAAATCAAAGAGGTGCTGCAAGCGGCTAAGGCCGACATCATCAAATATATGGAGCTACATCAAGGGCTGCAATGAAGAGGTCATCTGCAATGTGGGGTCACAGGCCATCCCTCATGAGGGCTAAAGCACACATTCCCACACACACCCTTGAACTGACCAAGAGTTGTTGCCGCATCACTAACCATCAAGTATACCGATCTTCGATCATGTCGAAAGCTGAGTCGGGAGGAAAAACAATCAAGTCAAAGGGAAGTGAGAGATCCCCCTGCCTGATCCGAGGCACCGAACAAGAGTGGAAGCTGAAACCAAGGTACACCGCCCTCTAGACCTTGCTTCTGGAATAAATGTGCTGATGTCGACAGAAGGAGGTCCGCCGTAGGTGAGGCAATGAGAGATCCTCAACTAAGGCACGAGAGAAGAACAATAGAGCGACGGACAGACTGACACTAATGATGATGATGGAAATGGGAAGGATGGAGTGGCGAATGGACGACTTCCCTTGTTAGAGCATAAAGGGCATGAATGACATGGCAAGGATCGATACATTACATTGTTTGGGATAGGGACAAGTGGGACTGAAGGCCATAATGTGCGCATGACAAGAGAGAGACCAAGCAATGAAGGACAGATAAGCAGCATGTGGTTCAGGTGGGACTCGGGATAGGCTCCATGAATGCACTGATGACTCAACTTGGATGCTCTAAACAAGGGCGACTCGATGGTGCTGCCACACAGTAAAGGCCCAATGGGGGACCATGAAAACATGAGTACAAGATGGTAACTCATGACGAAAATCGACACGAACAAAGACAAGTAAGGAGGCAAAATGGTGCCCCAAGTACAAGTGTCGTAAGTGAAGAAATGCGATTTTAAGGAGAGGTGAAGTGACACTTCTTGGAAAAAATGTGTCCTAGTCAAGTATCAAATCACAAAAAACTAACAGATACCCATTTGAGGGCTCGGTGAGAGCTTTCCAACGGTGCAAACGGTTTGTCAAACGGGGCTACGGTATGGTCGCAGCAGGCGAAAGAAGAAACAAGGGTTCTCTTACATGGTGCTTCCTCCAAATTCACTCATTTTCCACAGTTGTTTGCAGAATGAGAGAGGAGAGAAGGCCCTAAATCTTGGTAAGAATGAGACAAACCGACCGTTGGAATCGAGATTCCATGTTAGGTTGTATGAAGAGGCCTAACCTTACTCTTTCATTTTGATGGATTGAAAGTTCAGATTAGGGCCCAGAATCTCTGGAATAGACCCCCTTGCATATTTTCAGCCCGGTCGCACTTTTTGGGCCAAAATCTGCGACCTAGGACGCAGGTTTTGGGCAAAAAGGTGCGACCTGTCTCAGGATTTGGCAGAAAAGTGCGACCTAGAAGATGAGGGGGTTTTAGTGTTGTTTGATGGCTGAGAGTTGGGTTTTTGTGTTTGGTTACAGTATTACCTATCTATAGGCTGAAAAAGATAGTGTTTTTGTGCAGATATTGCAGATATATGGGTGAACTGGAGAGAGAGAGACCTGGGTACATTACGGGCAGAGATCCAGACAGATCAGGGTGTCCGTCGTGTGTTGGCCAGGTTTGGGGTTCTAAAGTTTTTGGAGAACCCTTTGATGAGAGCGGGAGAGCCTTTGTTGGCCCGGATTATCAGTTACTGGGATCCAGAGCATGAGGTCTTTGTAGTGTAGGGGCACAGGATCGAACTGACAGTCCAGGATGTGTATTTCCTGACTGGTCTCCCGCCGCTGGGGATGGTGGGAAACACACAGCCAGTATTACCGTGGGGGCGGCATATCATGGAGTTTGTGGAGCGACATTGTTGACCGGGTCTCCAAGTCAAGGGGACTTGGATACCGATCGGGGATCTAGAGAGATTAGACACCCGTGCAGTGGCCGCAGCGGTGCTGCGTATCTTGGGCAACCAGGCGCTCCATCACATCACTGGGGGGAAAATGATGATTGTGGAGAGTGTGTTGAGTGGGACCTACTATGGGTGGGCCCAAATGATGCTGGTGTCGCTAAAATGACAGTTGTCACTCTGCAAGCGGCAAGTGAACCACGATTGCTCGTATGGGACTTTATTGTGCACCTTCTTCTTTGAGAAGATCCCGACCTTGCGGCCTCGTATACAGCTTCCAGATGGGGGCCCGAGAGAGCCCAGGATGCGCCGGTGGGGGCGGCTACTGTGCAGAGGAGGAGGAGGGGCGGTCGGGCGAGTGTTTCGACCTGAGTTCTTTGCCCATTGGGATCAGATGTTGTTATACATAGACGACTATCCCTATAGTGGGATGAGTTATTGTGGGGATCCGGACCTACCACTTCCGCCTGGTCGAGTATGGGGACCTGATGGTAAGTGGCAAGTAACTACTCTTTTTTTGGCATGTTAAAGTTAGTGAATAGTAGATATGGTACTGATTCATGGACTTTTGGTATGCAGATATAGCTCCGATAAAACCAGCCGAATATATGGGACGACTGGCAGCATCGGGAGCTGCAGGGCCGAGTGGGTCGAGAGCAGCGCGCAATGAGGATGCGGCCGCCCTTCTGGAGGACATCCGCAGTAGATGCGAGAGGTTGCTGACCGAATTTTCAGAGCGTGGGTGGCAAGATTTAGACAACCAGTATGTGGAGTCATGTATTGGTCTACCCTCGGAATGGCGAGGTGTCATGCGGCGCATGGCGATGGCCGGTCAAGGCATACGTGATCTACGAGATGCAGGAGCAGAGCCATTGGCTCGGGATCCACCAGATAGCGAGTAGGTGGGGGGCATGTGGTGCTCCCTAGTGTGTATGTAGGGGTAGGTGGTGCCCCCAATTTTGAGCTTTTGTTAACATGCGATGGGCATGTCATATGTATCAGAGTAGATGGACTCTAAACACATGTTTTGCGACACATATTATGGATATGCATCTTTGTTAATGATTATGAATGTTATTGTCTTGTATGAAATGTGTGTGATAAATGCAAATCTAGAACATGGTTTGCAATACTATCTACATAGTGATTCTATTCCTTAGGTACATGGTTGAAAGTTATGATTTCAAATTCACGTATCAAGAGTTTCACTCGTAAATATCGTCTAAACAGCACAGGGTTATGCACATGATAAACACCATTTAGTTGCATGACAAGAAGTAGGGAATCCAAACGAACATGCAGATGGAGGATGCGATGAAAGAGGGCATCGACTAAGAGACCATGCACTGCATCATATTCGGCGTGATTGTTGGTGGAAGTACCAATGCAGACCCCGTTTGAGAGAACAAGGGCATGCAAGGGGGTGAAAATGGCCCAACCTGCCGAGGCTAGATTCCGAGAGTAACGACTTGCACCATCGGCATAACCGATAAATGGTGGGGACGGGAGGTCCTACGGAATGGTTTTACATGACAACAAATGGGGGGAGGAGATACAATGACGGCAACGTGAGTGCACAGAAGACATCGAGCGGCGACTCTAGGAGGGAGTGCAATGAGCAGGATGGCTATGACTCATATACAAACTAGAGGGTGGTATATGAGGGCTATAAGAGGTATGGCGGGGACTCGGGCTGTGGAGGTCAACAGAGATACGGGTGGAGTGATCTCGTGTATGGGTAGAAAAGAGGGGGTCAAGGGTGGTCATTGAAGGGGGGTCAGGCGAGACAACAGGGGAGGATGCAAGGGGACTGGGCTCCAAAGGTCTCACGGAAGAGGATAGGTAAAGAATGGTCATAGTAGACTCCGTCATCTGAACATCAGGGGGGGGAATGTCGATGGGAGCGGGGGGATCCTCAAGCTAGCTCGAAGCATACTGCGCGAGTATGGGAGAGGCGGATTGATTTTGTTCAACCTCATACTCTCGGACTACTTCTAAAGAGGCGCGGTAATGCGTCAGGTGAGGAAAATGGTGGGAGCAATGGCCATGGATACCGCACAAAGCGCAGGGTTTGCTAGTGCGAATAGTTTTTGGGTTCTTGGTTACGGAAGAGGACGAAAGATAAGGGTTGGAGACCGTAGACTCAGGGAACGCGACTTTAACCATGGGTTGAATGTGGGGCAACTCAGGACAAGTATGGGTGGCGTGACCGACAACATCACACAAGGCACAAGGCTTTGCGGGCGGGGGAGGAGCAGGGTCAGTCGGGGTGGCCTTGTCTTTGGATGCCCCCTTGCGAGCTTTGCCTTTCTTTCCTGGAGCTGTCACCACAGGGGTATGGTCTTGGGGAGGTGCAGGGGGCATGGTAGCAACAGAGGAAGCGAGGGGGACCGGTTGAACCGGTGTCAAAGTAAGATAGGGTTTGGGGTGACCAGGAGGGCTAGCGGCTGGAGGGTCAAGGTACTAGACGGGTATACCCAGGGTCAGGTTAGGGAGAGAGAGGGTGGCCATGATGGGGACCGAATAAACTCCAGGAGGGGGAGCCAGGAAAGGTATCTGACCAGCGGGGTAATGACGAGGAGGGACAGCTCCGAGATGGTTAAGGCCTGGGGGAATCGATCCAGGGGGATAAAGGGGTTCAGGGATACTAGCTGTAGGAGAAGGGCCAGAAGGAGGAGGTCCGGCTGGCGGAGATGAAGGGCTAGAAGCGGGTTGCGGTGGGCGAGGTTGAGTCTGAGGTTGCTGACTAGTTGAAGCGGGTCGCTTAAGGGCAGCCCGAGACAATTGCATCATGAAAACATTCGACAAGCTGGGATCAGAGACAGGAGGAGGGGGGAGACCAGGGAAAGTTCCAAGCAGGGAGGAATATTTGTAGACACTGGGGGAGACACTGGTCAAGGAATCGACGGTTTGCTCATTGGCTACAGAAGAGATGGTCGTCTCAGGGGAGGTCTGAGACTTTGGCTCATGATAGGTCAACTGGTCAATGGTGACTATCTTCCCATTATGAGGAAAATACATCTTTCGAAAAACCGCGGATGGGACAGCAGACATGGCATAGGTGTAGCTTCGCCCCAATAGAATGTTGTAGTCTAGGGGGGCTTCGATGACTTCGACGCAACGCAAACAGTCTTACCGGCAAGGGTGATAGGACAATTACGGAAAAGGCCAATGGGCTGAGAGGCGTGGCAGTCCCACGCTCGAAGGGTGATTGTGGAAGGGGCCAAGTCAGGAGATCCAAGTTGCTTCCAAACCGAAGCGGACATCACACAGGTGTATGCCCCCTCATCAATTATACATCGAGAAACGTTGGCATTTCAGATTTTGACTGGGATTTGGAAGGCGACAGAAGCAGGAAGAGGAGGATGTTCTGATTGATGGGCGTCGAAAACAATCATTTGTTCATCAGCAGGATCTACAGCGCCCACGGTAGATAGCAGAGCCTTCTTTTGGGAAGGGCACGATTGGAGGAGTTCCAATGTGGAAATGGCAGCGCGAGATTGCGCCAAATCATCTACTATGCTATACGAATGAGTGGCTTGACCAGAAGCAACATTTCGACGTAATGGTCCCTTAAGAATCTTGGTGTGAACCTCAACTTTGGGTTGAGGGATATGTAAGGGGCCATTAGATGTCGAAAGAGGCTCTGTAGAACCTGAAGAAGGGGACTCGGGCACAGACTGAGCGGGAGTCTTGGGGTACTGGCGAGACCGAGTTTGAAGGTGAAGGTCGACGGGAGGGGATGGATCAGAGTTCATCATGAGGATCTGGTAATCGGAGGAACCAGAAATAGAAGATGGAGTGGCAACCTGTCTGTCAGGTGGTTGGGTAGCCACGAATCCTTGCGGAGGGAAAGGATCAGTAAACACAGCTGGTTGAGTAGTGGCCACATTAGGGGGAGCATTAGAGGAGGCATGTTGTCCGCGCAATGTGGCTTGAGACTCCCACATCTGCCGCATCTGGGGTAAGAGGGGACAATCGTGGGTGTAATGACCATAAACACCACAACACGAACAAGGCTTATTTGTGCGAAGAGGCCTATCCGGCTTGGGCTGAGTGCCCTGTTGCTGGTTAGCGCTGTTAGGGTCAATACTTTGAGGATTGGGCCCATGAGTACCAGGGGCAGATTGGTTTGGATTGCCTCTCCGCCTTCTTTGAGAAGAAGGCGGATTAGTCGCGCCCTGCTGTGCAAATACTTGCCCTGGAGGGGGCTGTAGGTGCTGTTGCGGGGTTGGAGGAGGCAAGGGAGATGGAAGCGCATATGCTGGAGGAGCTGGCGCACCAGGCTGCGGATAAGGGTAATGGTTAGGTTGGGAAACATTGAGGTAAGAAAGAGGTTGGGCAAAAGGAGGAGGCAGGCCGTATCCTGGATACATGCTACCGGGAGGGGGAAGAGTGCTAGAGGTGCTGGCCCCTCCCTGAGGGAGACCATAGCCCATAAGAGGTTGAGCATACGGATGAGAAATGGCTCCAACGATACCGTCGGCGGAATGAGATGCCCCCAGGGCATTAGCGCCACCGGGCCTGGGGAGGTCAGGGAGGACGGTATAAACATAACCAGACTGAGCATAGATCAGGTCATATTTCAAGGCTATTTGGAGGGCGGCTTCTTCAGTTTGAGGGAAATGGGAGGTGACATCTTTGCCAATGGGAGCTAAGAGAGAGCGAAGGAACCAGTCCATATAGACCCGATCTTCGAAGGGGGGAGCTCGACATAAGCTTCGTCTTCGTCGCCACTCCTGGACATGAGTGGAAAGGCAGGTCGAATTCTTCGGACCCCGGGAGGACCTGCACAACATCAAGGCACAGGTTGTAAGGGTTTTCTATCTTTAAAGTTAAATACAAATATACTCATTTCTCTCATTAAACTGTCAATTTGTGGTTTATTTCATAAATTCCTTGATCATTATGATAAGTATGATTTATGATAATGTCTATACAGGTGCTGCTTAATCTTTTTCCTTGTTTGTGATTGCAGATATATGAAGGACGTTCTTTCAGTGCACGGGAAGGACTTCAACAAAATCAAGCAAGCAAGCATTGGACAAGAGGTAGGATCTTACATCCGTATAGTGTTTTTATAAATCTTATATGCTTAGAGAGAGATTAGTATAATTGGTTGTTTGTTGCTAGTTACCTTTTGCACTAGAGAGATCGGTCTTGTCCGCAAGACGGATTAATCTACACAACAAACCTGGGGAGGTCAGGAAGAACGGTATAAACATAACCAGACTGGGCATAGATCAGGTCATATTTAAAGGCTATTTGGAGGGCAGCTTCTTCGGTTTCAGGAAAATGGGAGGCGACATCTTTGCCAATGGGAGCTAAGCGAGAGTGAAGGAACCAGTCCATATAGATCCGATCTTCAAAGGGGGGAGCTCGACATAAGCTTCGTCTTCGTCGCCATTCCTGGACATGAGCGAAAAGGCGGGTTGAAGAGGTTTGTTTGAAAGAGGTCAAAAGTTGCGTACCAGTATCGTATCTAAGGCGGAGCTGGAAGTAAGATAAAAACGCTTGGGCAATGGTCGCAAAGGTGGTATGGGAAGAGGTGGCTTGGTCTACATACCATTTAGAAGCTTTGCTAGTAAGCATGCATTGGAATAAACGAATACGGATGGATTCATTGGTAATGGAATTGGAGGAACACCACATGTGGAAGGATCAGACATGATTGGTTGGATCTTCTCCAGCAAGGCCTTTGAACTTAGGGATGTCGGAGGGGAGCTTGGTTGGCATAGTAGGCCAACCAAAATCGTGGCAGATAGGGTCATTGATCAACTGATTGAAATCGGGGAGGCTGAGGCCTGCGATATACGGAAGCAAGGGTATGGCCGAGGTAGTTCCTGTGGCGGTTCCGCTAGTAGTAGTTCCGGCATTAGGGCCGGGAGCACTGCTAGCGTTAGGCCCTGGACCGGACATAGTGAAGGTGACAGGCGGAGAACCAGAAGGAGAAGGAGAACCCAATGAATCAGAAGAGGAGTCGGAGTGCGGACTCGGAGGAGGACTGGCTCGACGATGGCGGGACAGAGCAGGTCGATCGACCAGAAACTGAGGGTGAAGGCCAAGAAGTCTCCGGGAAGTGCGCCTTGGGGGCGCAATGATGACAACAAAACACGACACAAGGGGAAGAAGAACGACCACAAGGGCAAGGAGGTGTAGAATCAAGTGATTACAATGTCGAAACAAGGGCAGATAGGTGCAATGTCAATTGATTTTAAAGTCTTTGCCTCGCGGTGTAAACCAGGCTCTTCTTCACTTAGGGTGAGTGTGTGGCGTGCATTAATTTTAATTTTTAAACCCTTTTCATTTTGAGAGCAAGAGAAAAAGTTGTTGCGTAACTGAAAATAAATCTGCAGAGAACAGTATATAATGCTGAAATAACAGAAAAATAACAGCTACCATTGCATCTATATAACCCAAGAAGGTGGGTCCCTCAAAACTAGTCTAAAAAAGGGGAAAAA
Organism: Pinus albicaulis; assembly: GCA_034641835.2. Classification (NCBI taxonomy): domain Eukaryota; kingdom Viridiplantae; phylum Streptophyta; class Pinopsida; order Pinales; family Pinaceae; genus Pinus; species Pinus albicaulis. The sequence goes on from CM076578.1 coordinate 315,664,531, forward strand.
AATCTAGTCAAAACACACTAAAGAGAGGCCAATAGATCTAAGGTCGGGAGGGACAGGGATCTAAAGGGAAAAGCTGCTGAAAAGAGGTGCAGGTCACAGCCAATAGGAAGAGGTAAGGTGGCTGGAAAAAATGAGGAAATCAGAAAAAAGCTGAAATGACAGGGAGGAGTTCCTAAAGGGAGGTCCAAACAAAACGACAAGAGGTGATTTGAAAGAAAGAAAAGCTGATTTAAAGGGATCTGAGGAGGAGGTATCAGATCTTAAAAAAGGAAGGCCGAAACTCTGAAAAATAGACGGCTGAAACAACTAAAAACTCTTCCACAAAAAGTGGAGGGTACTGAAGCCCTAGGGGGCTATGTTCCCACTTAGATGAGCAGAAGCAGATCAGAACTAGGTCAAAGCGGGCTGAGACAGAGGCTGCAAAACCCTAACCGAAGCTTCAGCAAAACCCAGAAAAATTGGAAAGAACAAATTTCGAAAAATTAAGGGTGTTTCCATGGTGTTCTGGACTGCTTAGCAAGCAGCAGGTCGTAGAAAAGAGGTCGAAAAGGACCCGGAGGTCCCAGCCCGCGCGGTAATGGTGCGACCCCATTCTCGTTGCTTGCCGCGTATTTTAAAAGTTGCTGCCCCGCTGCGCCGAAGTCTGTCACCTGCGCAATAGGGCCAGAAACACGCGGAAGTTAAAAATTTTAATGTTTTAGGGTTTTATGTGAGAAAAACAACATAAAAATAGGAAAAATAAACAACTGAAAAGAAACCCTAGGGTCTGAAGTAGTCAAGGCGTGTGAATATGAAAAAAAAAAAACATTGCATTTTAAAACTGTGAGGACGCCATTTGTTACATGAATCCTTTTGTCATAAATAAAAAGACCATTCTCTGAATACAACAATAGCCCTAACAATGAATGTGGTCACAGAATATCTTCGTATCTGCGCTTATTTGATCAAGAAAGGCATTTAAAACTAGTATCTATGTATATAAAATATTAAGCAAGAAAGTGTTATTATTTGCTCCATATACCAATAGAGACAAGAACAATTTTTGAAAGAATTCTTGTATTAAGGCACTGGAGGAAAACAAGAAGCGCATCCAATTCTCCTCAATGGGATGGGTTCTTGGAAGTCCTCAAATACTTTCCGTATCTAGAATCTCTCTCTCGAGGGTGTAGAAAACGTACAAAGAATGAACCCAAAGGGAGCTCACACAAAGCAACAATGGAAAAATGTATATCATGTATAGATCCAGAGTGATCTAATAGGCAAAAAAAGGTGAATAATGGTAGGAAAAACCCTCCTATTTATAACAAAATATTGGGTCATTCTAGATCTTGGTGCATGATTAAAATAATGTTAACCAAATCTAGATCCACCTTTTATGGAATATTTTATTATATTTGTCTGAGGGAAAAAGTATTTGACTTCGGTCAAATCCCTTTATTTGTTAATAATAAATAAATAAATGATTTATTTATCATTTTAAGGAAGTGGTTGGAGGTTAATCAAATAAATAATGATTTATTTAATTATTTGTGGATGATTTGGTCATATTTAACAAGGAATATTATCTAAATAAGATTTAAATAATTATTCCTAGAAAATAATAAGATAAATAAAGGTTTATATAATCAATTTCTTTGTTTTGGGTTAAACATGACTAGGAATAATAATTAAATTATGGTTTAATTAATTATTCCATGAGGAAAATCAAACAAATATAGGTTTGTTTAATATTTCCTTTTGGGGTTTCCTGTTTATACCATAAACAACCTAATAAATGTGGTTTATTTAAGTTATTTAACATAGTGAAAGCAATTTTACTTAGGGTAAAATTGGTCTTACATGGTGTACTTGGGTCCATCTAATGATAATAGGTTAGATGACCCAAAAAATGGTGTAACACTTGCGTCTCCCGATACCTTCCATGGCATGAAATTCATTGCCACCAGTTGGTCTTTTGCTATCTCCATTGGTATCCTGATACTGGGGAAGGTCCATTTACATATGGCCACTGCCATGATCAAATATCCGTAGATAAACCCGGTCGCTCTCTTGTAATTGTCCTCGCAAGCTTCGAACAATTCTTTTAGCAGGAAATAGCACCAATTTAGCTGTGTCGCTGGGAAATAGTGCTCGACAACTGAAATTGTATCTAACGTGCACTCCCCTTTTGTATAGTGCCTCATTGTATTTCTAGCAATTAAGTAGCAAGCGAACTTGACCTCCGGTCTATTAATCAACTCAATATTTTCTCCCTTCCCTCCTCTTCAAGTGCCATACTTGGCGTGATAGTCTGTGTCTCCAGACTTCTTCGCCCTCTTAGATACAGTGTGGAACGCTAATGAGACATCCCTTCCCTCCTGCGACAGTCCAGTTAATCTATGGATGTCTTCAGCATGAATTGGGATTTCCTTTCCCACCCATAGAGAGATGTTCTAAATTCTGCTTAACAGAAATTTTGTGCACTACATCACAGTGCCTGTAATCCCAAACACTGGTAAGTTCCTTAAATTCATTATCATGGACTGTTGGATACCCCTAAACTCAACCAAGACTCTTGTTGCTGCCCGCCTTGATTCTATTGCATAATTCTCGATGTACACCTGTCTTTTTAGTGTAGGAAACTCAAAAGAATCCATGAGGTCTGTGTCGATCAGGATCACACTGTCATATTTTCCCACCAGGGACTCCATTTTCTGGATTCTACTATCCATATCTTGTTCTACAACTGCTGGACTTACTCTTGTCATTCTGGCTCGACGCTGGTATACCTGTAGAACAATTCTCTCTCTTTTCTCTTGGATTCCTTTTTCCAGATGCCTTCTCTATTCTAGTTCTGGTTCAACTTCCCTTTTTATTTTGGAGGTTTCTAACTCTAACTCGGATTTTTCCAGCATTCTCACACTTCTCTGCATGCGGGTTATGTAAGTAACCGACACGGGTGAGGTTGATGAGACCCCATAACTAATTAATTTTTCCTTGGCTTCTCCCACGACTACAATCGTGTGATTAGTTAGCTGCTGAGGTGGGTTCTGACATTGCTTACTGTGACTTTTGGATTTGGTCCGACGCAATGGCTAGTGGTTATGTCTAATTATGGAAACTTTATTACAGTATGGGTGATGCTAATTATGAAAATTATTTCCAAATCTTGATAATCCTACGAACTGACACTGGTACTACTCTTAATGATGATGGGCTAATGTTCAGCATGATTTTTTGTCTAACTTGGATGACACGCTGGACACTACCCCTCCCCGACCACTATTGGTTGTGTTGCAGTCTCCACAACACAACTGAATGCCTTTTATTATGTTGAATCCTATCTATGCTCATCTCGAGTGCGAGAGAGTTATTGATACTAATCTAACCTATTGAATCCTCTCGGTTTCGAGAGTTAATGGAAATGAAATGGTTAACTTACTCATGGTAGGGCTTCAGGCATGTGCCCTTGACCCATCCTTGTAGAAGTTGGTCGTTCAGTTGTGCCAACCGAACTGCTCCTGACTCTTTGATTTCGATGACATGAAATTGTCCTAGCTAATGCATCTGTAGCTTCCCTGGGAATCTATGGTATTTGTTGTCATGGAGCAGAACTTTCTCCTCGAACTGAAAAGTCTTGTGCTTAATTTTCTGGTCGTGCAAAGATTTCTATCTCTCCTTTTGTACCATTTGATGAAATTCCTCAAGAAATCGTCCTTCTTCAAGTTCTTACAGCTCCTGCAATCACTCCTTTAGGGATTCTTCTTCGGATAACTGTAGAGTTGTTGTGATTAGAAGGCTTGGTATGATGAATTCCACTAGGACTACCGCTTCTCTTCCGTAAACTAGCTAGAATGGCATTTGGTTTTTTAGTCATTTTACCGTTGTTCGGTATGCCCATAGTGTTGCTTGTTTCAGTTCATCCCAGTCATCACGTTGCGCATTGCATATCTTCGTCAAGCCCTTCTCTAGTATCTTGTTGAATGCTTTCACTATATTGTTTACTTGTGGATGATATAGACTTATTTTATGGTGTTGTATCATGAAGCTCTCCAGAAGGGACTTAATGGTGTCATTGATGAAGTGGGCACCCTGGTTGCTGGTTAAGCTTTTTGGACACCCAAATTGACTTATTATATTTTCAAATATGAACCTAGTTGTAGTCTCTGCCATGTAGTTTCTCACTGGGGCTACTTCTTCCTAGCACATCAGGTAGTCGGTCACTGTTATGATGTACCTTTCCTTTGAGTACCTTGCAGTTGATGTAATTGGTCCTACAAAATCGACTGCCCACTTTTTGAATGGTTGTAGTGCCTTTATCGGATGAAGCAGAAGCTCATCTTTGTGAGATGGTTGTCTTGTTCGCTGGCAAACGTCACATTTCTAAATGAATGCTTTTCTATCCTTATGCAGTGTTGGCCACCATAATCCTATTTGTAGTACCTTTTGTGCCGTAGATTTCGCTCCCACGTTTCCTCCCGCAATACCGGTGTGGCTTTCCCATAGTACAGTTTCTCTTTCATGGTCTAGTACACATCTTTGAAGAATGTGGTGTAGTCCCATATTGTATAGATATCCCACTATCATCTAATACTCCGCAGCTCGAAATACCAGGTGCCTCTTCTGTGTTGAGGTATACTCTTGCAGACACTGCCCTATCATGAGGTAGGTTGCTATCTCGCTCAAGTATTCTGAGATGGCTTTTACTCTGAAAAGATCAGCATCTAGCAACTGATCATCTAGAGATCCTCCATTTTCTGCATTATCTAGTTGCGATAGGTGATCAGGCCCTACGTTAAGCCTTCCTGACTTTACAATTACTTCAAAGGTGAACTTTTGGAAAATTAGGAGCCATCTCCAAATCCTCCCTTCTAAGACTGTCTTGTTTACTAGGTATTTCAATGTTGAATGATCTATGAAAATTTTTAACTTACTGCTCAATAGTTAGTGGTGGAATTTCTAAAGAGAGTATACCATTTCCAATGTGTCCTTATTTGTTGTTGTGTAGTTTCGTTCTGCTGTTGACAAATTGCGACTAGCAAAATATACCGGATGATCGACTGAAGTGTCTCCAAGTTGTGCCAAGACTGCTCTGAGTGCAATGCTGGAAGCATCAATGTGTACATGAAACTATTTGTCCCAATCTGGGTGGACTAGTATTAGTGAATTTTCCAGCTTCTCCTTTAGGGTGTCCATGGTTGTTTTGCAGTTGTACGTCTAGTGGAACTATTTTGAATTCTTCAATAGCTTCTCTAATGGCATTGTTATCTTGGCGTAGTTGCAAATGAAATGCCAGTAGTAACCTATGTGGCTGAGCAGTGACCTTATTTTTTTTACCATTTCTAATGCCTCCATACTGACAATCATTGCTACTTTGGTCGAGTCCACGCAGACCCCTTGATTACACAGCACGTGCCCTAGCAGTGTTCCAAACGGCACGACAAATATACACTTCTTCAGGATCAATGAAATTTGCAGTTGTAGACATCTATCAAATATTACTCTCAATAGGCTCGCATGATCCTTTAGTATGCTATAAACAATCCAGTCGTCCATATAGACTTCTAAGAACTTGTGGATGTATTATTGGAATGCAGATATCACAATGCGAGAGAATACTTCAGGTGCATTCTTCAATCCGATTGGGATGACATTGTATGCAAAAGAGCCCCATTCGGTGGTGAATGTTGTCTTTCTCTTTTCTTCCTCCGCTATTCTTACTTGATGGTATCTTGAGAACCCATTGGTGAATGAGTATGCCTCATTCCCCACTATGTTGTCAAGGAATTCGTCACTGAATGGAGTAGGAAACAGATCATGCATGCAAGCATTGTTTAAGCTTCTGTAATCTACACATACTCGTATCTTTGATTTCTCCTTTTTGTTGTGTGTAACTATGGTACTTACCCACTCTGCTTCTTCTACTGGGAATATTAATCTGGATTTCAACATTTTGTCGATCTCTGCTTTCACCTTTTCCTTTATTATTGGGTTCAGACGATATGGTCTATGTTTCATAGGCCTTGCATCAAGCTTTAGTATTATCCCAATTTCCCCCATCTCCCCTTTTATGTCCTTTATATCTACTACTGATGAAGGAAACCGGTCCTTATATTCCTTGAGTAGACTCAATATTTCTTCAGTTGTTTGTTCATCCCAGTAGTCTCCAATTGTCGCCAGTTTTGGTTTGTCTTTTATTCAAATATTTACTTTCTTAGTTCGTATAGGTAATAGATGGATCCCTTCTGTCATTGGTTCTTCTTTGATGTTCCTCTCCCCTTCTGTTTCTTCAAATTATAGGTGCCTGAGATCTTCCAGATTGTCATCATCCATCTCACTATTGATTTTTTGACATGCCACCTTTTGTTGGATAGCCTGGTATTGACACGATTGATCGTCTGTTTGTTGGATGTTTGGGAAGAAAAATACCTTCTTGATAGCCTGCAATGCTTGTGTAACCAGTTCGATCTTTCCTTCAAACGAGAAACACTTTGTGAAGTTGTCCACAACTTCCTACCATTTGTGGGTCCCTCTCCTTTTTTCCTCCATAAGGTACGAGGCCTTTGGAATTATGTCCAGAGAGTGGATAAATCAGTGGACCCACAGTTCTTCCGGGTATCCATTGGTTCTCCATTGGGCTTCACATTTCTCCAGATGATGTGTGGGGTTTGAGTCCCCTTGGTACCTATCCTCACTTCTGGATCCTTCTTCTTCCTTAAATCTAGATTTTAGTGCTGCTGCAACTTCGTCCCATTTCTTCAATGAGTTGCGATGATTACTCCACCACCTTGCAGATGTGGATTGTAATGCTATGTCCATCAATGGTACTCTGTGACTTTATGGTACCACAATTTCTATATTAGCTATGAAAAGACTTACAACCTTAATATCAGATACGATGGGTGTTCCTGAATTTCGGCCCCGATCCAATTGACTCTTCCAATATTGGCGCATCTCCTCATATTTGTTTCATACCCTCCTTGCTACAAATCATCCCACGCTATTTCTGATCCCAATTCTAAGCTTTGGATACTTCTCTAGCTTACCGAGCCTTCTACTAGCAGGTTGATGTAATCTTCTCTTCTTCCTGCAGTCATTTGATAGAGATGGTCCAAAAGCTGAGCATCTTCTCTGTTATCCATAGTCTTTGTATATCTCGTTCCTTGGTAGGGGTCGAGTGGCTGAGTGACTCTTATCTCCCCATATTCGAAGACCATCAGTTCTTTCTTTAGATTGATTATTGCATAATTCTGAAACGCCCAATCAATTCCTAACAGAGTAGGGTATGAATCCTTATCTCCCATGATGTTGATGACTTCAAAGTCCGTAAATGTTTTTACTCCCACAATGTCAACCTCAACCTCCTCTAGTTGATCAATAGGAACAATGCAATACTAGTTCACCATCCAAATTTGAATTGGGGAATATGTCAATCTTGGCTTCCCTAATGCCTCCCAAGTTTTTCTTGGTAGGATGTTGACACCAGAACCCAAATCAAGCATGGTGTCTTTATTCTGGAACCCCGCAACCTGTGTGTTCACTCGGAATTCCCTTCTCGTCCTTCATTTATTTCTTTTTACCCTCTGTACATACTTCTGGTCTGCTTCTGCTGATTCTCTTGATCCTGTGTTCTTCTTCAGCACCCCTTCCATTTTCTGCTTTAGCCGTTCTAGCATGGGTGTGTTGTTAACAATTTTTAGGAATAGATGGAACCACTTCTGGATCAAAGCTTCAGAATTAATTTGAGTTTCATTGTCTTCCTGAGTTTTCTGTAACTCAATTCCTTTGTTTCCCACCACTTGGGTGAACGTTTCTACTACTTCCTCGAAAAATTATTTCTGTCGTTCTGGTTTGATCATGAGATTTGGGGATGCTGGCTTGATCAATTTTATTGGGTCCATAGTACGTGCATATTCCCCCCTTATTTTTCCTCATTGTGCCACTATGGCTATGTTTTGTATTTTTTGAGTTCCCATCAACCTAGCTTCTGCATTTACTAAATTTTTCCCCCACTGTCTACCTCTTTCGTCCAATATTGTGATAGGCTCCGGGCAATATTTTGTTGCATGTGCATTAACCCGACACTGAGAACACCAGGGTCTTCTAGGGAGTGGGCATTCCCTAGATACATGTCCTTCTTGGTCATAGTTGTAACATCTTACTGGACCTCTACTACCTGCTCGGCCTCCCCTAATGCCTCCTCCTCTTCCTTAGGGAGCTTCATTTACTCTGTATGAAAACTGGTCCAGCCGCTCCGCTAGTGCATCCAGTGCTCAGCACTGCTCTATGCTGTGTGTTGTTGAGGCATAAAACTCACAGTAAATATTATTTTAAACATTTGAATGGTTTTGTAAGATCAGACACAGGTGAGGTTGATGGCCCATATTTTTTCATATTTCACAGTACTCATTGGTGGCTAGATTTTGTTGTGTAGGGAACCCTGGTTATTTTTGTTGCGGTGGATATATCCCCTCGGTGTTTATCTGCGTAACCCCTCCTAGTGGTGGAGCCCCCTATGCCCTGCGGCTGATGTCCCCATATTCTGGTCCCGCAACTGGGGACAATCAGTTGCCATGTGTCCCTCCATGAGATAGTGTGTGCACGATATATTCAGTCGTGATGGTCGTATTGGTTTCATTTCCTTGATTTTTTCTATCAGACTAGCTATTTGATGTTGTAGACCCATTATAGAGGGGTCCTGTACCACTGCTCCTCCCTTAAACTCTTGTGGGTAACCTGTCATGGATTCTATCTTCATTGCCTGCTCTAGTGCGTCCTACAATGTCTCAATCCTTTGTTGAGTTAATCGAGTTCGGGTCAAAGGTAATAGAGCTTTAATGAACCAAAGCCTCTGATGGTTTGGATCAATTGGATATCTGAGTTTCTCGACTGCGTCCTTGATTCTTAGCATCAAATCCCAAGCAGTCTCTCCTTCTCACTGCTTTATTTCGCACATCTTTGACATGCCTCCTTATTTTGTCTGTGGCAGTTTGAATTCCTTAATGAAATCCCTCTTTACATCTACGATCGTTGGATTCGGGTGAGCTTCTGACCATTTCATAAACCAGCGTAGGGCTGTCTCCCTAAGGATGGTCTGAAATTATATCAACTTCCAAACATCTGGTGTTTTTCATGCCCGCCATATGGCCTCGCAGAGGTACCAATGCTGTTCGACATCGTCGTTACCCTTCCCAGAGAATTCTGGATACCGGGTAAGTGATCCTGCCATGTTCACTTGATCAGGCGTTACTAAAATGAATTCGTTGGATCCTGGTTGTGAGATTGTGCCACTAGTAATCCTACTACTAGGATGTCTTAATGTTGGTGAGTGAATACGTGAAACTTACTTAATTCATGCAATTTAACAAAAGTTTCACTTATGGGCTTATAGAGTACTAGGGGAAGGTTGGGACTAGAGCTACCTGAACTCTGGGGAGTAGGAATACCTAGAGATATGGAGGCCGACCTTTCTTGAAATAGTTGCTCCATTGCAATGTGCATCTCCACATCAGACACCTCCTCCTAGCGTGTGTCTGCACCTTCTCTGTCAAACTTCTTTCCTTTCTCCATCTGGGTTGGACTCCTATTCACCTGTCTCACTTATTTAACAGCCCCTCCTATATCGCGATGACCCACCTGACCTTCCATTCCCTTTTGCATCTGAGGCACCTCCTCTTTGTCCTTTTGACCATTTCCCTATCTCTTCAACTCCTTTATCACCCTGTCTCGCCACCTTTCTGCAATCTACACCCTCTGATGTGCTCGTCGCTCCCTGAGCCTGTTGGTGATCTCGACATCCATACTCCTACCCCCCCTTCTCACGATTCTTGTAGCATCTCTCCCTTAATCCCTTCCCCCGGCACCAGAGGTTTTATGTTTCCATCTCTGATTTTTGGAATCCCATCAGTCCTTCGTCTACCATCAACACCTTAATCCACAAAGGAATATATTTCAGCAGCTTCCCCCTTAACCCAGATCTGAAGGTATCTTCTGCTTTTGAGAAATACTGGTAGCACTCTATTGCAAACTCCGCTATATATCCATCCAAGGTAGATTCCACGCAAAAATCTACGGCTCAGGTCAAATCAGTGTTTAACTAATGAAGGGCCACCAGATCCTCATGCACCCACTTGCGATTGATCTTCTGCAACTTTTCCTTAATAGCCTTGGTCTAAAGCCTCTACAACCAGTTATAGAGTTCTTCAGGGAACTTTCCCAAAAATATTTCATAGGTATCACTAGCAGAGTCGGAGAATAGAACTAGGATTTTAATCATTTTCTCCTTCTGTCATCTTAGCTTAGTTTGTTGAGCAATGAACTGATCTAGGTGGTTATCCCACCAGCTTCGTATTTCTCTCTCAAAGATCCAAGATAGCATGATCTAGCTCCCCAATGAATTTTCGGGTCCCGGTAACGGAACCATTTGTTTGCGAGAGAACAAGTCTCGTAGAGAGGACCCGGGTTTAGGTTAAGGGCCAATAAGGTTTTCCGCCATATTCTAGCTTCATGCCTGCATTTTCACCCAACTCCGAAGAGCTGAGAGTCTCACCCAAGGTGTGTCGTGAACTTACTAAGGTACGTAATCGATCGGTATTGCGACAACAACATCATAGACACGATTGAATCACAATTACATTGAAAGTATAAACAACCGTAACACAATGTTCCACAACATATATCTCTCATAAATGCATTCATACTTGCAATAAATAAAATTTTAAAAGAATCTTGCAAAACCGTTCATTCACAACCATCACAAATACTTGGAACAACACTTCTGATTATATTAAGCATCGGCTATCAGTGACAAACTATTACAAGGCTCAACTGCATTAGCATGAACAGAGAAGAATACAAGAATTCCTATTGGACAAAGAGAATTTCATAAACACAGAATAATGGAGAACAACACAACACAGATAGAGCTCTCCTGCGGTTCCCGGTTACCTATTCCCATCTGCACCAACCTCCCTATCCACTGGCTGGCTGCCTATTTGTTCATCTACCAGCGTGAATGACAATTACTCCTTCTTTCTTTTTGAGCTATCTTCTGTACCTTTTTGTTTATCGAGAGTCCCAATGCTTGTTTCCTTCCGCGCTCTTTCGCCATCTGTGCTTGCTGCCGCAACAGCCGCAACACCTGTCCTTTGCTCGTTTGAAACCTTGACATCTTCCTGCTTACTGAGTTTGCGTTCCACCACGTACTAGCCACAACTCAAAATATGTTAAGTTTCAAAACAAGGGCCCCAGCATACAGTTTGCTGAAAATAACATTCCTTGACTATCAACTATTTTTCAGAAATCTCACTGCCTTCATTATCTTCATTAAACCATTTTCACTATATCTCATTATGCTTTCTCTAAATTTCCCTCCTCTTCTAAAAAACTCATGCTTGGGATCGATTCTCTCATGTTCACCCTTTCTCCCTACCTGAAGCCCCATTTTACCTACTAAACCCCCTCACCTTAATCTTTCTCTCGTATTCTCTTAAAACAATCTAAAAAGGCCTGTTTTATATTTTTCTTAGATAAAAAATTACACTATTCGGGCCCCATAATTTTATATAAAACTCTATTTTATTTAAATACACCCAAACCCCTTGCACTAAACTACCAGATCCATTTTTTATTAAACCCCGCCTCTTCTATACTTTAAATCCTCTCATAAAGATCCCCTGCTTTAAAGTTTTAAACCCTCCCACAATTCATTAAACCCTCTCATATAACCCTACCCTCCAACTTATAATAAACGCCTTCGCTTATTTATTAACCCCTGGACCCACTTTATAAAATAAATCCCCCCATGTAATAAAACCCCACCACGTAAACCCCGGGCTCCACCATTCGAATTTCCTGTTACTTCACCTATCCCTGACCACCATTCATCTTCATCCCCTGATCCAATGGTCCCCAACGCATATCGCATCCTCAACCACCCAACACTTAGCACCTCCAAAACATGCGAAATGGATAGTATTCGCCCTAGTACCCTCTGCAACACATCACCCTTTCTATAGCATTGTGTCCCTCTACCCAAAACCATTCACCGGCCTCACTTCGTGTGAAAACCACCTTACTGCCTATCGCCAAAACCTAAAACTACTACTTTGTTCAAACATTCCAAAGGCCTATGCCTTTCGATAAGCCTCACAGCCACCATGAACTAGTACAACACATCCAAAAATCCTGAAAGCCATAAAACAACGCAGGTTTTTAACTAACTAGTTTGTTGGGTTGTACAAGTAATCATGGTAGAAATTCTTGAATTACCTTATGAGGTCCCAAAACCATTCAAAAAAAATCTCTCGGTGACGATCCAACAAGTTTCGTTCATCTAGAGGGACCAGGACCATAATATTAAGCATAATCATCAATGGATCATGACCATTGATGGTTATTCAAAATATTCCATACGCAAATGAAGAACCCCGTAAAAAAGACTGTGATAGTGAGAGGTTAAAGGATTAAAGATCAAAGATCAAAGGCAAGAAATCAGGATTAAAGATCAAATATCAAAGGCAGGAAAGCAGGATTAAAGATAACGATCAAAGAGAAAAGGCAGGCTAAAGGAATTAAAGGAGAAAAGGCAGGCTAAATCAATTAGACAGACATCAAGAGATAAATCCAAAAGTTTAAAAGCCAAATTAGGGTTTAAGGATAGACCAAAGGCAGGTTAACAGAGAAGGCAGATTTGAGTGCTAAAGAAAAACAAAATTTACTTCCTCATCAAACAAATTTCCACCTACAACCTTATTTTACTCAAATAAAGGAAACCACAGCTATTAAAATAGTCAGAGATATTTCCCATCTACTCAGCAATTATTGTAAAAGTTAATGAAAAAGCCTTAAAGTAAAAAATATCCTCAAAACTAGCTCAACGATTAAGTTAGAAGTTATTATTGCAGTGAGTCAGTCACAGATATTTTTCCTTGGGCCTTGCATGGCCTCAAAGGTCAAGATAACATTTACTTTGTAATAACTACAGTCTGAAACCCTAGCTTAGGATTACCTCCTGATTTTGCAGATAAATACTGCATGTATTTTTCATTGTTATTGTAGGTTGGTTACTTGATGATTGTTGAGCTAGTTGATGAGCTGCTAGGTTGGATTTGATAAAACTTTGAGCTACAAAGATCATTGCACTGGAGTATTGTAACTATTTTGGATATCAATAATACAAGCAAGTTCAAAGGATTCATGAACTATGTTAATGGTGATGTTATCCTTATTTTTCAATTTTTCCCTTATGTTTTCCATATTTTCCATCAATTATTTGATAAAGGAATAGAAAATTTAGATTAAGATATGTTGTCCTGGCACTTTAATTCTGTCTACTTTCTTTCATCTTAATGTTTTCTTCTGCAAGGTCTGATTAGAGAATACTTAATTTGTCTCTAGTTCCACCTAGCTTGTTGCCTTGAAAATGATTTAGTAGAGTCCAAACAAAGAAGTCTATGGTATGCCCTGTCCTTTGGATTTGCCTGAAATGTTATTTTCTAGGTCTTTCTTTGAATTTTACTTAGTAGAGTTCAGCTAAAGAAGTCTATGGTTTGCCATGTCCTTTGGTTTTTCTTAAACTGTTGCTTTAGAGATCTTTGAAGTTTGATTAACGAATTATTAATTGCTCTTTAATTTCACTGATTATTATCTTGAATGTTTTCTTTATCTGAAAGTAATCATAGGATTGCTGGATTGTTATCTTAAGGTTTTTTTAGTTGACTCTGGCCAAAGAAGTTTATGGTTTTCGCTTTCCTTTGGTTCATCTTAAATAGTTACCTAAAAGGATTTTCTTATTGAAGTAGGGTTAAAGGATTCTTAATAGCCCTTTAGTTTTACTCGTTTCACAACTTAATGTCATTTCATATTCCATCTAATCTAAAGAGATCCACATTATATAGTTAGCTTGCCCTATGAAAACCCTTGCAGAGTTGATGAAAAATTAAATCCTTTTATGACTCCATATCCCAATGGATTAATGCTACCCACAAAATATCTATTCAACTGAAACACTAAATCAATTGATCAACCCAACCATTCTATCAATCAGTCAAACAAAATAAATTGTCCTTGAACCTCATAACTAGCCTAAAATCAGAAAACGTAAGCTTAAAGATAAATTATTTGCAAACAAAAGCATAGAGAGTTCCCTCTTCATGTTCAGGAAGGCTAGGTTCTTGGACTCCAAAGTGGTTTGATGTGGTTCCCTACAGAGTTTTTCTTGCAAATCTTGCAAATCATGGGGAGCCAACATAATGGCGACCATACTCGGGATGCTAAGTAATAAAATAGCTTATATATTTATTCCAAAAACTCAAAAAAACCCTGTCAAACTTAGATGAATCAAGAGTTAGCCAACAATAGTATCTGGTTGATGATGGTGGACAACAGCCAACCTCAAAACAATGAAAAATCATCCGCCTGGTGACTCCACTAGTTTTCAGTAGGCCTGCTGACTCCACTAGTTTTCTATAGACTCCAATGGGAGATTATTGAGAAATATTAATAACATTTGACCTCAAAGGAACCCAATCAAGAATACATTGTGGATTAAGTATTTATTTCACATTTTGGTTTGTTTTTCAAACTATTATAAACTTTTAACCTCTCTGAAACTTTGGGTCCAAGTCCTGGCTCCTAGAAGAATCTCTACCAGATCCCATCTTGACCCAAACCCTCCTACAATAGTTGAAAATCCTGAAAGAATCCTTAGGAAGTCTCTTATATCTAAAAACCCAACTGTTAGCAAACCTATCCACAAATCAAGTTCCCTACCTAAAAATCTTAAATAATTTCATAATATCCTATCTGAATCACCCCTAGAACAAAGCTTGTTTAGGACTAGATATTAGAGTTGGATAACCTAGATAGTTCTAGACCCATACACCTTACAGGAGAATCCTATTGTACTAACTTCAACCCCCATCCATATTCCCACTATTCATCCTCCTCCATTTAACCCTCCTCCTCCTTTTGTACACCCTTATCTTGTTAAAACACCTTTATTTCACCATCCCCTAGCCATGGAAACATGGTATGCACCATTAGTCCTACCTTTTCCCTTAGTGGTTCTACCACAGGACTATCAGTCCAAGATTCCCTTATATGATGCAAGTAGTTCTACACCTTCTCAATTACATGCGGATAGAATGAATGATTATTTTGACAGACAAGAGACAGATGATGAGACTGTTAAGCTAAGATTGTTTTCTCAAATTTTAAGGGGAGAAGCAAGAAAATGGTTCAAAGGATTAACCACTAATAGTATACATGAAATCACTGCTTTTCATCAATTGTTCTTAAAAAAATGGGAAGTAAAAAAAACCCTATCCAGATCTTATCAAAATATGAAAACATTAAGATAAATGTAGGAGAAGGTGTCCAAGATTACTACACTAGGTTCAATAGTGTATAAAATGCCCTACCTACCTCCTCACATAAAACCTCCACAAGGTCCAGCTTTAATGAAATTTCCAGATGGTTTTGACCCAGAAATGGCTTACCAAATAAGAGAAAGACACCCTCTTACATTAGAGGATATGTAGATGGGTGAAATAAGTGTAGAGGAAAATTTGATTGCTAAGAGGGCTAGAATAAAAAATGAAAAAAGAGTCACATATAAAGAAGACACCGCAACCCCAACATTTGATTCTAAATTTATCACCTTGTTAGAACCATGGAAAGGATGATGGAAAGAGTAACCATGAATGAGAGAGCTTATCCGAGATAAAAACAAACAGATCCTCAAAATAGAAACCAAAACAAAAACCAAAACTTTAGAAGAAGTCCCCCTCAAATAAGACAAAGAGAAAAAAGGGAACCTGATCAGAAAATCAAACCTCCTTTTCAAGAAAACTATGTTGATGAGGATGATTGGGAAATTGAAGAACCATAACATATTTAAATCAATTTGATGGGAGTCAATAATGAGGATACTGTTTTCCTCACTAAGGAAGAGAAAGGAATATTTTCCCCAACTCGATTTGAAGAAGAAATCCTAGAACCCAAAGACTACAAACAAGGCTTTGAAAATGCCATCATGGAAGTACATAGGCAGTATGAACTCAGAAGCAAGAAAACCCAAGACACTCTTGAGAGAAAGAACCCATAAATTTCTACTAGGAAGATCCTTGAAAATATTCCTAAAAAGGCAGTAGAAAATCCAAACATAGTGGTTGAAATTTCTGAGAAAAATAGAGACAAAAACGACCAATATGGTGGTAACCAAAGTAGCACTAGTACATCAGCTAGTAGCCCTAACAATAATGTTTTAACTAAGACTTCAAATAAAAATCAGCAACCTAAAATTGTTGTAAAAACAATGTGTGATAAAACTGATTCAAATATGTTAAAAACTCAGAAACCCTTCAATATAGAGAATGAAATTGCCAAGATAAAAATATCTATACCTCTGCCTCAATTAGTTACTCAAGATGTATATAGATCCCAAGTTTTGAAAGCTTTGAACATAGGAGAAAATCTTGATTCTACAAATTTAAATGATGACAAACATGAACTTCTATTTGGACCAGAAGTAGAAGGTAAATTTCAAGAAAGAGGTTTCCCTCTATTTTATGTCAGCTTGAACATCCATGAAAAAACCCTTCACAATGCCATGTTAGATTCAGGAGATTCGCATAACCTCCTATGTAATATCCCCAAATAGGGACTACTCAACCATCCATGCATAAAAAAATATTTTTTAGAAATATATGCTATAAATAAAAAAATAAACTCTTGGATATACATAAATCCAAGAATATAGCTGAAACAAATCAATATACAACATAAATCCAAGAATAAAGCTGAAAAAAATCAAACTAGGTGGGTTAAACATACCTCCCACACCTAGGATTGCTAAAAAAGGCTAAAACCCTGAACATCGCAACACAGGAATTTCTACATAAAAGAGACTGCACATATTAATTAGGGTTTGTACACATAAATAGCAGAGGAAAATATATCTAAGATTATATTTAATAATATGGCTCAAACACAGAGATCAAGTCTCCTCATTACAAAATCTAGAGAACTCGAGAAGTGTTTCTAGGAATTAACTCAAATACAAATGGTGATCTTCAGCAACAAGAATGAATAATCACTGCAAACTAAAGCACATGAGTATATAAATCTGAAATAATGTAAATATGATGTAGATATGATTAAATGTCTTCCTCCATGAAAGTATGAACCTCTCAATCACAGGAAAACTCCTAAAAAGAACCACCAGATCCACTGTCGAAACTGCCCTCCGGAAATAATGCAATTCCAGAATGGAATAATGTTGTAGGTGATGGAAATTTCTTGACCTACTGCCAAATATCTAATATCAACGAAATAGCCCTCCAAATTGTTCCTACAATAGAAGGAAACCTCCCTCCTATGCAAAACCAACTCAGAAAGTGGATTTCGCAACCCTCCACTACAACACCCTACAACTCAACACAACCTCCTACAAAAACTACGCAAAAATGAAGACTGAAGCTTGGCAACAATGTTTAATGATAGATCAAGGCTCTCCCAAGAGCTACTCAAAGGGAAGAGAAGGGATTCTTGAACAGGAATACCTTAGTGCTAAACAACACTGGCAATCTTAGCTAAACAGCTAGAGAGAGAAAAATTCTAAGCAAACATCAAAATAAGCTAACCTAAAATGGATACCATCCTCTTCCTTATAAACTAAGTGAGCCTTCTCACCTTGGGTCCCACTAAATAGGGTTTCCACCATCATACAAACAATCTCCCTGAAAAACTGCGTTGCGCCTCGTAATGTTCCAAATTTGTAAAATAGGCTCAGTAGGGAATATATTAAGATATTCCACTATGGAATCACAACAACATGGAAAACACACCAGAAACTTATAAACCAGAGATAGACTAGTAGGGCATTTACTGGTTATATCACCTCTAAGCAGAGGATGAAAACCAGAGGCTTCCTGTCCCGTTCTAAACTCTGTCTATAGAAGACTGATGAAACACAGCAAGTGTGGGAATGACAAACTCCTCTTATATTTTTCTTCCCTTGGGAACCTTATATCTACAAATCTAAAGAATGGGTCCAAAGAGAAGAAAAAACTAAACAAGTGAGAAGCGGGAAATTCCACTCTCAAGAAAATATGCAATAGGCTCAAGGAGGATGTTGTATCAGCAAGCCGCTATTAAAATAACGTAGACCAGGGCTAGGTTACCTTATTTTAGGCTATGTGGGACCTCCATGCAGAGTTTCAGCAAAAATAACTGAGTTTAGAGGGCTTAAACAGATCTCCCACAATCAACACTAGCTGAAAATCAGCTAAAGGAGAGAGCTGGGTGAATGGAGAAACCCTCCTTTTGGAATTGCACAGTTTTTGCTGGAAGACACTAGAAATAAACCATGAAAATAATATTATAGTATGGCATCAAGAAATCAGATCCATAATAAAGTTTCTTTGTAGAAGCATTGAATTTACATGAAGCAAGAGTAGGAATCCTTCAGAAATTACAGCGGAAACACTTGGAAAAGCTGCAGGAAGACTTGACAACGTCCTATATGAGGAGCTTCAGCTGTTGTAGGTTAAAAATCAGATCTAAAACTGATAAATGGCTGAAAAATCATATTCATACCAGATATAGAAACTACTCAGCCTTCTTAACAAGATCCCCTTAGGGTTTTATCAAAATAGTGCATAACAACTTGTAAATCTAGATTTTAATACACTGAACTGCAGAAAACTTGAGAGATTTTTGAAGATTTCTGTCATTGAATTATATATCAGATCTGAATGTGAATAAATCAGAAAACTATGTTAAAAATCTTCAAGGGAGAGGCAAGCTTCAATCATTAGGAAGCAAGTGCAATGAGAAATCTAAGCAACAGTGAAACATGTACATAGAAATAACACAGTTCCCTATGGAGACAATGCAGTAGCTTAACTGAAATTTCATAACAGATAAAAGTACAGATATGAAATCAAAATGAGAGTGAGATCCTCTTTTGGGTGGTCACAATACACCTTCCCTGAGAGAAATCTCCTCTAAACAACTAGATCTTGTAAATCTAGTTCCCCCACTTGCTGCAACTCACAAACAGCTGCAGAACCCTCAACAAGACTAGCGCTGCTATAGAGATGTATCTTGGCCATAATGTTAGATAATGGAGAGGTGCATCACAATCTCCTCCAAAGAGATACTCCATGGAAGGAGAGAGGATTCCTAAATAGGAAATCCTCTTCCCTTAGTCTAAATAGACAAGAGACTCGAGTTGTTGCAACAACTTCTCAAAATTCTTCAACAACTTTTACTTGCTGCCTCTCCTTCTATTTATAACATGAGGGCTTTCCAAAACCCTAAACTAACTTCTTCAACTTATCCCCTTTCACACATGTGATCCTCTTCTATAAGTACATTGTGCTTGATGGATAAGCTTCCCTCCAAACTGTGTTGTAGGTGGGGCCAAGTTGACCCATGCAAATGAATTTCCCCTTTTCACACTTAGGGGTGTTTAATATAATAGCCCAGATTTGTCCTCTTTCACATTGGGCATGTATTTATTCTCAACTTAGGAGTTTAATAAACCTCCTTCACATACTTTTATTCATGAATAAAGCAAACTAAAATTAAAATGCAATGTTCCCACTAGCTGCAAAAATTGGGAACATTACAGTCTCCCCCGGAAAAATGTTGCTTGCCCTCAAGCAACTATTATTGTAGATGCAAACCATCCATTCCCTCCAAGTGGCATCCACATAAGGAAGGCTTCCTCCATTTGCTGCAATAGGCTATGTATTTTTGGTTCCAAAGTTGTCGTCTACCAATGAATAAGATGACTTCCAACTATGAAGTTAGATGTCCTCTCTTCACCATGAAGCACAAGATGACTAATAGTTGATGTCCAACACCATCAAAAAGACATGAGAGACATAAAGTAAGGTATATCCTTCCATAAAGGAAAAGCTTCATCATGTAGAACATTCCTCCATCCCATGTTTGTGAACTTGAATAAGCATTGATATGCCTCCATTCTTAGCCCTGTTGGCCTTGTTGAATCAAGCTCCATCATTCAGCATTATGCAAAGAAGAAGGAAAGGAGTAATATGGGTAAAAAAAATATGTCAAACCATATTCTCCCAATAATCAACCACCATTTCAAGGCTCTTTGCTGCCATCCTCCATCTCCTCCATGTAATATGGACAAGCCATGCTTCCCAAAAGATGATGTGCATGCCTTTCTTTGCTGCAACTTTTATTTGGTACATAAGGCATGAATCAGAAAATTATGAGTCATGGGGTGGTCACCATACTCATTCAAAGCACCAAAGGAACAAGTGATCTTGCTTCCCTCTTTCCTCCTCATTTGCATCATGAAACCAACCCATGCTAATGGACATATGATAAGTCACATCAGCCCAATACAAAGTACCATCATCAATGCACATCTTGAGATAGTCATGCCAGATTTTTCACCATGCAAAACACATAGACATAGGAGATGTCATGTGGTGGCCATACCTTTTCAAGAGAAACAAATTTGTACATGCCTTCTCTTGCTGCAACATAACATTGAAATCCAAGGCATGATTCAGAAAATAATGAGCTATTGGCTAGCAACCACACTCACCCAAAAGAATCCATAGCAACAAGGACTTTGCAACCTTCTTGCCTCATCAACATGTGGATCTTGGAGCAACAACACAATGATGAACATGTAAAATGTTTCATCAACATAGTACAAGAAAGCTCCCTCATACCACATCATGTGGGAGTCATTCCTCCTCCCAAGCCAAATTTCATGCATGAAATATACCTCCAATAGAAATGCTTGTAGACATATGAGACATACTTGAAGCATAGGTGAATATATGGACATAAGATTTAACTTTGTGATGTCCAACTCTTCTTCTAACAACCACATCATCCATGCTTCCTCTTCATATAATCTACTAATGATGTACCAAGCAGAGATAAGAGAATGAGAATCTTTGTGTAGAGAGCATGCTCACCCCAAGGCAACCAGCATTTCCATGCCTCCTTATTCATCTCATGACCATTCTTCAAGGCATAGATCAGAAAAATAGGTACCTTAGGAGAGTGCCAGGAGTCTCCCAAAGGAAACCAGCATAACCAAGCTTGCTAGTCCATATATGTCTGCAAGTGATCATGTGACCCCTTTCTCACCATCCTCATCCACTCACTCAAATATGGAAGTTGAGTTATGTGCTGCAAAATCATGGCATTCTCCATTTGTAGAATACCATCTCCCTAACCCACTGAAGAAATTTTCATCTCATGGAATACTGAAATGGACCTCTGTTATGATCTCTTATTGAGACCTTCTCCTTATGTATGGTCTCCAAAAACTAGTGAAGCTTTGAATCTGCAGAATCTCCAATGTGCTCCAAGAACGATGAAGCCTCTTTGTCACAGTCACTAAGTGACAACACTGTAGACCTGCAAAGTGATGCATGTACTGTCTCAAAGAAAATGTCATTTTTTATCTCATAATCAGGCATTCAACATAGGATAGTACTAATCCCTTTCTTGAGACCCTACATATCAACCCGCGAGATTGAATGCAGCTCAACAATGATGCATAGGGATAGCCTCCAATCTCATCCTTGATTAGATCAAGGGTCCTCTGTGCTGTGACATATCTTTGCTTCAAATCAGCAATTCAATCTAACCCTTGTCTATGCATGGATATTGAAATAATATGAGCTGAAATCTCATGCATACCTTGGATCAACTGATATATGGGAACCTCTTGACAGAACACAAGAGTTCCTCCATCCGGATCAATGATGCCTCCAACTGCTGGTAATAATGATGACCTCCTTTCTTCAACTATACCAGCGCTGGAATCTTTCTCCTCCTTCTCATGCATCTCTTGATTCATGCATGGGACCCCGTAAGATAAGAACTCAAGACTACCATGCAAAGATGCAAGTGCCTCTTCTCTAGATGTAAGTTCCTTAGTAGCAGATAGTGAAAATGAAGATCTCTTGCCCAAAGTGACAAGATTTGACATTCTCCTTTGTTCCCTTGGGAGATGTCCCTTTGTAACTCTTCTTTTCCTCTCCTCTTCAAACTCCTTGAGATTTTCTTCAATATTCTTCAATGATTGAAAAAGAAGCAATGAGATATCTTCTTCAGTCATTCTTTATTCCTTGTGATAACGGTAAGTGTATGGCTCTTCCTCTCCATCTTGAAACCCTTTAGGAGTTTCTTTGCATCTCTTTTCTTCATTGCTATACCTCTCACCTTCTTCAAAGAAAGTGGGCATAGTGGATCTATGAGGAGATCTTGGATCCTTTGGTCTTCTATTTTGCTGATAGGACATGCTAGGGCTTACTTCTTCTTCTTGAAATCTCATGCAGCTCTTACTGCAACTTGCTTCTTCTCGAAACCCTCTAGGAGTCTCGGTGCTTCTTCTCTTTATCTTCTGATTCAACTCTTGGTACATGCCCTTTTTAGATATTAAAAATGATGAGAATAATGTCATTTGATCCATCAACTATTCTCTACTTCTTCTCTTTGATTCACTAGTAGCTTGACCTCACTGGGTGTGCCAGAGATCATGCTTTGACACAACTATAATGTTCCAAATGGGAAAAATAGGCTCAGTAGGGAATATCTTAAGATATTCCACTATGGAATCACAATGGCATGGAAAAAACACCAGAAACTTACAAGTCAGAGATAGACTAGTAGGGCATTTACTGGCTATATCACCTCTAAGGAGAGGATGAAAACCAGAGGCTTCCTGGACCATTCTAGACTCTGTCTATAGAAGACTGATGAAACACAGAAAGTGTGGGAATGAAAAAATCATATTAGATTTTTCTTCCCTTTGGAACCTTGGATCTACATATCTAAAGAATGGGTCAAAAGAGAAGCAAAAACTAAACAAGTGAGAAGCAGGAAATTCCACTCTCAGGAAAATTTGCAATAGGCTCAAGGAGGACGCTGTATCAGCAAGCCACTATTAAAATAACATATAACAGGGCTAGGTTCCATTATTTTAGGCTGTTTGGGACCTCCATGTAGAGTTTTAGCAAAAATAAATGAGTTTAGAGGGCTTAAAAAGATCTCCCACAATCAACACTGGCTGAAAATCAGCTAAAGGAGAGAGTTGGGTGAATGGAGAAACTCTCCTTCTGGAATTACATAGTTTTTGCTGGAAGACACTAGAAAAAAACCATGAAAATCATATTACAGTATGTCAGCAAGAAATTAGATCCATAATTAAGTTCCTTTTTAGAATCATTGAATTTACATGAAGCAAGAGCAGGAATCCTTCAGAAATTATAGCAGAAACACTTGGAAAAGCTGCAGGAAGACCTGGAAACATCCTATATGAGGAGATTCAGAGGCTGTAGGTTAAAAATAAGATCTACAACTGATAAATTTCTGAAACATCAGATCCACACCAGATCTGGAAACTACTCAGCCTTCTTAACAAGATCCCCTTGGGGTTTTATCAAAATAATGCATAACAACTTGTAAATGTAGCTTTTAATACACTGAACTGCAGAGAACTTCAAAGATTTCTGAAGATGGATTTCATTTCATTATATGTCATATCTAAATTTGAATATATTAGAAAACTACTTTACAAATCTTCAAGGGAGAGGCAAGCCTCAATCACCAGGAAGCAAGTACAATGAGAAATCTAAGCAGTAGTGAAACATGTACATAGAAAGTATGCAGTTCCAGAAGGAGACAACATAGTAACTTAACTGAAACGTCGCAACAGATAAAATTATAGATCTGAAATAAAAATTAGAGTGAGATCCTCTTTTGGGTGGTCACAAGACACCTTCCTTGAGAGAAATCTCCTCTAAACAACTAGATCTTGCAGATCTAGTTACCCCACTTGCTGCAACTCACAAACAGCTGCAAAACCCTCAACGGGACCATCGCTGCTATAGAGATGTAGCTTGGCCATAATGCTAGATAGTGGAGAGATGTATCACAATCTCCTCCAAAGAGCTACTCCATGGAAGGAGAGAGGATTCCTAAACAGGAAGTCCTCTTCCCTTAGGCTAAATAGCCAAGAGACTCGAGTTGCTGCAACAACCTCTCAAAATTATTCAGCAACCTTTACTTGCTGCCTCTCCTTCTATTTATAACATGAGGGCTTGCAAAAACCCTAAAACAGCTTCTTCAACTTATCCCCTTTCACACATGTGATCCTCTTCTCGAAGTACATTGTGCTTGATGGATAAGCTTCCCTCCAAACTACGCTGTAGGTGGGGCCAAGTTGAACCATGCAAATGAATTTCCCCTTTTCACACTTAGGGGTGTTTAATATAATAGCCTAGATTTGTCCTCTTTCACATTGGGCATGTTTTTATTCTTAACTTAGGAGTTTAATAAACCTCCTTCACATACTTTTATTCATGAATAAATAAAACTGAAATTAAAATGCAATGTTCCCACTAGTTGCAAAAATTGGGAACATCACATGCCTTCATTAGAGCTGCTCCTCTAAAATGCGATGTTTGATTTGGTCAAGGTTGATCTCTTCAACCTGCTTCAGCCCTTTTCACACCTAAGGGTCTTCAATCCAGCTCACATATAGCTATCTAGGTTGAACCTCATTCACATTGAGCTCTTTTATTTGCTGATCCACTCCTCCTACATTTATGCTATTGACTTGGTCAAACTTGACTTTGACCACATGCAAAATGTCCATGTTCACACATGAGAGTGTAAAATCCAGCTGGCATTATGATCCCATTTCATACTATGAGGGATTTTATCCTTATTTCTGAAATTTATGGGCCTCCTTACCCATTTATTCGTCTCCTAAGTGACATTAGCAAAATTTAATATTCCAATTTGTTGCATGCAAATTTTGGAATATTACAGTCCCCCCCCACCAAATGTTGCTTGTCCTCAAGAAATTGCAATGATCGAACTGAAGAGCATCCTATTATCCCCCTAATGCAACCTCAAAAGATAAAATCCTCCAAGGATCAAGCTGTTTTCTCATCAATATATCTCCAAGTTGCCCCTCCCAAGTAAACAAGCTAGCTTTTGGTGAACACCCCAAATAGTTATCATCATGTGACAGTAAAGTATCAATGGAGGAAAAAATGGGTGCTCTAAAGGCCTTCTTGAGGCATGAGGTATGATATATATTGGGATATACCATCCCCATATGAATCTCTCATTCCCAAGCTATCATCCATACAAAATGAGTTACCTCCCAACATGGCAACTCCTGAAAATACTCGTCCACCTTGAGCTCCTGCAAAGTAGGTGGGCTGAAATTCTGAACATGGTAGAGAAATTAGCCTACACCACACTATCCTCCTCTCCACTTAAGATAAGTGTAGAGAATTTCCTGATCTTGGGATGCAATATTGTTGCCCTCAAGTGGAAGGAAGGAAACTAGATCTCCAAAGATCTCTTTCCCAACGTTGTGAATCAGACTGGCCCAAACCATCTCATACATGATGGATAATAAATCACCACCATATGGCATCCCATCCATCTCATGGCCCTCCTCATAAAGATATAAATATTTTTTTGTGGTGGAGATATCTCCTTCCATGCTTCCCTTAGAACATGTAATGTAGAAAGTGTGGGAATCCTCCTTCCCAAAGAACACATCCACCCAATGTGTTTCTCCCCAAATCATGCTCCCCATAAAGGCAAGAACAACATAAGAAATTTGGATCATGATTAGCATAAAAATAAAAGAAATACTGAAGGTTTCATGTGGTGCTGGAAGGTACCAACATTCTTCCAAGTGGTCACAGCGCAGTCTTCCCCACTAGAACTTCTGAAAATAACATGGCAAGTTGTTCCTTAACAAATGGCTACTTGTGTAAATCATCACATCTACTAGAAAATAGTAAATGGTTGAATGTATCAACTGAGAATAGAATAAGTAACCAAAAAATTTCCCTAAGTCATATAATAGATGGTTGTATCCATCATAATAGTTGGCCAAAAATGGTCCAGGGAGCCCAAAGAAAAGCTTGCCCCTTTGTGGAGCAATGCACTGCAAAGAAATGGTAATAGCATGCAAATATTGTGTTGGACAATAAATAAATGCAAAAAAATAATTCTTACCATGTAATGAAAGTAAGATGATGATAGGATCCATAAATTAGTCCTCCATAGTGGTATGACATACTCCTATGAAGAGGAATGAACCATATGATGCATGTAGATCCTCCTTCTTATGCTTGGAAATCCATGTCAAGAAGAACATACCACAGTAATAGATGAATCCACCCACTGCTCCATCATTCTCACCTCCTCCTTGTCCACCAAGTGCATCAAATGTGAAGTGATCCCCATGACACTCCATCAATAATTCCATGCTCCAAACTGAGAGCACCATTTTCCTATGAAAATAGGCTCCTCCCAACTCATAACTCCATTCTTGAACATGCTCAATGTCAAAGACTCCTCCCATAATGCTGCCACATACAAGAATTTTCTTCCAAAGTGGAAGTACTTCCACATCATCTAAGGCTAAGGAGTAGCCCCCTTGCACCATCATAGTTCCATCTCCTACTCCTGCAACATCATGCAAAGTGTGAGAGCAAATATGCCCTTACTCTCTCAAAATCATCCAAAGCAAAAAAACATTTTGTTGGCTCCTCGCACCTCCATCATAAAATTCATGTGTTGAAAACATAATTATCATATCATCATAATACATCCACACTCATTCCTGCCCCATGATGCAAGTATCCTGCCAAGTTCCTTTCACTCACATACCCTTGGAAAAAGGATATGTCCCATGATGGCCAAACTCCTTCAAGAGCAGCCAACATAGCCAAGCCTCCTACTGCCTAGTGTCATATATTTGCAAGTATCTTACCAACTTCTTGCTTTACATCCACCCCCATTCATCCCAATGTGGGTGCCTCCCATCATGATCAACCTTGGTACCTTTCCAAAGAAGACTACCCTTCTCCCAATTCATATTTTTCTTCTTGCATTCCATGGGATGTTGGAATACAATTCCCTGGAGATCTCCTAGAAAATATCTCACACCAATGAACATCTTGAATCCATGAGGATCCAAGTGAGCTGAAGGCAAAGCCTCCTCACTGCCACCTCTTGACAGCATTGTAAATCTGCTCCATTTTGTTTTTGCTGTCTCATGTCCCAACTCAAGGATGAAGATATGGTTTTGCACAAACTTTTTTGGGACAAAGTTCATCCCATCCTCCAAGAATTCACACCCCAACCTCACATGTGGTGTGTAGCCCAATAGTGTCCCATTAGGATAATGTTTCATCCCTTCCTTAATCAAATCAAGGTTGCACAATAGAGTGCAACTATCTTGTTCCAAATGAGAAGTATGCAATGGTATACAATCCTCCGTATGATTTCCTGAAACAATAGGAGATGAAAATTTAGGCATACCTTGATGAAGTTTGGAACTATCTTGTATAGTTGTAAGGGATTCTTCCTCAAATGAGTTGGCTCCTCCAACTGAAGATGTTGAGGGCTGCTCCCCCATAGTTGTGACAGCACTAGTACAAGTCTCTTCCAATGGTGGTGAGGGATTCTTCTCCTCTGATTTTTCTTCACCAAATTTCCCAATCAACCTATGAGTAAACTCAGCAAAAGTAACCACTCTTGCATGGCTCAAATGGCTGAACCACCAAATATTTGCTTCACCCTCTAGGTGTAGTGCTGCAATTTCTACAGCTTCTCTCTCTACCACTAGATTTAGTAGGAAGAATGCATCAGTTTTTCTTGTCCAAGCCCTTGCTGAAGATTATCCATCAAAAGTAGACAAAAGAAACCTATTGCACTTCATTCTTCTGGTGTTGCAAAGTCTCGTTTCTTCCTCCAGTTGAATGAACTATGGGAAGGCTAGAGTCTCCTTGAAGGCTCTAGGTTGAGTCTTGTACTCAACAGGGTATTCACTTAGGATCGTGTGATCCAAGTTTCCTTCATCTTTCTGCAATTTTTCCTCTCTTTTAAAAGGAAAGGGTATAGTCTCATTGCTTCTTCTTTTCTTGACCTCCTTGTTGAGGTCATTATTGCTTCTGAAAATAGATGAGAGAAGGCTCATTCTCTACAAAATTCTAATCTTCTTCTTTTATTATGATTTCATAATGCCTGAAACTCACAAGAAGAGCCAATATTATGCTCTGATACCATTGTAATATCCCCAAATAGGGACTGCTCAACCATGCATGCATAAAAAACACATTTTCAGAAATATATGCTATAAATAACTAAATCAACTCTTGGATCCTTTATATCAGTCAATATACAACCTAAATCCAAGAATAGAGCTGATACAAATCAAACTAGGTGGGTTAAACAGACCTCCCACACCTAGGATTGCTAAAAAATGCTAAAACCCCAAACACTGCACACAAGAATTTCAGCATAAAAGATACTACGCAGAATAATGAGGGCTTTTATACATAAATATCATAGACAAATAGATCTGAAATTATATATAATAATATGGCTAAAAAACAGAGATCTAGTCTCGTCATTAGAAAATCTAGAGAACCTGGGAAGGGTTTCTAGGAATGCACTCAAATAAAAGTGGTGATCTTCAGAAATAAGATTGAAAAATCATTGAAAAATGAATAACATGAGTATATAAGGCTGATGAAAGGATAAACCTCTCGATCATGGGAAAACTCCTAAAAAGAACCTCTGGATCCACTGCCAAAACTGCCCTCCATAAATAACGCAATTCCTGAATGGAATAATGTTGTGGGTGATGGAAATGTCTTGGCCTATTTCCAAATATCTGATATCAGCCCAATAACCCTCCAAATGGATCCTCCAATAGAAGGAAACCTCCCTCCTATGCAAAACCAACTCAGAAAGTGGGTTTCTTAACCCTCCACTACAACACCCTGCAACTCCACATAAGCTCCTGTAGAAACTGTGTTGAAACTGAAGAATGAAGCTTGGCACCAATGACGGATGTGTGTAATGATAGATCAGGTCTCTCCCAAGAGCTACTCAAAGGGAAGAGAAGGGATTCCTGAACAGGAATGCCTTAGTGCTAAACATCGCCGAAAATCTTAGCTAAACAACTAAAAAGAGCAAAAGTCTAAGCAGACATCAAAATAAAATTCATAAGCTAACCCAAATTGGCTAAAATCCTCTTCCTTATAAGATATGTGAGCCTTCTCACCTTGGGTTCCACTCAATAGGGTTTCCACCATCACACGAATAATCTCCCTCCAAAACTGTGTTGTGCCTTCATTAGAGCCACTCCTCTAAACTGCGTTGTTTGATTTGGTCGAGGTTGAACTCTTCAACCTGCTTCAGCCATTTTCACACCTAAGGGTCTTCAATCCAGTTCACATATAGCTATCTAGGCTGAACCTCATTTACATTGAGCTCTTTTATTTGTTGATCCACTCCTTCTACATTTATGTTGTTGACTTGGTCAAACTTGACTTTGTCGACATGCAAAATGTCCCTGTTCACACATGAGAGTGTAAAATCCAGTTGGCATTATGATCCCCTTTCACACTATGAGGTATTTTATCCCCATTTCTGAAATGTATGGGCATCCTTACCCATTTATTCATCTCCTAAGTGACACTATCATTTTTCAATATTCCAATTTGCTGCATGCAAATTTTGGAATATTACAGTCCTCCCCTCCCAAATTTTTCTTATCCTCAAGCAACTACAAGGATCAAACTGAAGAGTATCCTCTTCTTTGCCTGTAGCAACCTCATAAGATAAAATCCTCCAAGGATCAAGGTGCTATGTCATCAATATATCTCCAAGTTTCCCCTCCCAAGTAAACAAGCTATCTTTTGGTGAACACCCCAAATAGCTATCATCATGTAACAGTAAAGTATAAATGGAGGCAACAATGGGTGGTCTAAAGGCATTCTTGAGGCATGAGGTATGATATATATTGGGATCTACCATCCCCATATGAATCTCTCATTGTCAAGCTATCATCCATACAAAATGAGTTACCTCCCAAAATGAAAATTCCTGAAAATCCTCCTCCACCTTGAGCTTCTGCAAAGTAGGTGGGCTTAAATTATGAACAAGGTAGACAAAGTAGCCTACCCCACACAATCCTCCTCTCCACTTAAGATAAGTGCAGAGAATGTTCTGATCTTGGGCTGCAATAATGTTTCCCTGATGTGGCAAGAAGTAAATTACATCTCCAAACATCCCTTTCCCAACGCTGTGAATCAAGCTTGCCCAAACTATCTCATACATTATGGATAAGAAATCACCACCATATGGAATCCCATCCATCTCATGGCCCTCCTCATAAATAAACAAATATTTTTCTGTGGTCGCCATATCTCCTCCCATACTCCCCTTAGAACATGTAATGCAGAAAGTGTGGGAATCCTCCTTCCCAAAGAACACATCCACCCAATGTGTTTCTCCCCCATTTATGCTCCCCATAAAGGAAAGAACAACATCAGAAATTGGGATCATGATTAGCATCAAAATGAAAGAAATAATGAAGGTTTCATGTGGTGCTAGAAGGTACCAACAGTATCCCAAGTGGTCAAGTTGTTCCTTGACAAATGGCTAGTTGTGTAAATCATCACATCTACTAGAAAATTGTAAATGGCTGAATGTATCAACTGAGCATAAACGAAGTAACCAAACACTTTCCCAAATTCATACAATATATGGTTGTCTCCATCATAATAGCTTGCCAAAAATGGTCCATGGAGCCCAAAGAAAATCTTGCCCCTTTGTGGAGCAATGCACTGCAAAGAAATGGTAAGCGCATGCAAATATTGTGTTGGACAATCAATAAATGAAAAAACAGAATTCTTACCATGTAATGAAAGTAATATGATGATAGGATCCATAAATAAGTCCTCCATAGTGGTATGACATACTCCTATGAAGAGGAATGAACCATATGCTGCATGTAGATCCTCATTCTTATGCTTGGAAATCCATGTCAGGAAGAACATACCATAGTAATAGATGAATACATCCACTACTCCATCATTCTCACCTCCTCCTTGTCCACCAAGTGCATCAAATGTGAAGTGATCTTAGGGACACTCCATAAATAAGTCCATGCTCCAATGTGACAACGCTATTGGCCTATGCAAATAGGCTCCTGCCAACTCATAAATCCATTCTTGGACATGCTCAATGTCAAAGAATCATCCCATAACGCTGCCACATACAAGAAGTTTCTTCCAAAGTGGAATTACTTACAGATCATATAAGGCTAAGGAGTATCCCTGTTGCACCATGATAGTGCCATATCCTACTCCTGCAACATCATGCAAAGTGTGAGAGAAAATATGCCCTTGCTCTCTCAAAATTCTCCAAAGCAACAAAAATGTTTGCTGCCTCCTCATACCCCCATCATACAATTCATGTGGTAAAAACATAATGATCATATAATCATAATGAATCTACACTCCTTTCTGCCCCATGACGCAAGTATCCTCCCAAGTTCCTTCCACCCACATACCCTTGGAAAAAGGATATGTCCCATGGTGGCCAAACTCCTTCAAGAGCAGCGAATGTAGCCAAGCCTCCTATTGCCCGGTGTCATATATTTTCAAGTTTCTTACCAAATTTTTTCTCTCCATCCACCCCCATTCATCCCAATGTGGGTGCCTCCCATAATCATCAACCTTGGTACCTTTCCAAAGAAGACTACCCTTCTCCCCATTTAGATTTTTCTTCTTGCATTCCCTAGGATGTTGGAATACAATTCCTTGGAGATCTCCTAGAAAGATTTCACACCAATGACCATCTTGAATCCATGAGGATCCAAGTGAGCTGAAGGCAAAGCCTCCTCATTGCTACCTCTTGGCAGCGCTGTAAATCTCCTCCATTATTTTTTGGTTGTCTCATGTCCCAACTCAAGGATGAACATATGGTTTTGCATAAATTTTTTCGGGACAAAGTTCATCCCATCCTCCAAGAATTCACACCCCAACCTCACACATGGTGTGCACCCCAATAGTGTCCCATTAGGATATTGTTTCAGCCCTTCCTTGATCAAATCAAGGTTGCACATCGCAGTGCAACTATGTTTCTCCAAATGAGTAGTATGCAGTGGTATGTAATCCTCCATATGATTTTCTAAAACAATAGGAGATGAAAATTTAGGCATACCTTGATGAAGTTTGGAAGTATCTTGTATGGCTATAAGGGCTTCTTCCTCAAATGAGTTATCTCCTCCAATTGAATATGTTGAGGGCTGCTCCCTCATAGTTGTGACAGCGCTCATACAAGTCTCCTCTAATGGTGGTGAGGGCTTCTTATCATCTGATTTTTCTTCACCAAATTTCCCAATCAACCTATCAGTAAACTCAGCAAAAGTAACCACTCTTGCATGGCTCAAATGGCTAAACCACCAAATATTTGCTTCACCCTCTAGGTGCAACGCTGCAATTTCTACAGCTTCTCTCTCTATCACTAGATGTAGTAGGAAGAATGCATCAAGTTTTCTTGCCCAAGCCATTGCTGAAGATGATCCATCAAAAGTAGACAATAAAAACATATTTCCCTTCATTCTTCTTGTGTTGCAAGGTCTCCTTTCTTCCTCCAGTTGAATGAAATGTGGGAAGGCTAGAGTCCCCTTGAAGGCTCTAGGTTGAGTCTTGTACTCAACAAGGTATTCACTTAGGATCTTGTGATCCAAGTTTCCTTCACCTTTTTGCAATTTGTCCTCTCTTTCAAAAAGGAAAGGTTATAGTCCCATTGCTTCTTCTTTTCTTGACCTCTTTGCTAAGGTCCTTCTTACTTCTAAAAAGAGATGAGAGAACGCTCATTCTCTCCAAAATTATTATCTGATTCTTGTCTTCTGATTGCATAATGGCTGAAACTCATAGGCTGAGCCAAGATTATGCTCTGATACCACTGTAATATCCCCAAATAGGGATTGCTCAACCATGCGTGCATAAAAAATGCATTTTCAGAAATATATGATATAAATAATGAAATAAAATATTGTATCCCTTACATCAGTCAATATACTACCTAATTCCAAGAATAGAGCTGAAACAAATCAAACTAGGTGGGTTAAACAGACCTCCCACACCTAGGATTGCTAAAAAAGGCTAAAACCCCAAACACTGCAACACAGGAATTTCTGCATAAAAGGGACTGCATATAATAATGGGGTTTTGTACAAAAAAAATAGAGACAAATTAATCTAATATTATATTTAATAATATGGCTCAAAAACAAAGGTCTATTCTCCTCATTACAAAATCTAGAGAACCCAGGAAGGGTTTCTAGGAATGCAGTCAAATACAAATGGTGATATTTACCAATAAGACTGAATAATCACTAAAAAATGAAGTGCATGAATATATAATGTTGAAAGAATGTAAATATGATGCATATCTGATCAACAGTCTTCCCCCATGAAAAAATGAACCTCTCAATCACATGAAAACTCCTCAAAAGAACCACCAGATCCACTGTCGAAACTGCCCTCCAGAAATAACTCAATTCCAGAATGGAATAACATTGTAGGAGATGAAAATGTCTTGCCATGCTACCAAATATCTGATATTAGCCCAATAAACCTCCAAACTAATCCTCCAATAGAAGGAAACCTCCCTCCTATGCAAAACCAACTCAGAAAGTGGGTTTCTCAACCCTCCACTGCAACACCGTGCAAATCAACACAACCTCCTGCAGAAACTGCGCTGAAATGGAATACTAAAGCTTGGAACCAATACTGTATGTGTGGAATGATATATCAGGTCTCTCCCAAGAGCTACTAAAAAGGAATAGAAGGGATTCCTGAACATGAATACCTTAGTGCTAAACAACACCGTCAATCCTAGCTAAACAACTAAAGAGAGAAAAATTCTAAGCAGAAACAAAAATAAAATTCAAAGCTAACCCCAAATGGTTGCCATCCTCTTCCTTATAAAATAAGTGAGCCTTCTCAGCTTGGGTCCCACTCAATAGGGTTTCCACCATCACACAAACAATCTCCCTCCAAAATTGTGTTGTGCCTTCATTAGAGCCACTCCTCTAAACTGTGATGTTTGATTTGGTCAAGGTTGAACTCTTCAACTTGCTTTAGCCCTTTTCACACCTAAGGGTCTTCAATCCAGCTCACATATAGCTATCTAGGTTGAACCTCATTCACATTGAGCTCTTTTATTTGCTGATCCACTCCCCCTACATTTATGTTGTTGACTTGGTCAAACTTGACTTTCTCCACATGAAAGATGTCCCTGTTCACACATGAGAGTGTAAAATCCAGCTAGTATTATGATCCCCTTTCACACTATGAGGGATTTTATCCTTATTTCTGAAATGTATCGGCCTCTTTACCCATTTATTCATCTCCTAAGTGGCATTAGCAAAATTCAATATTCCAATTTGCTGCATGCAAAATTTGGAATATTACATCATGCCAAAGGTAGTAATGGAAAGAATAGGCCTTGAGATAAGTAGACCATACAAATATTTATACTCTTTTGATTCCATTAGAGTTAAATGTTTAGCCCTAATCAAATATCTATGTGTTAATTTTATACAAATACCAACCAAGAGCCTAGTAATAGATACTGTAATGGCTGATATTCCTCCTAAATATGGCATGCTCCTTTCAATATCATGGGGAGCTAAACTTCAAGGCACCCTCCAAATGGACATGACATATGCTACCATACCTGTATTTACTCAAACAAGAATATTGTATAAGGAAAATCACATGAAATACATGGTCAACAGTCAAGACAAGCCCAATAATTCCCCTCTCTATTCTGTCCACACAGACCTTGATTCATTTATCCTTTACAATGATCAAAACATTAATGAACAAGTAGGAAAAAATTAAACATTAGAAACTAGAGAGGAATAAGAAGAACAATCAGACCCAATAGAAAATAACCAAGATGATGGAGACCATAATGAACAAAATTATGCTGAACATAATGGCAAAATTGAGACTAAACCTCTTTGGAGCATGAGCTTTGAGGGTTCTTGTGGTAAAACTATTTCAGGAGCAGGTGTATGGGTACAGAACACATAGAAAAATCATGTAGAGGGCCATTCATATAGGCTAAACTTTCAATGCACAAATAACATAGCAGAATATGAGGCACTCCTTTTAGGGCTGCAATTAATCAAGAAATGAGGAGCCAAAAGGATAACAGTCCACGGGGATTCTAAGCTAGTCATTAGACAGATCAAGGGAGAATATTCAATTAAACATACTAGATTAAGGGCATATAGGGATGATGCCCTTGACCTCTTAAAAGCATTCAAAGAATATGGTCTTGCCTTTGTTCCTAGAAATCAGAACATCCTGGCCAATGGACTAGCATTTGTAGCTAGTACTTGTCAAACGCCTTATCATAACAAAAAATACACAGTACACGTAAAATACAGACTAGAAGTCCCTAATAATATAAAATATTAGAAATTTTTTGAAGGAGATAAATAGATTGAATATTTCCTACAGTCTAGAAATGAGTTTGAAATGCCAAATCTAGACTCAGATCATGAAGAAGACTTCTCTGCTAAGGAAAAAACTTACAAGGAAGAGTCTCCTGATAGTGCTGATATAAATCTGTTATTAAAAGATGACCCCCATGAGATAGAACTTTCTGTATACTAAGAAAAAGAAGACTTGGAAGTACTGCAGTTTAGAGATAATGTATTTCCAAAAGGAGTAGTCTCCATAGAAAGGTTGTTTGATTTTAATGATGTTGTTAAGAAGCCAAAGATGGAATCCACTGAGGCAAACATAGAGGAATGCAATCTAGGTAGTGAACAAGAACCCAAAATGATAGAACTGTCAAAGTCATTGCCAACTATTACAAAACAAAAGTATATTGAGCTATTTAAATAATTTATTGATGTATTTTCTTGGAGCTATGAAGATATAAAGTCATGTGATACTGAGATAATTTAGCACAAGATTTCTCTCAAAGAAAACCAGAAACCCTTTAAGAAAAAAATTATGCAAAATAAACCTTGTGCAACTGCCACTAGTTCAGAAAGAAATAAGAAAATTTTATGATGCCAGAATAATAGTCCCACTTAGATACTCAAAATGGGTTAAAAATATTCTATCAGTGAGGAAGAAAACAAGAGAAATTAGGTTATACATAGACTTTATAAATTTAAACAAAGCCTCCCTAAAAGTCAACTGCCCTCTACCCAAAATGGATCATATATTGCAAATGGTAGTAGGCTCAAAAATAATATCTTTGCTTGGTAGCTTCTCAAGGTACAATCAGGTACTGATACACTGAGATCATCTACACAAGACAAATTTCACTACACCTTGGGGTACCTTCATGTATGTCAAAATCCCTTTTGGGTTAATATATGCTGGTGCTAATTTTCAAAGAGCCATGGATATTTATTCCTCAGAAGAAATAGGTTACTTCATTGTGATATATCTTGATGACATAACAGGCTATTCAAAAACTGATGAAGAACACCTACCTAACTTAAGAAAAGTCTTTGAAAAGTGCATAAAATATGGTTTGTCTTTAAATCCCAAGAAAAATTAGTTTGGCCTTCAAGAAGGGAAAATTTCAGGCCACATCATATCTGAATAAGGGATCAAGTATGACCCAAAAAGGATTGAGGGAATATTGAAAATTAGTCACCCAAGAAACATCAAATAGTTGCAATATTTAATTGGAAATATACATTTCTTAAGAAGGTTCACACCAAACCTTGTAGAACTCATAAGAAACATTACTAACATCCTAAAAAGAGAAACATGAGTAAAATGGACCATAGAATCAAAGAAATCATTTAACTTGGTGAAGCAAGCACTTACAGAAACACCAGTTCTGATCAACCCTGATTTCACGAAAGATTTCTTCATTTTCTCGTTTGCATCAAAACACACAATTGCTTATGTCTTACTACAAAAGAACACAAAAGGAAAAGAGCATCCCATAGCTTTCTTCATCCAAGCATTAAGAGATGCACCTCTAAAATACAAAATCATGGAAAAATAGGCTTTTTCCTTAGTCAAAGCGTTAAAATATTTCAGAGTCTACATTTTTCATTCACACATTGTTTCATTTGTGCCTCACATAGTAGTAAAAAGCATATTGACAGAAGATCCTGATGGAAAAAGAGGTAAGAGGCTTGTTGTTCTCTCTAAATATGAGCTGGAAATCAAGTCCACCAAGCTAATCAAAGGGAAAGGACTGGATAAACTCATGGCTGAAACAAATTTTCAAGCACTAGACATAAATATGATTCATGCACTAGATGAACAAGAGGAACTCGCAATTCCACCTATTAAAGAAAAATTTTTGAACTCATATTGATATGCTGATATATTATATGTGATTTTAAACCTGAATGTTTCTCCTAGTTTTTCCAAAACAAAAGCCATATTTTTGAAGTTAAAAGTTGTACATTTCTGTGTTTTAGATAAATTTTTATATTGGAAAAATGCTAGTGGTATATTTCTTAAATTTTTTCCAGAAGAAGATGGAGATAAAATTAAGCATGCATTTCATGAAGGGGAATGTGGAGGCCACCGCTATTGGAAAACCACTGTCAATAAAATCCTTAGAGTTGGTTACTATTGGCCCACCCACTTCCAAGACATCCATAAAATGGTGATTGTCTGTCATAAGTGCCAAATATTTGAAGGAAAAGGAAAACTGCTTCCATTGCCTTTACATCCAATTTCTGTTGAAGCTCCTTTTCAACAATGGGGCCTTGATATCATTGGAGAAATCCATCCTTATTACTCTACCCAAGACAAATGGATTCTCACTGCAGCTGACTACTTTACAAAATGGATAGAGGCCATCCATTCTAGAACTACCACAAACTCATTAATTATCAAATTCCTTGAAAACCACATTTTGTCTAGATTTGGCTGTCCTAGAAAAATCATTACTAACAATGTTGTTGCCTTTAGATCAAAGAAAATGGTGGAATTTTGCCACAAATATTAGATTACATTGGGACATTCTACAACTTATTACCCTCAAGGTAATGGGTTGGTTGAATCCTAAAACAAAAGTTTGGTGAACATCATTAAAACATTGCTAGAAGAAAACAAGAAGTCATGGCACAAAAAACTAGTACATGCACTATGGGCACACGGATTAACAAATAAAAAATCAATTGGTGTGTGAGCCTATTAGCTAGTGTATGGAGAAGATGCAGTTTTCCCAACAAGCTTGGGAGTGCCAGTAATGAGTCTCATTCAAGAGGTGCAGTCTGAAGAAAATGACTTATAAAGGAAAATAAACTAAACTGTCCAGCTACAACAAATCAGAGAAGAAGTGTACAATCGGACACATCAAATACAAGAAAAAATCAAGAAGATGTTTGACAAAAGGACCAAGGAAAGTGATTCCAAAATTGGAGACAAAGTGTTGAAGTGGGATTTAAGAAGAGCGGACAAGGGAAAGCATGGAAATTTTAACAATCTATGGAAAGGTCCATAGATCATCCATTCAGCAAGGGGTAACAATGCATTCTTCCTACAATAAATGGATGGAACATAATTGTTTGGAGGTATTGTCAATGGTAGGATGCTCAATCATTATTTCATCTAAAAATATCAGTTCAAAGTTTTCTTCATTGTATATAACATTGATGAAACAAAACTTGGAAAAATTGACACAAAAAGAAAGAAAGAAAAGAAGAAAAGAGGGAAAATAAAATAAAAGGTAAAGCCCATACCAAAAAAGAATGTTTGTAAAATTGTGGAAGTCCAAATGCCACTCCTTTATGAAAAAAATTGTTGTTCAATCATATGGCCCAGTCATGATTGAGAAAATTTTGAATTTTTTGTTGATAAGACAGAAATAAAGATTTTCCAAATTATATACAATTGGCTTATCAGAAGGTAGAGAATAAAATATCTCATCAGTCTAATCTGAGCCTTTGGATAATATAATGGTAGAAATAGATAATTTTTTTCTTTCAAAAGAAAAAAAAATGATGTCAAGTGTTCGCCAGTCTAAATGCACCTCCCAAATGAAGAAAAAATGCTAGCAAAGAATAATGGGTAGGTAGAATTAAGTTCCAGCAAGCATAATTTTCAAGGTTTGAAAGTCACAGTTACAAAGAACATTAGTAGATCAACAATTGTAAAACGAAAAATCTGCCAAGTGCAAACAAGGCACTGATCTACAAATTCTAGAGATTTAAACTTTGAGGTTCTTGACACCTCCTAAAAGGAGTTTCCCAGCTGAAGCCACTGTTAGTCTCCTGAATTCACAGTATCACTAGATGACTATTGATTTTCTATAGTTCGCTAAAAATAACATTCCTTGACTATCAGCTATTTTCATGAATCTCACTTCCTTCATTATCTTCATTAAACCTTTTTCACTATATATCATTTTTCTTTCTCTAAATTGCCCTCATGTTGTGATAAACTCATGTTTGGGCTCAATCCTCTCATTTTCACCCTTTCTCCCTACCTGAAGCCCCATTTTCCGTATTAAACCCCCTCACTTCATCGTTCTCTCTTATTCCATTAAAACAATGTAAAAAGTCCTTTTTTTATAAAGTTCTTAGATAAAAAATTATACTATTCGAGCCCCATCATTTTATATAAAACTATGTTTTATTTAAATACACCCGAACTCCTTGTACTAAACTACCCAACCCCTTTTTTATTAAACCTTGCCTCTTCTATACTTTAAACCCTCTCATAAAGAGCCCCCGCTTTAAATTTTTAAACCCTCCCGCACTTCGTTAAACCCTCTCATATAACCCTACCCTCCACCTTATAAGAAGCCCATCCACTTATTTATTAACCCTAGCCCCACTTTATAAAATACATCCCCCCATGTAATAAAATCGTGCCACGTAACCCCCGGGCTTGACCATTCAACTTACCTACCGATTCACCTGTCCTCGACCACCGTTGATCTCTCCTCCCAATACAATGATCCCCAACGCATATCGCGCCTTCAACTGCTCGGCACTTAGCACCTCCAAAACATGTCAAATGGGTGGTATTCTCCCTTGTACCCTATTCCACATGTCACCCTTTCTATTGCATCGCATCCCTCCGTTGAAAACCATTCACTGCCCTCGCTCTGTGCGAAAAACACCTTACCGTCTCCCACCAAAAATCGAAACCACTGCTCCATTCAAACATTCCAAAGGCCTTTGCCTTCTTGATAAGCCTTGCAGCTACCATGAACCCCTGCAACATGTCCAGAAATCCCAAAAGCCATAAAACAATGCAGAAAGCCACAACACAGGATTTTAAATAACCAGTTTCTTGTGTTGTGCAGGTAAGCATGGCAGAAATGCTTGAATTACATTATGAGGTCCCAAAACCGTTCAAAAAGAATCTCTGGGTGATGATCCAACAAGTTTTTTTCATCTAAAAGGACCAGGAGCATAATATTAAGCATAATCAGAAATGCATAATGACCATTGATGGTTATTCAAAAAATTCCAAAGGAAAAGGAAGAACAAAGTAAAAAATATTGTGACACTGAAAGGATAAAGGATTCAAGATCAAAGATCAAAGGTAGGAAAGCATGATTAAAGATCAAAGATCAAAGGGAGGAAAGTAGGATTAAAGACAGAGATCAAAGATAAAAGGTGGATTAAAGGAATTAAAGGAGAAGAAGCATGTTAAAGGAATTAGATAGACAACAAGAGATAAATCCAAATCAAGGTTTAAGGATAAATCAAGGGAAGGTTAACACAAAAGGAAGATCCGAATGCTAATG
This sequence comes from Pinus albicaulis, assembly GCA_034641835.2. NCBI lineage: Eukaryota > Viridiplantae > Streptophyta > Pinopsida > Pinales > Pinaceae > Pinus > Pinus albicaulis. Next base: position 315,705,129 of record CM076578.1, read on the forward strand.
AAAAAAGACATCGACTTCCTCATCAAACAAATTTCCACCTACACCCTTATTTTACTCAAATAAAGGAAATCAAAGTTCTAAAATAGTCAGAAATATTTCTCAACTACTCTACAGTTATTGTAAAATTTAATGAAAAAATCGTTAAAGTCATAAATGTCCTAAAAAATAGCTCAGCAGTTAAGTTAGAGGTTATTATTGCAGTGAGTCAGTCACGAATTTTTTGCCTTCAGCCTTGCATAGTCTCAAAGGTCGAGATAAAATTTACTCTGTAATAACTACAATCTGAAATCCTAGCTTAGGATCACCTCCTCATTTTGCAGATAAATATTGCATGTATTCTTAATTGTTAGTGTCAGTTGGTTACTTGGTGATTACTGAGCTAGTTGATGAGATGCTAGGCTGGATTTGATAAAACTTTGAGCTGCAAAGATCATTGCACCGGAGTATTGAAACTGTTTTGGACATCAATAATACAATCACGTTCACAGGATTGATGAACTATGTTAATGGTGATGTTATCCTTCTTTTTCAACGTTTCCCTTATGTTTTCCATATTGTCCATCATTTTTCTGATAAAAGAACAAAAAATTTAGATTAAGATATGCTATCTTGGTACCTTAATTCTATCTGCTTTTCTTCATCTTAATGCTTTCTTCTGCAAGGTCTGATTAGAGAAATCTTAATTACTCTCTAGTTCCACCTAGCCTGTTGTCTTGAAAATGATTCAGTAGAGTCCAGCAAAATAAGTCTATGGTATGACATGTCTTTTATTTTTTCTTGAAATGTTATTTTCTAGGTCTTTCTTTGAAGTTTACTTATTAGAGTCCAACCAAGGAAGTCTATGGTTTTCCTCATCCTTTGGTTTTTCTTAAATTGTTCCTTTAGATATCTTTGAAGTTTGAGTAAAGAATTCTTAATTCCTCTTTAGTTTCATTGACTGCTATCTTAAATTTTTTCTTTTTCTGAAAGTAATCTTAGGATTGTTGGATTGTTGTCTTAAGGTTTTCTTAGTAGAGTCTAGCCAAAGAAGTCTATGGTTTTCCCTGTCCTTTGGTTCATCCTAAATAGTTACCTAAAATGCTTTTCTTGTTGAAGTAGGGTTAAAGCATTATTAATTGCCCTTTAGTTTTACTGATTTCATAGCTTACTGTCATTTCGTATTCCATCTAATCTAAAGAGATCCACTCGATATAGTTAGTTTTCCCTATGAAAACCCTTGCAGAGTTGATGAAAAATTAAAACCTTTTATGACTCCATAGACCAATGGATTAATTGTGTCCACAATCTATCTATTCAACTGAAACACTCAATGAATTAATAAACCCAACCATTCTATCAATCAACCAAAAAAAGAAATTGTCCTAGAAATTCATAACTAGCCTAAAATCAGAAAACATAAGCTTAAAGGTAAATGATTTGCAAATACAAACATAGAGAGAGCCCTCTCTGAGTCTAAGAAGGCTAGGTCCTTGGACTCCAAAGTGGTTCAATGCAGTTCCCTGCAGAGTTTTTCTTGCCAATATTGAAAATCACGGGGATCCAACACAACAGAGAGGGAAGATATAAGAATATATTTATTTTTATTATTATCAACAACATTAGACTCACCATACCTGGAATTTCTTTACCTCTTGAAAGGTTTCCCATTTCGACTATGTTTAGAAGAGCCTTCCTTTTTCCTTTGAACCTGTTGTTCCTTTGAATTCCATTCCCCCTCAAGTTGTTGTTGTCATCATCCCTGGGAGAGTCCCTTCTTTGGAGCACTCTATTGCATAGTGACTAGACTTGTTACAAGTGTAACATCTTCCCTTCATTCCTTTGGGCCCTGCTTTACCATGTTTTTTATTCCTTGGGCCACCATGGTTCTTATTCTTTGCATGAGCAGCGAAGGTAGTAGCTTCACCTCTATTTCCATTAGAGGGGTGATCTCTCTCCATCATTCTTGTCTCCTCTTGAGTGCATCTAGTCAAAAATTCATCAAAATCAGGAATCATATTATTATTAAGAATCATAGTATTAAATACATACCAGTATCGGGGAAGTCCTCCAAGAGAAATGGGGATGAGCTCTTGATCAACTACTTCTCCTATGGCAAGGATATCATTCTTGATTTCTATGAGCCTCATAAAATATGGAGGCTCATGAATCTTCTCCTGCACATAGTCCATGAAATATTGATCTTCTAATGCCAAATCCAAGGAAATATTCCATGCATGATAATTAGACTTGTGAGTCAACTTATGATCAGACCATTGGTTCTTGACAAGACTTCTTCTTCGGTGATTTCTTTTCACACTATCTTGGGTTTTGTCTTCACCTCAGCTCTAATACCACATTAATTTTAGATAAACATGGTATGTTCTATATGCTTAATGCAATTTTAATTTAATCTTTCTTATAGTCCCAATTCAATGCATAAACATGAAAATAAAATGTTGATAGAACATAATAATATATCAACAGAAGACAAGACAAATAATGTATATTAGGTTTTACAATTCTTCTTGTCCAACAATGATAGAGAGTGTTGTGTGTTACGATGGTCAACATGATGCATCATCCAACAAAGTATTTAACATCAGATCAACAAACCTTCCTAGTGTCACACACACCCCTCAAAGATAACTCCAAAAGTCAACGCAAGTCAACAAAAGAATTCTTGATTGAGATTTCTGACATCATCCATATTTTGGGCATCCATTTCCTACATCATTTTTGGCATCGATATTTCCATCATCATCCAGATTTTTGGCATCCATTTCTGATATCATTTCTGACATCCATATTTCCGACATACAGATTTCTGGCATCCATATTTCCATTGTCATCCATATTTCTGGCATCCATATTCACACGTGGGAGGGAGAGAAGTCTCTTCTAGGCTATACGAAACAATCATATCATGAGGAATGTGTGTGATGAGATGATGATGAAATTGGCATCATCTCTCTCCAATTTATATCAGTTAGTGATGGTTTGTGACATATCTATTAGGCTTGTGAGCCTACACTACAAATCTGGCTGACCTAGCACATGTGTGGAAAAACAAATCAAAACATATGTTTTGTTCATCCAAACAAGATGATATTTAGATCAATCTTGCACCTCTCCAAAAGAGGAATCCAACAAAAATATAATCATCATCATATGAGCAGTGCAGTCTGGATTTTGGACCTAGTTGCCCAAAATTAGCAATGTTGCTACTCTGACAACAGAACGTAATGGTTAAATAAGAAAGTCCACTCTAAAAAAATTGGAAAATGCTTACAAGATTCTTGGTACTTTGTTTTGGACACAAGATTTTTTTTTAATGGTCTAAAACTATTTAATTAGAATAAATCACAACATAGATTTATTAGTTATATTCTACATAAGCCACATATTATTGAAAAAGTAATCTGCATGGTTGAAATTGTCTGCATAAATTTCAAGTTATGATTCAATATATTCCTTTCAAATTATAATTGTGCACTACTTATTTGTTGTCTGTTTGTTGATTTTGTACTTATTTTCATTTTATCTTTCATGGATTTGAGAAACAGTGAAGGTGTTATACTTGATTTAATATTTTTGAAAGTCATAGTAATTCAGTCTAGAAAGGAAAGATTTGCAAATCTCAAACATAGACATTAGAATATGTTTATCACCTTTTTAAATAAATCAACAATAAGATCAACATGACATAGTCTTATTCTATCATATTTTTGTAGTGGAACAATGGCCCTTTGTATTTGATGTGTTCCTTACCTTCGACTACTTTACCTCCAATTTCTTTTCATCCACCATATAAACGTTTTAATCTTATAATTAGTTGTAAAATTTATTGAAGACTTGCACCTTGCTTCATATTTCAGAAACTGTATTTGCACATCTTGCTCCTTGTGTAAATTTTTTAAAAACTCTATTTGTTACTTGACTCTGGTGTGGGCAGGTTACAAGAAATATAATTGGAAAAAGGATGGGGAGACAATGCAAATCATGTCTTGGATATGATTCATATGTTGTTGAGATCCTTCAGGCACCTAAGCCATCAACTTTGGAAATGTTTCTAGGAGGGATTTCCATGGTTTTTTATGTTGTGATTCTTTCACCTCATGGTTATTTTGGGCAAGAAAATTTTTTTATGAATGCCAGACAAGACATTTGTGGAAAGGTGTTTTTTCTTTAATAATTGCAATGTCCATTCCATGATATTCTCTCTTTTTTGTGTTGATTATATTTTTAACATTTCTTTTGATTTTGTTTTTTCTTTTAACTATGAAATTGAAAATACTTGATATCATGCCCATTTAAACAACCAAAGCTTGAAGATGAAATTAGTATTACATGATATTGATTGAAATCTTTTTAGTTGTTTCTTGTTAAAATATTTTCATGACTATTAGAAAAAATTACTTTCATGTTGTTATTTAAACTAGGGATAATTTTAAGGATGGAAAATTACATTGAATTTTAAAAAATTGGCGAACCTCACTAGTCCCTAATATGCAAAATATAAAATTTTTATAGATGTATTTGTAAAATTATTCAAATTTATAATGATATTATATATATTGTCTATATAATTTTGGCGATTTTTAACGTAAAATAATTTTATATTGTAAAATTTGGGTGAATCATTTATATAAAAAAATAAAAATTGGCAAATCTTTTTTTTGGAAAAACCATGGAAAATTAGCCCACCTGCGACTTTTAGCCGCTAAAATTTTCCATGATTTAAACACATGTTTTTTATATACTTGACGAAGTGTATGTGTTAGAGAATGAAATGTTGTTGTGAATAAAAATACAATTATTAGAGATCACATCTCATATTACTTTTTTTCACAAGTTATGTACAAATTGAATTTTTTAGCATGTAACTTAGTTCACATGACCATGCCTAAGCTTTCCCTGAATGTTGAATACTAAGTTAGTAAAGTTTTTTTTTATAGTGACATTTTATTTTATTTCTTTATACAAGTCAACATAGTGGCCACTATTTCCCAACTGAAGAAAACTTGTTCGAGCTTCTTGATTTTATGGGGAAAAAATGACTTTGACATTCCTGATGTTGAGGTATATGTCGTATAAATCATTTATAGTCTACTTCAGTTTATATTCTATTTTTCATCATCTTTCATGTCTTACACTCTTCATTGTATCTTCTTTTGTTTTCAGAAAAGGAACTCATTATTGATGGTAAGAAGTACAAATTGAAGAAAGAGGAGAGCAATAAGACTGGAGTGACAAATGAAAAAAGAGTGAGTGAAGAGACTGTTCTAGTCATACCCTTCGAGCCAATATATTTCATAAGATATACACATAAATATTGATGGTCAGGTCTTCAAAGTTGGTGAATTCACCTGCAATATGGGTAGACAATGCATAACATGTCTCGGATATGATTCATTTGTTGTTAGATATCCTTTAGGCACATGCACCATCAACTTTGGAAATGCTTCTAGTAGGAATTCATATGTCTTGTAATGTTCTAATTATTTCACCTCAGGGTTATTTTAGGCAAGAAATTTTTTTAGGAATTCCAAACACGGCATCAGTGGACAGGTAAACAATTTTTTTATAATTGCAATTTCCATTCCATGATATCCTCTCTTTATTGTTTGATTGTATTTTGGACGTTTCTTTTGATTTTGTTTTTTTGTTTAAATATGAAATTGAAAATACTTGGTATCATGTCAACTTAAACAACAACCAAATATTGAAGATGAAATTAGTATCACACAATATTTATTGAAACGATTATAGCTATTTTGTGGTAAAATGTTTTCATGAATATCAGAAAAGTTTACTTTCATGTTGTTCTTTGAGCACGTGTTGTTTATATACTTGACCAAATTCATGCATTAGAAAATGAAATGTTTTTACGAATAAATGACAAGGACTAAACATGACACCTCATATTATTTTTTTTCACAAGTTATCTACAACTTGAGTTTTTTAGCATATAACTTAGTTAACATGATTGTTCCTAAGCTTTCTGTGAAGGTTGAGTACTAAGTTACTAAGGTGTTCCTTTCTATATATGGTGACATTTTATTTTATTTGTTTATACAGGTCATATGTCTACATTATAGTGGCCAATATTGCCCAAATAAAGAAATTTTTTTCAAGTTTCTTACTTGTATGGTTGAAAATGGCTTTGACATTACTGATGTTGAGGTATATTTCATATAAACTATTTATAGTCAAATTTGCTTCATATTCTAGTGTTCATTGTCATTCATGTCTTACAGTCTGCATTGTATCTTATTTTTTTTCTTCAGAAAATGAACTTAGTATTGATGGTAAGAAGCAGAAATTGAAGAAGGAATAGAGAAATAATATTGGAGCGACAGGTGAAAAAAGAGAGAGAGAAGAGAATTGGTCTAGTGATAGCCTTAGAGCCAATATCCCGCATAATACATGCATAGATATTGATGGTTAGGTCCTCAGAGTTGGTGAATTCACATGCAATGCCTTGGCAACACAATGATAATGATTTGAAGTGATGAAACACCATTTCATGTGTAAATTGTAGTCCAACCAACATTAAGTTGGAAACTCATTGTAAGACTTTAATATCTCATATAATATAATTTATGTGGTTGAAATTATTTATAATGACACTTGATATTGTTTAGTATTGTAATTAACATATGCAAATTTATGTTTTCATATTAGATGAACATGCACATTGTATGATATTTTTTAAAGCATACAAATTAATGTACGTTGACTTATAATAAACACATAAAATCAATTTAAAACTACTAATTTAGTAGTTTAATTGATTAATGATGAACACAAATAAAATATATATATGACTAAATTAGTCATTTATAATGATTATTAATGAAAGTAAATGAAATGAATATAAACTACTAAATTAGTCATTTATATAATGAATATTAAATTACCAAAAAAAGATAAATAACCACTACAAATGATAAAGTTGTGATTACAAATAATGAATAAATTTTTCATATATATGACTATTAGTAGATAATTTAGAGTATCTTATAACACGACCAAAAATTTATTCATATTTCCTTGGTCATTAATTAGTTTCAACCGATGAGTAAAATTTGCATATATATGACCATTAGTAGCTAATTTACAGTATCTTATAACACGACCAACATTTTGGTCATATTTCTTTGTTCATTAATTGGTTTTATCGTGTGATTATATAGTAATATATATATTTTTTATATTTGGTCACTAATTGTGACAATTAATGACAAAATATACTACTAGAAAATAAAATTGAGATAACTAATTAAAGAATAAGCTAAAAATGACTAAAATTTGGTCATGTTATAAGATACTGTAAATTACCGACTATTGGTTACCGATCAAAAAATAGTCATTTATATGAAAATTTTAGTAATTTTTTTTTAACTAATTAGCTATTTTGTACTAGTGGAGCTTTGGTGAACTTGATCTCTCACTTCCTTGGTTTCCCTTGATTTCGTGGAAAATCCCCCTAGAATCTCTCCTTTGTGTCGACTCCGAGCTTTAATTGTAAAATATTCATCCAAAGTGAAATATATTTCATGATTATCTTGAATTTAACCCATAATAGGAATTTGAAGTATGATAAGCCTTAAACCCCCTTCTACACTAGAAACATAAGACCATAATATAATTTAAATGTGAGAAAGAGAGAATTAATTAGGCTAAAAAGGTGACAATTAACCCGTGCAATTATACCTAATGATGTATCTCATCAATATGCATGCCAAAACACCTTAGATATGTAATTTTCCTTACATGTCGAGTCTAATCACCCAAATTTTTTTGCAAAGGCACGTACCACCCAAGATATGGGCCCCACCCAAACACTGAAGTTTCAGAAGTGTCTCTAGAAGAAATGATCGAGCGATGGAAATAAGTACTTTGTTACTACTGTGATGATAAGTACTCCACAGAAAATAAATAAAAGGAACCAAAATTCTTCCAAATTGATGCTATTGAAAACATTTCAATAGATGAAGCCCCCATTCTTGAAGTGATTGAGGAAGAAGCAGGTGAAACTTAGGTAGATCTACATCATGATCTCGCAGTTATGCTAAATGATCTAGTTATATCACTACATGTTTTGGTTGGAATTTATTTTCCCCAAACTCGTAAAATATGAGGCTTCATTAAATGTCGTCCAGTAGTGGTGATGATTGATAGCGAAAGCACTCATCACTTTTTCCATAAGCGCATCGCTGAAGTAGTCACGACATTTTTTATAAGGGTGATTTTATAATGGGGGTTATCACCTTAAAACCAACATGTTTTCCATTGAAATGAGTCGTCACGACATTCTCATTGCCACATAATGAATTTACACACTAGGCCCTATCACAATTGATTTCCAGGAGTTATAAATGAGATTTATGTAAGAAGGCCACACTCATAGACTACGAGTAATTGAAGCAAGTGCTCTTACTCTCATGATCTAACATCAAATGGAGAAGATTTCCAAAAAGAGCCATCATCAGGTAGTAGCCTAATTTAATTCTATCCAAGCCATTTAATCCACTTGACCCCCTATTCATCCAAATATGCAATAGGTCTTAGATCACCACCAATGTGTCTTTGACAAACCCAAGGAACTACCACCTCCTTAGGGTGAGCATGATCATAGCATCCCTCCAGTCGCGGGGGCTTAGCCGTAGTATTTCCACCCATATCACTATCCTTTTGCCCAAAACAATGATATTGAACAGATCATCAAGGAGCTCCTCGAATCTGGGGTTATTCATCTTAACACTAGCCCTTATTCATATCTTGTGGTTATGGTTTTAAACAAGGATGGAGAATGGTGTAGGTATCCTGCATTTCGAGCCCTTAACAAGCTCAATATCAAGGACACATTCCCTATTCCAGTAGTTGATTATTTTCTTGATGAAGTACATGGTGCTAAATTTTTTACCAAGCTCAACCTTCGCTTAGGCTATCATGAAATCTACATGAAGGAAGTTGACATCCCCAAAATGGATTTCAGAACTCATGAAGGCCATTATGAATTCTTGGTCATGCAATTTGTTATTTTTAATTCTCCCTTCACTTTTCAGAGCATCATGAACCACCTTCTGGAACCTTATCTTGGAAAATTTGTCCTAGTCTTTTTTGATGTCATTCTCATCTACAACATCACATGGGACAATCACCTTAAACATGTTGACCGAATGCTAAAATTTCTAAAATATCATAAATTATTTGTCAAAATATATAATTGCTCCTTTCGCATGGAAGAAGTTGAGTATTTGGGATACATTGTGGGACATGACGGAAAAAAAAATGATTCGAAGGATATTCAGGCAGTGTAGGATTGGCCCCAGCCAAAAACCTTGAATATTTTGAGGTGATTCTTGGGTCCCATGGGCTACTATCGCAAATTTGTTAGCAATTATGGATGCATTGCATGTCCCCTCACTAATATTATGAATAAAAATTCATTCCTATGGACTAACACAACACAATAGGATTTGTTGACTCTCAAACAGGCCATGTGCTCCACTTCAGTATTGGCATTACCCGACTTCACAAAATCATTTGTGACTGAATGTGATGCTTCAGGTATGATCATTGGTGTCGTATTAATGTAGGAAGGTAGACCATTGGCCTTCAGCATTAAAAAAATTAGTGGAAAAAATCTAGGACAATACACATATGAGAAAGAAATGATGGCTAGCTTACGTGCAATAGACACTTGGCACCCATAATTATTCGGGAGACAATTCCAAATCTGCACCGACCATCATAGTCGATAATATTTTCTCGAGCAACAACTATCCTTTCCACATCAAAATACACGGCTAAAAAATAGTTTGGATATCATTATGAAATAATTTATAGAAAAGGGTGTGACAATGTACTATTTGATGCTTTATCATGCCAATTTGAGGATGAGGGAACCCTTTTTTCACTCTCTCTACCCAAATCATATTGGATTGAGGAATCATTCAATGAATGGTTCTCCCACCCCTCCATGTCCCAACTCGTTAATAACTTGAGAGCATATCCCAATGGCTCCACAAAATACTCTTGGGAGGATGAGGTTCTTTGTCATAAGAATCATATAGTGCTCTCCCCAAACTTAGCTCTCAAAACCCACATCTTGGTTGAATTGCATTCATGTCCAACTAATGGACATTCAAGATTTCAGAAGACTTATGCACATGCACACTGCTCCTTCTTTTGGACTGATGGGAAAAATGACATTCTTATTTTGTTGTTGAATGTGATGTATGACAATGCAACAAAGGGAAAAAAAGCAAGCAATTAGGAACCTTGCAACCTCTACCACTCCCTACTTCCATGTGGATAGATATTTCCATGGATTTCATTACAGGTCTCCCAAAGTTCAGAAACAAATCCGTTATCATGAGGGTGGTTTATAGGCTTTCAAAATATTCCCATTTTTGTGCTCTACCCCGTCCATTTACGCCAAAATTGTGGGCACAAATTTTCATGGAAAAAATATTCAAAGTGCATGGCATGTTGACTTCCATTTTGTCAGATCCCAGCCCCACTTTCACCAAAGAATTTTTGCAGGAAGTTTTTAATCTCCAGGGCACAAAATTCCAACTAATTACATCTTATCATCCCAAAACCGATGGTAAAACATAAGTAGTCGAAAAATTCTTGGAGACCTATACGCGGTGTTTCACTTTCGACAAGAAACATCAATGGGTATAATGAATTCCTTTAGATAAAGGGTTTTATAAAACTAAATATCATGAAGCCACCAAGATGATGCCATATCAGGTCGTGTATGGCCAACTCCCACCATCAGTAGCTTCTAACATCCCCAGTTGTTCTAAAGTGCAGGAAATTTATCATCTCCTAAAAAACTATGCAGCCATGATCACTCATCCCAAAGATAACCTACATTAGGCTCAGAATAGAATGAAGCAACAGGTTGATCATCATCGATATGAACATTATTTTCATGTAGGAGACCAGGTGTTCCTTCGACTCCAACCATATATTGAGAACTCTCTCAAAGAAAAGTATTGTCAGAAACTAGTACAAAATTCTACGGAAATTATCAGGTACTTCAACGTATAGGAGTTGTCGCCTACAAAGTGGCTTTACTGACTACTTCAAGAATCCACCCATTCTTTCATGTCTCATGCCTTAAGAAAGTTGCGGGGAATAATTTCAGAGTTCAAAAAAATCTGCCATAATTGTATGAGGAAGGGTCACTTTGGCTCAAACCAAAACTGGTCCTCGATACTTGTGAACGAAATCTTTGTGACCGAACAATCAAGGTTGTAATAGTCAAGTGGAAAGGCACCTCTCCAGAAGATACGACATGGGAACATACCACTATTATTTAGCAATTTCCACAGCTTTATGTTTAAGGATGAGGCTAATTTTGATGGGGGAGGGCATGTTAGGATCCAAACCTAACCCCTTTTTCTATGTAATAAGCCCAGGAGGGCCTATTTTGAGTCATACTTAGTTAGTTGAGTCAATAAAGCCCAGAAGTGGTTATACGCATTAATAATAATTGGAAGTGGTTGACCCAAATTCTAGAAAACGAACCACAATTAGTTATAAATGGGTCATAGTAATCAATAAAGTGGTCAACCCATGTTATGTCACTAGTAGTTAGGGTTTTGGATGTCATTAGGCTATAAATGTCCTAGATAGAAGGAATAAGCATTGTGTTGTATTTTTATTGAGCTCTGCTCTGCTTGAGGTTTCTCCCTCGAAGAGGCAAGTGAATATTGTATTCTAATTTTGAATAATAAAATATATTTGTTTCTTGTCTATTTCCATGTGATATCAATCGGTTTCACCTATCTTGTTTCATATTTTTGGTATTCAGGATTTTCTTGCAGGTCAAGTGCATAACATTTATTAATGTGTTGATTTCTAATTTCACTTGCAAAAAGATCTTACCCTTTCTCTTCAATCCACGGATTTATCTCCTCCTTAGTGAGATTCCACTTTCCCTTCATCAAGAGATCCTAGTCTCAGTAATGGAACCATTTGTTGGTGCTGGGGAAGGTATGACTCATGTTAGAGCACATAATTTGGCAAAAATGGCCCCACTAGACACTGACCCTTTTGGCATCACTTGCAATATAGATGAAATCTCACTCGAAGCACTTATGGGGAATGAAGGAAGTTGAATTCTATAGTGGTGAAGAGAATTGAAATCTATGTGAAAACCATCCTCTTCAATATTCTATAGTATTCAATTCATAGACATAGACTAGACCCAGTCTCAAACTTTCGTATCGAAATGCTAAGAAATTTGAAAGGGTATTTCATTTTGATATATGGAACTAAACATACATAAAAAAATTCAACGTATTATATCCCACTTAGAAATTTACTTCAATATACTAAAAATAAGCATAACCTAATGTGTCATGCAACCTCCACATAAGACACATGAATTGGGACTGTCTAGCTATCAACCATTTTCTATTCATATTTAGAAGGGAACTAGAAACATCATTACAACATTACCACTTTTACCCCATATTAGCTCACCAACCTATTAAAATAGCATTACAATATTACAATAACAATTGTGTACAAAGTTTTCTTTAATGAATACCCCTAATTAACCCCAGAATTTAACCAAACCAAATCCCATTTGGTTTCACCTATTTATAGATGATTATTTGGACTCAAGCCGACCCCTGACCATGGAAGATATTTACCATGGGATAGTGGACTCACTCATAAAAACAACTATATAATTTTATCCAAAATTGTATTTTTTTTTAAAACACCAACCTACCTAGCATAGCAATATTAAACCAAATAAATAAATAACATAAATTAATTAAATATAACTTTTATTATAATATTAATATAAATATCATTTCAGGTTATGAATGGAGGAATTATTATATTAATATAAATATCATGTTATTAATGGAGAAATTAATAGATTCTCTTGATATTAATAAAGAAGATTTGATGTAAGGACATAACGAACTTCTATTCTCTTCGGCTTGAAATTTGGCCAGCACGGGCGTTGTCCAACAACTGTGTACATTATATATTTGGATTTCACGTTTGGACCATTATATGTGTGTAGGAAGTTTTGGTTAAACTTGATGACGAACGAAATAGGTGTCTCTTGTCTATACAAAGTGTTGCTACGATGGACGTTATTCCAGACGACCTCGTTTGATGTTGCCTGCTGAGAGTACCTTACGCATCACAGGATAAGCTGAAAGTTGTGTTTAGAATTTGGCAAGCTATGCTAAGTAGCCCTAACTTTTATGCGGAAGGAAATTTATGTGGGGCGAGCAATTATCTCCTTTTCTTCATTCAAATGCGTAAGAGGGCCGACGACGTTATGCACCGTGACTATTTCAAGTCATTAAAGGTATACGACCCTATGAGGGAAACCTCCAAGATACTACCTCCCATCCGTGATCAAGATTTTGTTGAAGTAACAGAACAGTGTCAGTGTGTTGGTGTGAATGGGAAGCTGGTTCTCATAGGAGGCGGGGGTTCTCATAGTAAGAGAGTATACGTTTATGACTTGGAGTCCTCCAGATGTAGGCGGGTAGCTGACATGCCTACAACTCGATCCTCCTTTGCGTGTTGTGTGTCTTCTGCCACTAGACTTGTCTACGTCGCTGGCAGGATCATAAGGATCGTGCTGCCCTGGCATCTACACAATTGTATAACGTGGCCAAAGACACATGGGAAATTATTCCTCCTATGATAATACCTCATGGACAAGACTGCCATGGTGTTTTCATGGAAGGGAAATTCATGGTGTTAGGAGATGGCCACTCTAGAGGTGGAGAGGCTTTCGATCCGAGTAGGGGAATCTGGAAAATGTGGGAAGAAAACTTAAAAACTTAACATACGAGCTATGTTTTATTACTCAAATAGAGTTACATATATACATGAAGTATCGTCTCAAGATGGGGAAGCTATCTTCGATGCACAATAAGTTGCTGAGACAATATCTCAACCTCACACCAAACTAAGAACTTAGTTTTAGCTAACCTATGGAATAGGAACAGATTCTATACATAGAAAGTCACAACTTAAGACAAGTAGGAATTACACATTCCAACACACCCCCTTAGTGACTACCTGTCTAAATATCCATCTAAAAAATCTACATCTAGTCTTGTTTGGTAATTACACTGGTTTTGTTTGGTAATTACACTTTGTATCTTGTTCATGCTATTATCGATGTCCATATAAATGAACAACCATCTACCGAAATGCATGGGTTCCCAACCACTACAACCGCCAGTCTACTAGGAAGTCCTTCACATACATGGTTCATCCAACCTCTCAATGAACTCCCCTTAAATATAAAATTTCACCTCATGGAGTCTTAAGCCAATATGGCTATAGCCCACCCAAGTGTATCCATCCCACATGTCACACTCTTCTAGGGTGTTAAAACTCTCTAATAGAGGGAACACATAACAAAGGGTATGCATGCCTCTATAGGTCCTAGAGCATGTACGTAAAACATTTCAAATACCACAACTAACAATATGTGACATGTAGATTTTCTCCAATTAAAATGTGTGACTCATACTTTACCATGATCATAAGTCTATTCCACAAACTCACACAAAATTGATTGTTGTCCATCACAATAATTATTGCTTCTCATTTTCTCCATATTTTGAAATTGTCTTCCATTACTTCAATCAATTTCTTCTAAAACCATATCCAAACTTGAAATCTTCATCTTGAATCTTTCCATCTTCAATTCATTGTTGTTAGAGTGATCAGTTCTAACAAATAGCATTTACATGCTAAGTTGATCATGCTCAACATGCTTCAAAAACTAATTCAAGAAAACAATTCAATTCACCAAGCATTATGGAAGTAAAACGTGATAAACCACAACATTGCATAGCAAGCTCTCCGAACTGCAACACCTCCAAGCAGCTTGTACCACAAATATATAGCTTGAGAAATTGCACAAAGTCCTCTGTTGTTCACCTTCTCGGCGTAAAGCTCAATTTTCACCTTCTCATTGTTACTAAATAGGAAATTGCATGATCCTTCATTCAGAGATAGTTTTTGCATGGACTGAACTCTTTATTTGATCTTGCATTGTAGGAAGCATGGTTAATCGCCTGCCAGCGCTGAAATCTTTTTGAGGGTGATGCCATACGTGAATCTTGCGGTCCTGGTGACTTCTAAAAATGTAGTCCCAGGAAATCAGCAGAGCCTTCACAGAACTGCTCCCAGATGTGGGGCTCTGGATCGACAAATATGGTTGTCATTGTTGTGGCTGAGTGAAAAAAAAAAATTCAACTGTTCCATCCCCTCTGCGGCATTTGGTTGATTCCATTGTTAAGCCCCATTGTTGTAAAATACGCTCGAGGCCTTTGGCCCCTGATTACTCCATGGAATCTGGTGCCCTGTGACATGACCGAATGGATGTCAATTTTTGTCGACCTGTGTCCTCATAAGACACAGGTTCCACTCAACAATTCCAAAGACAATGATCAGATTGAATCATGATCAGATTAACATTGTACATTGAGTGATCAACTCTCCAAATCACGTGACAATAAAAAAAACAGTGAGATATTATCTTATGTTAGATGGAAGATCAGGAATACTCACACTAGCTCTAGGTAGTCCTCACTCATGGCACCAATTCTAACTTTGTGGTCTTTAGCAATAGAGATCTCCTTCTATGCAACTCCTCCTCCGGTCCAGCAACGTAGATGCGATGAACATGCCACTAAATCTTCCACATGGACAGTCAATACCATAAACACATCATCATATCACAGGAAATTATCCTGGAGCCATTGCAGGTGGGGCATCGGGGCATGGGCATCACATCTCCTCCCATCATACTCTTCGTGTCATCTTCTTCCTCCATGAGGGATTTGAGCATCCATGCTCCAGCTATCATTCGTTTCCCTAATGCCACCTGCGACACCATTACAGCCGGAGACATGGTGCTTTTTTCCCACTTCTGAGACCAATGAGATCACCCAAAATAGGTCCGAAGTGGAGCATGATGGCCGCATCCTTGGTCCTAAGCATCAAAACTTGGCTCTACAATGTGGAATACAAAAAAAAAATGTCTAATAACCTCTCGCTATCTCATCTCTTCAATCACGCTAACAGATTGATGAGATCCTTGTTGACAGGTCCAATATAGTCAGGATATTCAGAACACACAGCAGGCCCAGGCCATACATCACTCAAAGTCGCAAAACATATTGACAATTTGCTACAGGTTCAACATATGATGGACAAAAAAACATTCACTAAACTCTTTTTTCCCTTGGCCCAGAAGGGGCTAAGGCCGGCCCTAAACCAGCTCCCATACCAACTTAAAAATTAAACATACAAGCTACGTTTTATTACTCAAATAGAGTTACATATATACATGACGTATTGTTTCAAGATAGGGAAGTTATTTTGGATGCACAATAAGTTGTTGAGAGAATATTTCAATCTCACACCAAACTAGGAACTTAGTTTTAGCTAACCTATGGAACATGAACAAACTCTATACATAAAAAGTCACAACCAAAGACAAGTAAGAATTACACATTCCAAGAAAATACTGGGAAATTTAAGAGAGATGTATAAAGAGATTGTAAGGTTGTTTACTTTTCTGGAAAGTTGTATACGTTCAATAAAGGACATGTGATCGTGAAGTATGATATTGTTGAGAAAATTGTTTGGACACCTGTGGCTTCTCTTCTATTACATTCTTTCATTTGACCACGTGATACACAATGGCTTGACTATATTTCCGTAAGTGGAGATGCGTGATACACGAATACTCTCATATCTATTTAACCAATGGTGCATTGGATTGAAGTGAAGGGTGCTTATGGGGAAGGTTGTCTCTTCATCCTACATGCAACAGCCCTAGAGGTTTTATTTGAGTGAGTTGTCCCATTGGACTTTTGATTTTTCCTTAGTCCCTGTTAATTTTAATTATTGAAGTTTTTTTTTTTCAATTTAGTGTATCCTTATTTTTAATGTAGATATAATGGTTGGGAATATGTGTTTTTAGTTTTTAGTGGAGTAAGATATGTACGATTCTCTCAATATTTTAATTCCAATTCATTTTAGTTTATTAATAAATTGTGTTTTTAAATTGTTTTATTTTTTTATTATTAAAAAACAGATTTAAAATTTTGTAGATAGGGAACTTACTCAAACAAATCACTATTCAATTTTTTTTTAATTTATTTGTTCTGTGGTTATTTTTTTTAATTTTATATTAATATATTTAGTTGTTGGTTAAATTGTTCTAATCATGAGCTAGTTTTGTTACAGGAAAAGATGGTATTGGGATAAGGATGTCTCAACCTTATCCATATATATATATATATAATTCCACAAAAAATTGTGAATATTCAGTTTTATGTGACTAGCATCTCTCATCTCTCAACAAGAAGCTAAAGATGTTACAAAACTATATCTTATTGCTACATATTTTTAGGCATTTGGCATGCATATTCTATACACCACCCTCTGTATGAAATTTGTCCCCATAACCTATAAACAATTTCATATTTGTGCTTGGTATTTTAACCATATAGGCCCAACCTTGGAATCATGCTTTTAAACCACTTATAACATTCGCTAGTTACCTTAATGGGGTGACGCCACTCATTATAATATTGATATCATAATACTGCAATGCAAATACAACATTATAACATAACCTAAAAAACATAAAAACATTCATAATAAGTGTAAATAACATAAGCAAATATTTTTAAATTTTATTTGGTCTAATTTTATTAATAAATATTGTGGTTATTTTTAAAAAATTTTATATTAATATACCTAGTTTTGTTACAGGAAAATATGGTAGTGGGATAAGGATGTCTTAACCTCATATGTAAATATTTAGTTTTATGTGACTCACATCTCCCAACAGGAAGCTAAAGATGTTACAAAACTATATCTCATTGCTACATTTTTTTAGTCATTTGGCGTGCAACTTCCATACACCACCCTCTATATCAAATTTGTCCCCATAACCTATAAACAATTTCATATTTGTGCTTGGAATTTGACCCATATAGGCCCAACCTTGGAATCACACTTTTAAACCACTTATAACATTCATTAGTTACCTTAATGGGGTGATGCTACTCATTATACTATTGATATAATAATAGTACAATGCAAATACAACATTATAACATAACCTAAAAACGTAAAAACATTCATAATAAGTGTAAATAACATAAGCAAGTTTCAATGTACATGTATTGAATTCAATGTAGATGTTGATTTCTAATTCTATTTAATTGCTTGCATCAGATGCAAATATTCAAAGTATAAATTTGTTTCTCATCCTATTTGATTGCTTGCATTAGATGCATTGGTTTTAGTGAAGATGTCGATTTTCGATTTGATGTAACTAGATATATAGTGTGAATTAATTTCAAGGTAATTAGATTAATATTATGCAATCATTTTAGTATAAGAAAAATAATTATTGACAACGTACATTGATTTCTATGTTACAATAATTCAACCATAGATAAAATACTTGAGTTTTCCTCTTAAATAAAATGTTCACTTAATTGAGACGTTTTCTTCTTGAAACTAGAAAGTATTTGTAATTGACTACATTCTTATTATTACCATTGTCTATCATTCAAAATTTTTAGTCACTTTGCATTCAAATGAGGTAATATAAAACAACTATCATTGAAATTTACTTGAGGTTCAACTCTCCATAAGTCACAATGATTGACTTTGGAGAAATATATTATTAATATTAGAGAATAAGAGATACAAGGTATGGAATTTACTACAGTAGCGTGAGTTAAATCTTTGAATGGTCTATGATTTCAACCTCCCTTTTCATAATATTGACATGAAAATATAACCAAAACAAAATTTTTGATAATAAGAATAGTAGAAGAATATAGTTGGAAACTGAAAAAGAAAATGGTGAGGGTCTAAGTAAAATAGGCTAGTGGCCACCAATATTTAGTTGGATTAGTCCTTCCCTATTTGGAAGCAATGGTATCCATGCATTGAGTGCCTATATGAGATGGGGAAACATTTTTTGAACTTGGTCATTGGTGAGCCACTTTCAATGGTGCAAGAGTTGGCCAACTTTGACAACCTAATACAGTTGGATATTGTACTAGTGAGGGTTCTTGATCTCTATGTCAATGATCCAATCAATTGTGACTTTTTCCATGCAACATCGGCTAAGATTTGTTAGTGTGACATGTTATGCAATGTATGATGTTTCGAGTAATAGTGGAAAGTATGGCCGAAAGAGGTCCACATTGAGCAATGGGTGCAGGTCAAGGAATGGGGGAATGTTGTGCTCAAAATCATTCTCTCCCACAACCTTGCTGATGGTGTAAGACCCATATCGAAGTGGTATGACTTTTTGATGGGCACTGGTAAGGAATTCTCTTTTCAAATGGAACCAAAATTTTCCACCCACTTGAAATTTGTGTGGAACTAGATGTTGATCATGTCACTACCTGTACATGGAATTGGACTTAATCGAAGATGTCATGTGCCTGCTAGCAGATGTGTTCAATAAATTTGGCTTCTTTATTAGCCTCTTACTATACATGTGTGCCTTATGTTTGTGTAGTCGCATAAGGCATGACAACATCAATCAGACGCAATGGTTGGAGACCCAGACCCACGTGAAATGGATTGTGACAAGTCAAGTTATGGATAGCTCTCTTGTAGTTGGGTTGCACAAAAGGGAGTATACCATCACATGTTCATGGATGCTTGGATTTGTACATTCATAGGATATGTAGTATAATATGTTGATGGCCTATGTCTGATCATTAGTTTGGGGATGGAATGCGGTTGGCTTTCTGAGCATAGTGTCTAATAATGTCCAGAGGCTTGACTATAATGTGCTCAGGAACCCTCTATCTCAATATTATATAATGGTCTATGATATTCCTAAATGTACCCATACTTTTTCAAAGAATATTTTGGTATTGTGCTATACTGTGATGCTCTTCTTCCAAGTCGAAAGTATGTCCATCTTAGAAATATGTCCACGGCTACAAATACACAGTCCTTACCATGCGTGGTAGAAGGGAGGCCCAATATATAGTCCATCGATATGGATTCGTAGGGATGGTTAGGAGTATGCAGAGTTGTGCGCAATCCTTTCTTCTTGATTTTTGACTTGGTTATGGCACGTGCAGTGAAGGATCTGATATATTTTCCAATGTCATGTCAAAGTTTTGATATATACAAATATTTTTTGACTATGAATGCAATTTTGTCCATGTTGAAGTATCTCGCGACCCGGTTGTAGTGCGCCTCTCAACAATTATTCATGGTCACTTTCAGGAACATAAAGATGGCCCAGATAGTATAAAAATATATCTTGGAGGTGGAAATATGTAATTTTATTACCATCCACTAAAATTTGGTAAGTGTTCACGAATTTTGGGTGATACTTTTATAATTATCCCCATGTGTAGGTCTTGTGACTATAAGAGTTGAGAACCGTAGTTAGTGCTGCATCTGGGGGCAGACTCAGGAAATATAGAACATGATTGGTGCTTCCCTTCTTGTAATTAATGTTCAAGTGAAATTTTTTCATATATGTAGACCACGTTTGTAACACCCTCATGCCACATATACCCAAGTAACCAGCCAACTCTGGTAAACATGTGACAAGAGGCTACTATGATCAGGTTCAACCTCCTAGGTGACCTTAAGGAAGTGGAATCAACGAAAACACATCAAAAAAACCTTCCACATCAACAAAAAGACTCTCGTGTACCATCCCAACCACTAAGGCCTTTGTTGGTGAAAATATGACTTTTTTCCAAAACCCATGTTCGGGTTAAAATGACAAAAAGATTTTGTTGTAGTCTAGGAGAATGCTGACATTTTCACCCTGCTCAAGTGAGAGCAAGGAGTCTCACTCCAGGTATTATGTGACGTTATTGAGGTAGGAGAACTAGAAACACTGCATCACATGGAACTATCCTTCTATGGTCTCATGTCAATATGTTATAACTGTGCAAAAATCAACTCCTTAACAGAGAATGTTCAATGAAATAACTATCATGATAAAGTGCATAAGACGTAGCTAACATAAAAATTTTAGATGATCACATAAACACTACATATTGATATCCATTTATTCAATACATAACTTAGAGCCACAAAACACATCTTTGTATTAGAAATCATTTTTTTGGATTCAACTGCGTTAAGAAAGTCATTCAACTATGGCCATTTCTATGAGAGGTAGTCGTAGCTAACTAATTTCTCATGATTTTTGAATATTCCATTTATCACTCATTGCATCGGGTGATGCTCATAGGGGTGAAGAAGTGGGATTGAAACTAGTGAAATGAATCACATAGCATCAATCATCACTTTCAGGGCTTTTACCAAGTAACCAGGACTTCCCAAGGGGTCACCATCCTAGAACTCCTTTGGCTCAAGCATGCTTAACTGTGGACTTTTCCCCACAATCAAGCCCACTTATTTGAAAAACCTTAACAAGTATTGTGCCTCATGAACCATTTAGGTAGAGTTCCCTTTACTCATTTGTATTTAGGTATTGAGGGGTTTTCGCAGTGCATTATATTAGATATCATTTTTTGGGGTTCAAATGGATTAAGAAGTTCATTCAACTATGACTATTTCCATGAGAATTAGCTGTAACTGATTAATTTCTCATGATTTTTGAATAGTGAACTTAGCATTCATTGCATCGAGTGATGCTAACACGGGTGAACGAGTGGGATTGAAACTAGTGAAATGAATCACATATCGTCAATCATCACGTTCGGGACTTGCACTCGGTAACCAGGACTTCTCGAGTGGTCACCCATCCCAGAAATCCTTTGGCTCAAGCGCGCTTAACTATGGATTTTTCCCACAATCAAGCCCACTTAGCTTGCTACCCCATTTGCAAAACCTTAGAATGTATTGTGGCTCATGAACCATTCATCTTTGTATATTAATATTTCTATGAAACCCATTACATTTAGAGACTCCGAAAAGCTCGATATACAACAAAACCTGAAACACCAAACTCTCTAACTTCCTACCTCTTTCTCTTTCGTTCTTATCTATCACTTTCATTGGCACTGTCAGTATTTGCTTCTTTTCTACTTGGATGGCTTTCTACTCTCCATTGTTCCTTGTTCTGTTTTGCCCTTAGCTCTACTTCCGATATTATTTCTTCCTGTTTGTTATAGGCTACCCCTGCCACTTGTGCTGCCACCTATTCATGCTTCACCACCTGTCCACCAACCATCCATAACCCACAATGATCCTTTGTCTCCTACAACAACTCTCCGCAACTTTCCTCATCCACAACTGACAGTTGTCAACCCAAAACTAGTTTCCTTTGTTATCCATAAATAGAGGCCCCAACAGTACCCGACCAAAAGGTCTTAACTTGCCTCGAGTCAATTTTCTTCAGGTAGCGTGGTCAAAATGTGGCCTTCTTCCGGTTTCTCTTACCGGTCTTGTTCTAATGCTCCTCCCTCTTGCTCCACCTTCTTTTAGTCCCGCACCTGAAACAGAGGCCCCAAGTCCAGGACCTTCTTCATGGATTTTGTCTTGAGCTCCCTAAAGTTGGTTATTTTCTCCTTCCATGTCTTCATTAGAGAGTTTGCAGCATGCATGACCTTTTCAGCCTAGGTGGCATCAACTGGATGTGGCAGATTTGTGAATGTCACAGTGAATTGAGGGTCTGCATTGGAGACCAGTTCTTGTATCATACCTTCTTTCTTCTTGACTGGATGTCTGAGATCATGAAGGAGTTTCTTGGTCTTGGAAAATTTCTCCTCGATCACTTGAATCTACATTTACAAAGAATCTGCCTGATTGTATAGTTGTCTGTGACTGGCTGGGTCAGGGGTCCCCTTCATTTGTGTGAAAATCTTGTGCAGTTTCTCAGATATTGGCTGAGCTTTCATGGTTAGTGAGTTCGAGCATTCATGGGTTTTATCGAGGAGTCTATAGGGTTCTGTAACAGTGCTCCCCAGTGTCCCTTTAAGTTGACTTATCCACTCTTTCCTCTGGGTTATTTTCTCCGCATAAACCGTGGCAGGATCTTGAAGTGTCAACTTGGCTGATAAGGCATGCTAGAGTTCCTGGTTTTTATTGTTCAAGGTTGTGCATGTCACTCTCACATGAAGGGAACATTCTAAAATATCGCATGCCCATATATCTGTTGGGGCAGTCTCAAATACCCCTGTGACAGTTGGCCATAGATCCTGGAATTTCTTAATTACATGATCAATCTTTTGCTAGAGGGTGTCTCGTTCTCTGACATATGTCACACTTTTTTACATATTCTTTCACATCCTTGTGCACTATGGGCCACCATAATATTGCCTGCAATATTTTTCTTACAATAGACTTTCCTCCAACATGTCCTCTCACAACTTCGTTCTTTCATTCCCACAGAATATCTGGTCTTTCATGTTCTAATACACAACTTCGTAGCATCTCGTCCAATCCCATTTCGTGTAACTGGCCTACAATAAGCTACTAGTCGGATGCTCTAATGACCAAGTGTTTCCTTTGTATTGTTTTCTATTCTTCCAAGCATTGTCCTGAAGCCAAAAATATTGTTATTTGTGATGAGCTCCATGATTAGACATATATGGTGGGGTTAATTGTCACCTTTTTTCCTTCTTAGATCTCTTTTTCTTGCATTTTTATTATTATTTGGTTTTATGATGCTAGTATAAGGGGTGATTGAGGCTAACATACTCTCAGTGCCTAATATGAGGTTGAGTGTAGAAAATCATGAATTATTAGCAATTTTATAAGGATTTTATCATCGAGACTTGGAGGAGACAACAAGGAGAAATTATAGGAGGATTTTCCACCCTCCTTAACTCTCAAAGATAGCCAATGGAGCCCCAAGGATTCTCCAAAGAAATTCTAGTTCCAGAGGCAGCCAAGAAACTCAAAGAGGAGTGCACTCAATAGTTGTTTACTTGGAGTCAGGTTGACTCTATCACTATTTTCCAAGGAGCTATTGGTAGCTGCCCCATAGAATAAATAGAGAAAAGCTAGAGCTAGGAAGGGGCGGAACTTTGTTGCAAGCTATTGAGTTTTTTATTATTTTACTTAGTGATCAAAATTTCAGAAATTTATGAGGCTATTCTTTTATGAAATCAATAGACTGATTTCATTTTACTGATTTAAGTTTAGAGAGCAAGGCTGGTGGGTTAGGGCCCAATCCATGCACCTCAGCCTCTCTATTGTATTTTTTCTCTGCTTTATGTCATTTCATTAGTCTCTCTTCTTAAAATTTCGTTTATGTTTCAAGTTGTTCTTTAGTTTTAGTTTTTCTTTCAGTGTGCTCCTATAGGTTTCGTTTGCTTGCAAGTAAGAGAATAGGGGAGAAAAACCAAAAATTTGTGGGTCAAGAATGCCTTCTCATCTCTATTAATAAAGCTCAAGGAGGGAGAACCTTCCCATAGAACCAAAAACTGATTTATGTTCATTGTTTCCGAGATTAAAAGTAGAGTTGCATTACCATTTCCATTATTCTTTTCCACTGTAGCTTATGCATTTGTCTATTTTTCGTGCATAGATCAATAGTGTTGTTTGTCGGAATTAATGTTAAATCCCTAGAGCAACACCGTGGTGCCTCCCTACTTCATTTCCCATCTCCCTACTATCTATGTTGTTACACTTCTATTCATTCATTTTCTCTTATCGCAACTATCACAACCATTTTAACCTGAAAACCCTTCAAACACTTCAGAGCTTGAACTCCGCATTTCCTCCTCGAAATTCTCGCTATCGCATTTCGCACTTCGCACTCTCCTCCCGACTTCACTATCGCTTTTCCACAAACCTTTCGATGTTTTGATATTGTGAAACCAAAAATCGCAAATCTTAGTTTCTATTGGTTTCCTTTAAGACTTACCTCTGATGACGTTGATCACGATATTGTCAGCGCACTCCACTACCGGTCCTACCACCATGTCACCCATTGCATTTTTCACTTCACAACTTTTTCCCCATCGCATTTCGCACTTGGAAACTTTTTCCCCATTGCAACATTTACCTCATTGCATTTCTCACTTTGCAACCTTTGGCCTTTTCAAAATCGTATTTCGTAACATTTTATTTTTTTTCTTTAAGACTAATTGCTCCAATCACCGATTGTGATATCCTTCATACTCTGCTGCATCACACATCAAAAATTTCATCATTCATTGGTTTTTGTTAACACTTACCGCTCCCCACCACTAATTATGACATCACTATAGAACTTTACCACGTCATCCCTATCGCAAATAGCATTCTGCATCTTTTATCCCCATTGCAAATGACATTATTTATTTTGTTCCTGTTAACACTTACCATTGTTTTCTGTCGATTGCGATATCGCTCCGTACTTCCCCACTGATCCCACTGCCACATCATCTGCCACATCTCACATCACAAATCACACTTTTTATTTTGTTCCTGTTAACATTTACTGCTCCAAACATTGATTTCGATCACCCTCCATCGCAACTCCACCATCGCACTTTCTAAATCATTCAACTCCAAAGAAATTTTGTGCCATAATAAAGCTTTAATAAGGTTTAAACCCACTCTTTCCACCAATAAGCCTTATTTCATGTGTTCAGCCTTCCATTAGCACCTTTATCCAATTTTCCTCCAAACTGCAAGAAACACCTCTTCAAATTAGAATTAGGTCATGAATAGATGCATATATAGGAGCATGATAGATAGAGCAGGGTGTGTTTATTCCATTGGCCAAGTTAAGTGCAATTTAAATTAGTTTCATTTCTGCCATTTCCTTTCTACACATTAAATTAGTTTCGTTTCCTTCATTTCCTTTCTGCAAATTAAGTTAGTTTCCTTTCTGTCATTTCCTTCCAGCAATTTACTTTTCATTTTTTATCATAATTTAAGAAATAGCACACTCGACAATTTTTGGGGGTAAAATACTTGAAGTGGATTGTTATCCTCCAAGAGTTCGATTCGGAGTTCACTACTGCCAAATCAAATAAATCATTGGCTTTTTCTGATTTCATTTTCTCTTTACCGTCTACCTCTGCTCCTTCTAGTTCTGAGGGATGCATTATAGACGATACTTTTTTTCTCATTAGCACCCTCGATCCATGGTACGGTGATATCATCGTCTATCTCCAGACTTCCACCTTCCAGTCTGAGTTGACGAAGGATTCTCGTCGACGCATCCATCATCATTCACAACCTTATCGCATAGTTGGAGATACTCTATATTGCATCGGAGCTGATTTTGTTCTCTGCCGGTGTTTAACCCTCAAAGAAGCTGAAAAAGTCCTCAATGACTGCCATTCTGGCACATGTGGTAGACACATGTCTGGATATTCTACTGCCCAAAAAATCCTTCATGCTAGATATTTCTGGCATACCATTTTTAAATACTTCATTGTCGATGTTCATAAATGTCACGAATGTTAGATTTATCAGCGCAAGATGCGTGCACTACCCACACACCTCCATCCCATCATTACCATTGGTCCCTTTGTGAAGTGGGGCATTGATTTTACGATGTGTAACCCTCACTTAGCTGGGGGGCATGCTTATATTATCGTAGTCATGGAATACTTCACTAAATTGGTTGATTCAATGCCTACACTTATAGCTAAAAATAAGACAGCTACACAATTTCTTTTCAATCATGTGATTACCAAGTTTGGTGTCCCTCAAGCCATATTCATTGATTATGGCTCTAATTTTAATAGTTATATCATGGTTGAGTTGACTACTAAGTTGGTTTTGTGTCACGACAGCTCAATGTCATACTACACCTAGGTCAATGGCTCGGTTGAAGCTATGAAAAAGTTTCTAGTCACTGTGCTTCAACATACGATTGGGATGCACAATTCCAAGTGGCATCTCATGTTGTTTTCATCTCTCTGGCCTTACTGAACCTTGGTGAAGGATGCAACCAGATTCACTCCATTCCATCTTGTTTACAGTTTGGAAGCTACCCTTCCAATTGAAAGTGAAAGTCCTTCTCTCAAGATAGTTGTTGAATTACTCCCTTATACCTTACCAGAGGAAGAGCGTCTTCTATATTTGGAGAGGTTTGATGAAACTCACTGCTTTTCTTCTCTAGTAACAGAGGCACAAAAAAAATGGGTCAAAGCTCATTTTGACCAGATGGTTTCCCCTCGTACCTTTGTATAAGGAGACCTAGTCCTCTTGTATGACCAAGCTCATGATAAGCTGGGGGTGGGAAAATTTGAACCCATGTGGCATGGCCCTACATCATTAAGTGTGTATTACAGAACGAGGCCTATGAGCTAATTGACTATGAAGGCTATCCTTTGAATCAGCCCAAAAATGGGTTGTACCTCAAAAAATACTATGCATGATTTTCTCATGCATGTCCTTTGTAAATAAGTGTGTTTTTCATTTTTGTATATTTTCTGGCTTGGTGTGCTTTGTGAGCATTTTTTCCTACTTATTATTTCTTTCCTTACTGTGCAGATGTATGTTACTCCCTATATCGGTTTCACTGATGGTGCCTCCCGCAGTATCCGGAACCTGTCTTCCGCAGCCTGGGTGATTTATGATCCTACTCGTGTGTTGGTAAACCTTCAAGGTATTTTTCTAGGATGAACAACCAACAATGTCACTGAGTATAGTGCAGTAATTTAACTCTTAACCGAAGCAATTAATCTTGACATTCGTGAATTAATCAGAACCGCCGTACTCTCAATCAAAGAAGGCACTCCAAAATTTGAAAATGGGTATTATTCATTAAAAACCCTAAATTTTCCATGCTGTATCGCTGCTCCTGCTTGTTAAAGGAATTTTGGTTATACATCACATATCACTATCTTAGAGAATGAATACTTAATGATGCAAAGATACATTAAAAGTTGATATATGACTTGCAAAATTTATGAAAACATTCACCATATCGCATCCGATTTTTAGACAGAGGCAGAATATATATATATATATATATATATCGATTGTTTCCATCCACGTGCATCATAAGTTCAAAAAATATGTCTATTTTGGTTACATCTCGAGACATCATGTCTCTCAAAATATGCAGAAATAAAACCTAGGCATCTAATCAACATCATGATCATGACAGCATGTCACTCCACGCATGACCCACCTCAGTAATCAGAGGATGTGGTTAGACGCCCCTACAGTGTGCCTGTGATAAGAATGAGGAACATCCTCGAATATCACATAATCTGGGATCCCGCTTGTGAGTCCCTCCATGTTGCGCGCGATCTCTTCTTCCTCGCTTCCCTCACCTTGAGGGGCCACCTCGAAATTGCATGGGACCCTATGTGCTATGGTTGACATCCCTGCAGGTCTTTCTGGGCCAACATCTACAATACATAGATAAATAATCATAACATATATAAAAAAAATCATAACACTCATCAAAATAAAAAAATGATTTTTTACCGAAAGCTTCATCCCAATCCTCTCCTTCCCGAAGTGGAAGGTTTGGATCACCCATGAAATCGGTGCCTGTTTATAGCCAGTCCTCTACGAGGATGAGTTGTTGGTGGAGCCAGTTGAAGAATTTCATCTTCCATGAAATATGTTGACCACCTCCTGATCAAGGCATCAACTCCGCCCAATAGACCATCCGTGGCTCTTGTGTTGGTGATGTAGGTACTGTCACCTACTCATGTTGGAATATCGGCAACCATTCCAGGATGAATGGTATTAATATGTACCCATATCCAAAAAAAATTATCTTGTCATTCTTGCACTTCATTAACTAACACTTCAGATTGATTGTTACGGCTTCTGCCCAGTTGTAGATGGTTGGAGTCATGCAATCCATGGCAAGTTGAAGTTGTGCCTTTGTAGCTTCGTGAGGGGTCTGAGATCTAGTGGCTGTAGTTATAGTGTGTAGCTGCTAGCACTACTTGTAGTGCCAAGTCAACTATGTTTAAATATCTACCTTTCCGTTCTTTGATCCTTTCTCTGCTCCTAGTCAAACTATTTCTATTATCATGCCAATGCTCTCACCAAGAGGCTGGGTACCTATCAGGATCGGTTTCGCTCCCCTTCATGACAATCCAACGATGAAATAAATGTCAAAGACTTCTATCTCTAACTCTTGGTCATGAATCATGAACCTTTCTTGATTAATGTCCCACACACTAATCAGATATTGCAACAATTCTAGCTAAGATTGTAGACACGGTGCTAGGAAGAATTTCAAGTGCCCACAATCTCTTAGGGCATCCATGCATACATCATTTCCCATGGCTTGTTCATCTTCCTCCCCGTGCTCTCTTTCTTTCCACTCAATGACTATTTTGACTGCTAATTTACCTGCAAAAACATAATTGGGGATTTCATTAATCACATAATTGACTCTTGAACCATTTAAATTGGGAATTTTAGTAGAATTTTGGTCCATTTATTCGTCGTGGAATTTGGCATTGTTCTTTTAAAAACACTAGCGCCGATTGGCACCTCCCCTTTACAAATTTAGGCTGGTTGGCACGAATCCGTGACTAGAACCCGTGCCGACTGCCGTGACCAGTCCATGCCAAATTTCCACCAAATGCATCAAAAATTAAAATGAAAGAAATGAAATATGGTTCAAAATGCAAGAAAAGATGAGAGCTCTTACCTAGAGAAAATGCTTTTGCCAATGGCCTCCTGGATTTTCTATTGTCTACTCCAGAAAATTCATAGTTAAAAATGGTAAAATGCTCACAAGAAAGTGAAAAGGTGAAAAGTAATTTGTTTTTACTATTTCGATCATTTTATAACCTTTTCAAAACCCTAATTAGGTTTTAAGCTTATTTTTCAATTATTTTATTGTTTTATCTCGAGAAATGGGTTTTACATTTCTTTCTTGTGCAACGAAAAGTCCTGAACATGACGATGATGAAGCGACAAGTTGTATTTTGTTACTTTTTCAGACTCGGTAAAAGCACAAAAAACTCACCCCCTGGAGTCATCTTTCAGCTCTTTTCTGAGTCTCAAAAATTGAAAAGATTGTCGAGATCCTTGTCATTTTGAACTTGTTAAAGGCTATGAAACGTCATCTTCCTAGCATACGTTTACCCCTTTTTCAGGTTAGGACATATTACTTACAAAAAAGGAATACCTTAGTCAAACATGGATAAGAGGTTCTCCCAGATATTGTTTTCTACATTTTCAGATCTATGAGACTACCTACGAAAAGGGACTTACTGGAGTTTTCTTTTCTGCTTATTTTTAATCTCTCTAAACATGAAAAGACGCCGAGTTCTTCCTTTGTAAGACTCATTAAACCTAAATTACATCGAGAACCGTCACCATGACGTTATTGAGTTCCTCCTTCCTAGGGCTCGTAAAATGTACTAGGATGGATTTGTCCGAAGGAAAAACTTATATGACAAGCATATGCTATCCCCTTCAAGCTTGTTTCCAAAAATAATTGGGGTACCTGCCAGAAATGGTGGGGGAAAATGGAACCAGTTCTCAGTCATGTCGGCAGTATGTCACCCTTGAACATCACACTTGTCTGTAATTCGTGTTGGGTTAGGGCCATCCTACATTCCTCATTTTTCCTCCATGGGTTTGGGTTATCTGTTTTGACCTCTCATCTCTTGTTTTCTATGTCACCATGACCTCAGATCCCTTGATGTCAAATACTACCAAATTCCAGAGTCGTGTCGTCAATATGTTCAAGAGAAGTTCCTTATGTATTTTTCACCCTTGATCCTCTATACAATACTGATTCACCATCATTTTATTCCTTTGTCTCATGTCGATGATGTGGGAAAAGTTATAGCCCTCCTTAGATTCGTCACTTCTTGTCGACTTCAGCTCATTCTCTAGAAAATTGATCTAGAGACTCCCTTCTAATGCCTTAGAGCTTGCATGCCTCAATGGAAATTTCTTTGCATTCCACTACAAGTTCTCATCATTGGCCTTTGATCAAGTGACCCCATGGGCGTTCGATGCCAGCTCATTGTTCACATTCCATCGATTGTACTATTTTTACCTTGAGAACCATTCTCATTATTGGTAGTTTCTCCCATGCCTGTTAACAACTTTAATCATTGGGTGGTAATCAGGTGATCTTCTTGGATGTTTGACTTCAGTGTATTTATTTGCATGCTTGAATTTTTACTTGTTCGGGTCGAGATGGAGCAAAAGACCCTGGGTTTTGTCTGATGAAATCTAGGCTATGAGACGATTTGGTTTATCATGACTATATCCATGACTCTTCTGATTGGATGTATGTGACCATACCTGAGTCTATTTGTTGATCCTTATCACTGGATGGCTATGTCCATACCTCGGATCTTATTTTTATATGTAATCTATTATGGATGCCTGTGACCATACCACACATTCATGTATCAAAGATATGAGTTGTAATTTTTCTTACAGGTCTTCCGACAATGGAATTTTGGTTTGCGCATGTTCTCATAAATCATTTCACCCCTCCCTCTTTCTCAGACCTCTTGCTTTAGGGGGTATCTATTACATAGTATTTTTTCACCATCACTACAATCCCCATCCCGAACATTGGAGGACCATTTCAGTGACTTCTATGAACTGTCATACATTACCATAAATTTCATTGCATCCCTTGGCATGTCAAGATCATAATCTTTGTTGATCATTCCTTAAGCAGACCTTCAAAAACATATGATTTTGGGTCGGTGCTAGTAGGCATCTATGGCCTCATGCCCATGGAGAATTAACTCTTGGCCCCATGCCCTTTGGTGCTCTATATTATAAGGGCACTCTCATCGAGTTGCTTTTCGACCCCCTGACCTCCCTCTTGGCACGCACACGACTTACTGACTGCACTACACGATGTTACTTAACAATACATGGTTGCAGGTTTGACTTAAAGTTTACTACATATGTGATTGGGGGCTAGAACCACAGGTGGTCCCAACCCCCCAGTGGTTCCTAGAAGCTATTACATGGTGGTCAATTCTAAGCCAACCGCCACAGTTAGAGCCTAACCCGACACAACCAAACCATAATCCATAGTGAACTAGAGTCACGAGCGGAGGTTCCACTAATTGTCAAGATATTTAACGGTTGGGGGTGCACATGTGGCCACCAACCTAATCATTACATTTAATTACACAGCTTAATTGGTGGAGCGGAGAGGGGTACCAACTTTGACGGTCAGCCCTAACTTAACTCTAGTTAACTGGAGTTCCCCACATTTAGCGGAGTATTACTAGGAAATGCTCTAAAAAAGTGTAGGAGGCTCAATTTTCAACCAATTCTGGTGAATTAAGAGTCATTCTGCACTAATAGGAGCATTTTGAAGGCATTGGAACAGAGAAAACGACCATTAGAGCACTATAGCTACATGTAATAGAACATTTTTGAGCATAATGAAAGATGGAAAAGCCATTGCGAGCTAGACCAACATATGTAGCCCAGGAGGGTTGAACTAATTCATCATGTCTGTTATGTAAAATTCATGTGGTGATTTATTTCTCTGTTTTACACTATTTTTCAGTGTTATTTATGCTTATTTTATGCTTCTAAATGACTAAAATTCATCTATAATTCATCGTAAAACTCCTTAATCCTCTTGAAAACTAATGAATCAATTATGCACATGTTTTTAAAATTGAAATACCCTTACCACAGAAAAACTAATACAGTCATTTTAGATCGAATGCTATCAGAGCTAGATTTTTTCTTTGGTGTTGTTTAGTGCAAATAATTGTTGAATTGTTTGCAAGTTTTAGATGCTTACAAGGCTCAATCTCAAAACGAGAGAAGGAAAACTGGTGGAATCAAGAGGGTCTCAAAAGGAGCCAAAGAAAAGGAGAGAAAGATTGCCAGAATCTCCACCACCTAGTTTGCCTCCTAAAGAAGAAAAAGCTCCATTAAGCATGCCTCATGAGGAAGGAGAAATTCATGAAGAATTTGAACATGAGAGTTACATAGAACAATATGCACATGATGTTGATTTCAAAGATGTGTATGCTAGTTGAGTGAAGGGAATCAAGTTGAAGAAAGATATTATCGCACACATAAAAATTTGTTGTTTCATTTGGGAAAGCTATGTATTCCACAAGGAGAGAGGCTAAGTGTCATGAGAGAATATCATTCTTCTATTATTGTTGGACACTTTTGTAAAATAAAAACAGTGGTGCATCTATAGGTGTATTGTTATTGGCCTCAAATGGTAGATAGTGTGTCACATTTTATAAGAGGTTGTTGAATGTGTGCAACAAGCAAGCCTAACAATAGGAAGCTTTGATTATACATCCCAATAGAGGTACCATCAAGGCCATGGGAGAGTGCCTCCATGGAATTTGTTGGAGGTCTACCTATATCAAGAAACAAACAAGATTATCTTTTTGTAGTTGTGGATATATTCAGTAAAATGTGTATACTTATTCCATGTAAGAATACCATTACTGTGAAACATACTGCTGAACTGTATTTTCAAAATGTTTGGGTTCATTTTTTATTGCCCACTTCTATTGTTAGTGACAGGGATTCCAGGTTCATTGGGAATTTTTGGTCAAATCCATGGGGAATGATGGATACAAAATTGAAAAAGAGTATCTCTTTCCATCCACAAACCGATGGACAAACCGAAGTGGTGAATAGAACTGTTCTGCATCTATTGAGAGGATATTGCTACAAACATCCTAAGTTGTGGGATGAAAAATTGCATTACATTCAACACACTTACAACTGGGCAATGAACTCTTCAACACAAACCTCACCTATTGAAGCATGCCTTGGGTATTTTCCAAAATCGCCATTATACATCATATTTGGAAAGGATGTTGCAATTGATGGCCATAGTGATATTGATAAGGATCAAAATTTCATCGACAATTCAAGAACATCTTGAGAAAAGTCAAATCAAGTACAAGGAGAGGCATGCCAAACACCGGGTTGATCACAAGTTTCAAGACGAAGATGAGGCATTCTTGCACATTATCAAAGAAAGGATGCAAGGGGAAGGTAGAAAGCTCAAACCCATTCACTATGGTCCTTCCAAAATCATAAAGAAAGTTGGTAATAATTCATTCCAACTTGAATTTCCTTCTTACATGCAAATTTATTCAGTTGTTAATGTTGAAAACTTACACTTGTATTTGCCTCCTTTGGTCAATGAACAAGGAAGTGATGTTCAGCTACCTTCTATTGAATATTTCTCACCAGCATTTCTGGATGAGCTCAAAGAGGATACAATTCTTGACAGGAGGACAAGAGCATCAAAGAGGGGAAGTTTTTACTACCTTCGATTTGGGCTCAAAGGCACTAAACCAAGCAAGGAAAAATGGATGGAGATTGGAAAGGTGAGGGAGTTGTACCCTCATCTACTAAATAGGTAATCAATTCTTTTGGGACCCAAATGCTTCCCAATGGGGAGGAATGATTAGGAGTTCATAAGTTTTGCTAAAAATCCAGAGTTACAGGATTGGGTTGAAACTAGGATGGTTGTGTAGATATCATCTTCTATATTTCGGCACCGTGAACTGTTCGAAAATTTGATGTCATATGAGGAAGATATTTCGTTCTGATCGAAATGGAAAATAGGTAAATTTGCAATAGTTTGGCCAGGTTTGATTGGGTTGTATAGGCAGAAAAAATAATATTCCATGGAATATTACCCAAGATATTCCTTCTACTGGATCAATCAATTCTTGAAAAGTATCATTGTTTTAGTGGATTAATGTATTTGGAGGATCCAATGAGAAGGCGCCACGTGGAAAGCCCTGAGGCCACCACGTGGCCCTGAAATTATTTGTAAAATTTTATGGAGGTTGTAGGGCTCGACTCCTAACCTCCCTCTGGGCACGCTCACGGTTTACCGACTGCACTACATGATGTACTTAACAATACATGGTTGTGGGTTTGACTTAAATTTTACTGCATATGTGATTGGGGGTTGGGAACCATCGACGGTCCCAACTCACCAGTGGTTCCTGGAAGCTATTACATGGCATGGTCAATGGCAAGCCAACTGCCATAGTCATAGCCTAACCTGACGGCAACCAAACCACAGTCCACAGTTAACTACAGTCACGAGCAGAGGTTCCGCTAACCATCAAGCCAACTAACGGTTGGGGGTGCGCATGTGGCCACCGCCCTAACCGTAAAATTTAATTTCATGGCTTAATTGGCAGAGTGGATAGGGGCACACAAATTTTGGCCTTCAACACTAATTTAACTCCAGTAACTGGAGTTCTCTATATTTAGCAGAGTATTCCTAGGAGATACTGGGAAAAAGTGTAGGACACTCAATTTTCGACCAATTCTGGTGAATGAAGAGTCATTCTTGACTAATAGGAGCATTCTTAGGCCATTGAAGCTGAAAAAAAAACCATTAGAGCATTTTAACTACATACAATAGCAAAATTTTGAGCACAATGAAAGATGGACAAGCCATTAGAAGTTGGACCAGCAGATGTAGCCCATGAGGGGTGAACTGCTTCATCATGCATGCCATGTAAAATTCATGTGGTGACTTATTTCTCTGTTTTACACTACTATTCGGTGCTATTTATTCTTATTTGATGCTTCTAAATCACTAAAGTTAATCTACAATTCATGTTAAAATTCCTTGATCCTCATGCAAACTAATGAATCAATTATGCACATGTTTTTAAAACTGAAAGACCCTTAGCACAAAAAAACTAATACAATCATTTCAGATCATGTGGGATCCCAAGTCACCTCCTCCTCTCCTTTAAATTCTTCCTCCTCACATTGATTTAGCTAGCTAAACAATCATTACTATAGCTGGTGTGTTGAAGAAAGCCAAGAAGAATCCATTGTTTAGAGAGAGTTTAAGCCCACTACCTCATTGAGTCGAATTTTGAACGAATTCTTGAGACGCACATGACTGAACCTGTCGAAGGAGATCCACAACGTTAAGAAATAATGTTGTAAACTTCTTTTTCTCTATAAATAATACGTGACTATTTTTTGGTTCCAACTTTGTTTCCATTTGTATGAAAAGCGGTTAGCTCTCCTTGACTAGTTGAACAGTTGTAGATGAATGTATATGCTTGTATGTTGTCATCGCTTGTTTGATCTTTGTGTAGACACGTGAACATCGTCACCAACATGGAGCACAAGGTGTGAAGATAAATATTGAAGGATCGATGTTGCGTACCACGAAAAAAGTGTTGGACTGATGTAGAATATATGTTCTGGTTCGTGTTTCATTTATAAGCTAGGAATTCAGAAGTCCATCACGTTCCCTTGTTGTGAGACCCACCCTAGGGATAGAGGGATCGCCTCTGTCCGTAGAGGGGATTTTCCTACTGAACAAAGGCCCACCATATTCCAAATATCGATATAACAAACTTTGATGGCAAGGATCCAGTAACATGGATATTACATATGGAGCAATATATTGATCTCAATAATGTGAAAAACACAGAAAAGGTACGCATTGAAAATTTATCTTTAGAAAAAAATACATATGTATGGTATCGATGGCTTTGCTACCATAAATGTTTTTTGACTTGGTCATTTTTTATTGAGGAAATGATAGCACATTATGAGGATACAAAGAGAAACACCTTCTTAGCCAATTGATAAATCTCAAACAAAAGGGTTCAGTGGTGAATCACATTGAGGACTTCCAGAAATTGAATATAAGGGTAGCTGATATTCCAGAGGAACACATGATTGATGTATTCATAAGGACATTAAAGGATAACATCCAACATGTGGTTTTCCTTTGGGAACTTGATTCATTGAAGAAGGCATTCAGGTTGGGAAGAAAATTTGAATGTAAAATTATGGCAACAAGGAAGCCTACCACTCACATCTATAAAGATGGAAGTGTTGCTACTCCTAGACTTCCACAACCTACAAGGTTGAAACCACAACAATTGGAAAAAAAAAGAGAAAAAGGGATTTTCTACAGTTGTGATAGCAAATACACTAAAGGTCATAAGTGTTCTGGGAAGAAATTATTTTACATAGATTGTGAAAAGGAGGAAGAAAATGAACAAGAAACTTCAAAAGAAGAGGATACTCACCAGGAAAACCACTAGAGAAAGAAGGAACGAGTCTGACCATATCATGAAATTCACTTGTAGGAATTACCACTACTACAACTCTCATGATAGAAGGACATATCAAGAAGAAAAAGGTAATATTGTTGATTGATTCGGGTAGTACCCATAATTTTATTCATTGTAAGGTAGCCAAGGAATTGAATTTCTTTTTGTACCCAACACCAGACTGTCAAGTAATGGTTGAAAATGGAGGAACTATAAATTTCTCTGGAAAATGCCACAATATCATGCTAGCCATGGGGTAATATGTATTGAATAGTTGAATTCCTTCCATTCCAATTGGAGGTGATGATGTTGTACTAGGAGTACAATAGTTACAATCTCTGTGGACGATAGCTTTTAATTTTCAAGAACTTTTCTTGAATTTTTTTCGGAAGGAAAAGAAGTTGAATTATGAGGTATAGCAGGGAAGAAGGGAAATATAATAAGCTCTAATGTCATGACAAATATTCTTAAGAAAGAAAAATGAGGTGTAATTACACAATTGTGCTAACTAGAAGTTCCAACATCAAAATCATCTATTTCTCCAAATCTCTAAAATGTCTTGGACAGTAATTCCAAGGTGTTTAAAACACCCAAAGGATTCCCACCTATTAGTGATCATGATCATGTTATTCATTTGATTCCAAGAAGTCTTCCTCCAAACATGAGGCCTTACAGGTATCCTTATGTCCAAAAGAGAAAAAATGAATGATGTATGATTGGAGAAATGTTAGAGGCCCATATAATTCGACCTAGTCAATGCTCTTTCTCTTCTATAGTAGTATTGGTGCACAAGAAGGATGGATCATGGCGCATGTGTCTGGATTATATTGTGCTCAATAAGCTCACTATTAAAGATACATTTCTCATTCGTGTGATTGATGAACTGTTGGATGAATTACATCATAGCAATTTATTTGACCAAGTTGGATCTTCATTCATGATATCATCAAATTACAATGAAGACTAAAGATATTCCAAAAAAGACATTTCAAACTCATGAGGGTCATTATTAATTTCTGGTCATGCCATTTGGCCTTACCAATGCACCTTCTACATTTCAAAGGTTAATGAATTCCATTTTCAAACCCTTCCTTAGAAAATTTGTGTTAGTATTTTTTTGATGATATACTAATCTACAGCAGGTCTTGGAAGGATCATGTTCAAATTGTTGTTAGGATGCTCGAAATATTGGAGGAAAAATAATTATATGCAAATACCTCCAAATTTTTCTTTGGAGTACTCTTGGAAATGTTGTCATTGATGGCAAAGGAGGTAGCAGATGCAGAGACAGGAAGAGTTACAAGGAGACAAAGACAGAAAATGGAAATGAATATTAAGGAGAAAGGCAGAGGCAGAGGAAGTAAATACGGAGACAGAGCCGTTATCATAGCAGTAGAGGCAGAGGCAGAGTGACAGAAGCGACAAAGGCAGAGCCACAACTGTTATTACAGAGAAACCGCTGTTATTCCAAGAAACCGCTGTTGTATATATGGTAGGTGCGTTATATATATATATATATATATATATATATATATATATATATATATATGGTTTATATATATGTACACACTGAAGAACCAACGTGAATAGGAGCAGAACCATAGTCGACAATATATATATATATATATATATAATTGAATGGAGCGGAGTCAAATCATAAAACTACATTGAAAAGTGAACGTTTTGTTAAATAATAAATGCGGACTGGAACCTCGAGCTTGAGGAAGCGGAACTGTGACCGGATGAACAGTAACGGTGGGTTGGAGTGAAACCATGGGTTTCATCGCATCACCATCTGTCGGAAAGCGGTATTGGAGGAATGGGCAAAAATTCCATTCAGATTTCAACACGTGGCGAAGTGGACCCGTCCAAAACTGCTCTTTAAAGTGCGCCATCGTGCGTTATACATCGACTAAAGACACTGAGCGAAATTGTTATAGACGGTTGATCTGGTGGCCCGACATCTAACGGTGATCACTCACAGGACCCGCGCGAAGGTTAATGAAAAAGCCCAGAGGTTAAGCCAGGTACGGTGCATGCGATTGATTGGCTATTGGTTATATAGGTGGGGCCCGGAGCCAAACGTTTATAATAAAGTCATTCATTTAAAAGGCGTAGAATGCTAATATAAGGTCACGAAGTTATGAACGTTGGTTGGTGGCATAATATAAAGATTGAAAATAATATATATAAACCGAGAGCCATAATTAAGTTCGAAAGTTGCGAATATATTTATTTGTCAAGTGATAAATAAATGAAAAAGAATATTAAGAGCCACGTAAGCTAAACTGGGAATATGGTTGATTTATGTCAAAACATTGTTGAGTTGCCCAGACTGCGGGTCGAGTGCATGACCTAAGGGTTTGGAACTAATGTTTAAAATCTCAGGGATTTGAGATATTAACACTTCAGACTTGTTTATATAAATTGCTGGCGTAGAATAAAGAGAACATGCGAGAGTGCCCAGATTGGGAAAATGATTGGGCAATGAAATTTTGGGATGCATTTACACACAGTTAAGTGAAATATTGAAAAGTACTGGGAATATGGTTTATTTATTAACACTCCAGATTTAAGAATTGAAACTTCCATCATAGAACAAAGCAGAGATTGTGAGATTCCCTGGACTTGGGGAATGATTGGGCACGAAACTAGAATGCAATTATGGAAAAGGAAAAAGAAGAGGAGAGCATGCTGAGATAAACAGAGATTCCAGGTTTGATAGGTATACATTCACAGGTGCAGACAATTATAGTGAACCAAGGTACACAGAAATGTCACTCAACAACTGCAGAAAAGACAAAGCCAGTAAATTCAAAATCCAGAAAAGAAGTTGAGTGGAATTGAGATGTATAATTGAAAAATGTAAATGTAAATATTTTTTTATTGTTTGTGATGCAAAGGAAAGTATCCTAAGGAAAAGACAAAAACCCACTGTAGCATGAAAATTTGTACATATTGTAGTAATTCTAAAATGAGTTGGAAAAAGGAATAAGAAGATAGAAGCCAAAGAGTCATGACTGTTCACTCCAAATTCCTTGTGAAATACAAACAGTCATGTGAGAATTTCTATATATAATATCAATTTTATAAGCTCAAAGGTGAGAGACAGAGAAAATATAGAGAATGCAGAATATAGAATAATAAAGCAGAGAAGATTAAGAGAAGAAGAGCAGATAAAGAACAGAGTTGATATCTGGAGTAAATCAACAAACATTCAGTTTGATAAATTGAGGAAGTTGGAGCTTCCCTATCGAGTTGTAGCTTGATAGTTGTCAGTTGTAGCTGACTAAGGTTGGAGCCTCCTGTAGGTTGGTGCCTGCAGAAAATTGAAGGGAGTTGGTGCTTCCTTGCAAGTTGTAGCTTGCAGAATTGAGGTAGGAGCCTCCTGTAGGTTGGTGCCTGCAGAAAAATAGTGGTGAGAGGGAGTTGGAGCTTGCCTTTGCATTACTACAATAATAAGATGTGGTTTTCTCCCTTTATGGGTTTCCACTTATATCTGGTGTCTCTGTGCATGATATTTATATATTGATCTGATATGTATCATCTTCTTAATACCTGCTATTCTCATATTAAGTCTACTTCTATATTATACTAACACTTGCTTCTTACATTCTAAGATTACTCAAAAACTAAATTGGATATGAAATGGAGGTGTAAATAAGTTTAATGAAAAGTTCTAAAAGATCAGGAATGTGTTAAACTGATTCACCCCCCCCCCTCTTAGTTTAACTAAAGGTTCAACAATTGGTATCAGAGCAGGTTCCTTTGTTCAAATCTAACAACTGAAAGGAGATCCTAGGTTCCCAAGATGGCTAGCAAAGAAGGATGATCAACCAATAAAGCCCCTTTCTTCACTGGTGAAAATTATGCTTTCTGGAAAATCAGAATGAGGACATACATAATGTCTCTAGGAATAGAAGTCTGGGCTGCTGTGGAATTAGGATATGCCCCAAAGGAAACTGACACAGAAAAAGAAACAAAACAAGACTTTGTGGCTAATACAAAAGCCATGAATGCCATCCTGAATGGAATATCTGGGTCATATTATATCTCTTGAGGGTCTTAAGATAGACCCTAACAAAATTAAATCCACTAAGGAATGGAAAGTCTCCACCACCATAAATAAAGTGCGAGGATTTCTCTGGTTAACGGGGTATTATCACAAGTTTTTTAAGAATTATGGGAAACTACAAACACCTCTAACAAAATTATTGAAGAAAGATGCAGTTTCTTGGAGTCCTGAAGAAACTAAGGGCTTTGAACATCTTAAAGAGGAAATGTGCCTAGGACGGGTCTTAGCTACACTAAACTTCACAAAAACCTTTATTGTGGAATGTGATGCCTCAAGAAATGGAATTTGTGTTGTTTTAATGCAAGAAGGAAGACCGATTGCTTTTGAAAGTGGTCCAATCAAAGGAAATTATTTACAGAAAGCTATTTATGAGAAGGAAATGTTGGCAATACTACACACACTAAAGAAATGGTGATCTCACCTAATGGGAAGACACTTCAAGGTAAAAATTGAACATAATACGCTTAGATAATTTTTCGAACAAAGACTATC
Source organism: Pinus albicaulis (assembly GCA_034641835.2). Lineage (NCBI taxonomy): Eukaryota > Viridiplantae > Streptophyta > Pinopsida > Pinales > Pinaceae > Pinus > Pinus albicaulis. Next base: position 315,746,649 of record CM076578.1, read on the forward strand.
TTCAAAAGAGAAGAAAAAATGGGTCACAAATATGTTGGGTTATGACTTTGAAATCATCTACACAAAAGGGAAGCTAAATGTTGTTGCAAATGCACTCTCAATAAACGATGAAGAGGTGGAAGCATTTCTTTGTGCCATTTATATTATCTAATGAGATTGGATAACTGAAGCAAGGGATGAAAGGAAGAATGAAGAAGAAGTGTAGATTCTCATTCAAAATTTACATCAAGATCCTAGTACATCTGATACATTTAGTTGGAAAAATGATCCTTATGGTACACATATCACTTATATCTTTGTAAGAATTCCCATGCATTATTTCTAATAATGGACTCATACTCCTCAACAATGACATCAACCCAGACTAGCTATTGCAATGCTTCCTTGAAAGATGATAGTTCTATATCAATACCTTCACTCATAAGGGCCATGTCTCTAGTGTACTACTCTAGGGACCTTCTCTTCCTGCACTGTGATGTGGGTGCTCCCACATTATCTCTCATATATAACAATAATCTGTTAGCTTCTCTGGTGTGGTTCCTTCCATCTTTGGCAGATGGATTTTCATGAGTGGTTTCTACCACTCTCTATTCCTCTACTTGTGGATGCTCCACATCCTGAGATTCATCCTTTGGAGCTCATAACTCCTCATTTGCATTCAACTCAAGGTCCCTCTCAAGGGACAATCGCATGTCTTTTTTCTTCATTGAATTTCACATGTCTTATGAGCATTTTCATCTTGTGTGCTGGAAAATACACTAGATAGTTATGGGGTGTATCAGTGTACCCCACAAATATCCCAAATTTTTTTGTTGGCTCTAGCTTATTCTTGGAATATTTGGTTACATGGAAATAAACATATGAACCAAAAATTTTATAATACAACACATCCAATCTCTTACCTAAAAAAGCCTCCTATGTTGTACTCATGCCAAGTATTCGGTGAGGACTATGGTTCTACACAAATACTATTTTATTGCATGATTCTGCCCATGTATGCTATGATAGGACCTGATCATGAAACATACCTCATGTTTCTCCCACAGTCATTCTGTTATTTATTTCTACAACCCAATTTTGTTGTGGTTTATGAGGTAAAATCAATTGCCTTCATACTCCTTATGAGGCACAAAAGTTCTTGAATTCGTTAGAGATATATTATCAAGCATTGTATCTCCTCACAACCTTCACCTCCGTCCCTGTATCTTTCTCGACAAGTGCCTTGAATTCACAAAACTTGGAGAATGTATGATCTTTCTTTTGCATGAAGACAATCCAACACGTTCTTGAAAATTGATCAACAAAAATAATATAATACCTACATTTTTTTGTGGAAGATGTTGAGAATGGTCCACACATGTCTAAGTGAACTCTCTCAAGTATTTTTTCTCCTCGGCTTTCCTTATCATGAAAGGTGTCCTTTGTATACTTCCCCATAGTACAGCTTTTGAATGTGTCTCTCTACGCAAGTGTATCCTTTGGAAGCCCTATAGAAATTTATTGCATGATCCTCAAAGCGCTATGGTGTAGATGGACCAACCTCCTGTGCTATAAATCACTGATGTATCAACTAACCACATTTTTTTCTTTTGTGCTCAATTTCACATAATCATATACATCAAGTTTGTAGAGTTTCTTCACTCGAACCCCAATATTTTTCACCTATCACATGGTTTTTTGACGAAGGAACTCCTTCCCTTCACTGAAGATCACATCATAGCCACAATAACCCAACATATCAACATAAACCAATTTCTCCTTTAAACCAGGTACATAGATGAAATCTTTTAGTATGAGGGGTTTTCCTGAATCTCTCTATAAAGTAATTATACAGATAATACTAGCGTTATACCTCCCATCATCACCCATTTGTCTAGAGATCATTCTCCTCCAAGCTACTGAAGAATTCTTTGTTATTGATCATGTAGAACGATGCTCCACTATCCAAGTACCACACATATCCCATCATTGATGACACCATGCATGGGATGAGGGTGAATTCCAACTCGAACTATCAACCCAATGCTTCACCTATTGCTCCTCCTGAGGCCTTTTTTTTGTTCTTCTTTTGTGTACAATTTGTGGCATAGTGTCCATGATCATGACAGTTGAAAGATTTCACCTTTGACAAGTCTCTCTTCTTGCCTACCTTTCTGGTCTCGGATTGGGAATGGGATTCCTTCCCTTTTCCTTTCTTCGCTTTTCCATCTAATGAAAATTTCTCCTCATCATCATTCTTTGATGAGGATCCATATTTGGTGTTCTGCTGAAACTCTTCTTGTACCATGTCGAACCACAATTGCTCCCATTTTGGTAGCTTCTCCCTCCTATTCACGGAGTCCTGGTAGCTATGAAAGCTCTTGGGAAGCCATAGAAGTGTTAGGCTCACAAAATCATCATAATAAATAGTGATCCCAACACTTATAAGCTCATTTTAAAATTGAGTGAACTTCGTCAAGTATTTCTGGATTGTGTCACCCTTCTCCATTTTGATCTTTATGAGCTTGTCTTTCAGTGCCAACTTCCTATAGTCTCTACTACTTTGAAACATATCTAGCAAGGCCTTTCACATAGAATATGGATTCACCTTCCCATGGAGACTCAAGACAATATGATCTCGAACTCCCTCTAACAAGATCCCTCTCCTTTGCTAGATTCTTCTTCCATGCATCAAGCAGTTGTGCATCTATTGCAGCGTGTTGTGGAATATCAGTCTCAATGAATGCGTTTAGTACATTTTCCTCCAACAATACCTCCATATTGTCCTTCCATGCAATATAATACAAATTTCCCTCGAGTACATATTCGAGTCTCAAGCCATTGAAATACATCTTGATCTAATGGTAGTACCGATGAATGAATCTACACATTTGAATACTTGTACAACACAAAATCAATTTATTATCTTATATTTTGTTTCCTCATGCTATGATACCATGTAGAAATTATACCAATGGGATTTAATTTGATCTTATAATGTAGTAAATCAATATACTTAATCCTTAAACAATTTTTACAAACAAAACACGATCACATAATCACATAACAAGTAAGAGAAAAAGGTAAATCAATCACACAACACAAGATGTATCTCGAGACTACGTCTAGGAGGGACTATGTCTCCAAGCCCTACTCAAATAGTGTGGAGGCCCTCTTTCATTAAGAGGAAAAAATGAAAGTAGAAGTATAAAATGAGAAATTACACCCTTATACCTCTGTAGCTGAAAGTGCTCGAAAATTGCAGACCTCTGATGAAGAAATGGACAAGACCATTGGATTCGTGGTGTTGGCTAGTGCAAAATTCATATAAAATTTGTGTGAATATGAAAAAGTGAAAATATGAACCCTATGGAAAATGGCTCAGATCATGATTTCACTCCCCTCCTGCACAACTCTCATCGTTCCACCATCTCGATTTTTGTTGCCGCTCCTCGCTGCCTGGGTGCACTTATGAATTGAATATTTTTTATAATAGATCTCCTGGCGGGCTCCCTAAGGAGCCTGTTGGCTAAATTAGTTAAGCATCTGTGTTGTGGGGGAGGGGGTCGGGCGGTCAAACCCCGCCCCCTCCTTTTAAATTCGAAATACTAGTTTTTTAAAAACTGTGCCTTTTTTTTTAAACCACGTTGATAAAAATATGTAATAGTGGGGGGTTCAGGCCCGCATTAGGCGGCCCTCCCTGAATTTTCCACTGGAATTAAATGGATGTGGCCACGTGGGTTGGTTTTATAGTGGGGTTCACAACCCCCACCAGCCATGATATACAACTTCTTCATAATATACGTTGTGGCCTCCGTAAGGTGGTCGGGCGGCGTGGTCATGACCACTGCCCACCACTATTAATAGACGTGGCTAGTGTGAGCGAGGGGTCTGGAGGGGTCATGGTTGCTGAATATATTAATATTTTTTTTTTATTAAGTTTGGTGGATGGGAGCATAGGGGTCATGGCCCACCCTCCAAAATTATATATTCTTTTTATCTTTTTAAACCAAACTGCATCTTTTTAAATCTTCAGAAATTTGACTGAAGGAGGAAATTTAACCATCCTACAATTTTGCCTGAAATCTGGTCGAAGTTGGCCAGAATCCGGTGGCCATAAAAATTCCAATTTCTTTCCTCCTTAGTCTGCCACATCACCAAGTCAACCCTCTAACTTTGACTACTCCTAATTCCTTCATACGGACTCAGAATTGAGTGTTGTTTATTCCATTGGAATCAGAAAGAGGAGATGTTCAACTTGAAATTAAGTTTGCCACATTCTAGACATTTTTATTTTTCAGCTTTTGTACTTAAGCCACTTCTTCTTGGACCTTTTCGATCCATCTAGATCATTCCTCCCCACTAAAGAGCTTTTGGACCCCCAAAATCATTAACACACTCAAAACCACACTTTCAATCTCCCACATGCAAAAATGGTACATCATTTGCAATCATGCAGACCACACATGACTCAACAACCCCTCCTTGCCAAGAGTTTTTAACACACACTCATTGGCCAAGGATTACATAAAATAAAATAAAAACGATCAATATCTCAACTACTGATAATGAAAAGGCCAAAACATTATCATTGTGTTTCGAAGTGATGGGAAACACACCATCATGTTTACATTTACTTGCAACGTATGATTTACAAATGTGGCCATCACACGAAGAGCCCTAAAAGAACCATCATTTTCTTAATAAGGTAAATGGATCATCCCCCTGTGGATGATCTGTTTGTGGAATTGCTTCAAGGACCAGACTCTGTATGGATGCTCTCTAGTCCTAACGTGTTTGACATGTAGGTTTTTTGGGTTCATTATGGTTTTGAGGATTCTTCCTCCTCCATACCTTCTGTATCTTCTTGGAATGCCTCCTCTCGATGTGCCTTTGAGAAGTGCCCATGAATCCTTCATTGTCGCTAAAGTTTCAGGAGGTGCTTTATCATAAGTTGTTGGTGGTTCACTGGTTGTTTTGTTGCTTTCTTCCACTTCCTTCCTGGTGTATCCAAGTCCTACATGATGCAGAAATTCCTCAAATTCGATGGAGTTTATGATGCCTTAGCCATTGATGCCGATGCCCTTTCTTTGATACCCCATATTCTTTAGTAGTTTCGACCCTATCCTTATAGTATGCTTTTCAAAAGCTGTGAATTCATCATTATGAAAAGTACATGAAATTGAAGGGCTTCTTTTTACCTTGGGTTGGTTATGTCACATTTTTTACAAGGCCTCATCCTTAGTTTGTTACTTGCGTAATAAATTTTGTTTTTCTTCCCTTCCTTCTTGTAGGAGCCCTCTTAGTTTATAATTTTCTACTTGGATGCCTTGGTTAATCTCTTGAAGTTCCTATAATTGTGCTACAGTACGTGTCCTTCTCATCTTTGGTACACTATATATTGATATTTTTTTTTCATCGCCGGAATCGAACCCCAGGTCAATTGGTCTACCTCGTGAAAATCTTGCACGTGTGACATTTTCATCTTCCTCGGATTCATAATCTTGGTTTTCTTGTATAGTGGTGGTATTCTTCTGCTTCCCCTTTTTGTCATTTCTCTCAAGTCCCAACTCAGGGTGCAACTTCCAGAAATTTTCTTCACCGTGTCCCTATTTTTTACAATGTGTGTAAGAGGGCTTTTATCCCCTTCTTTTGGCTACAACAGTCCTTTTTGGTTGGTCACTTTTTTCATGCACCACCCTGCTTTCTATGTGCATGGCCTTCACATTGGCCTCATCGATGGTAGGAGGCTCAAAAAATTATAATGAATGTAGTATGTAACTATGTAATGACCTAATGTACTTAGTTACGACTTGAGGTGAATCTAATGAAATGTCCAAACTTAGTGCTTTTTTTCTAAATTCGTCGGTAAAGCTTTGTACATTTTGTCCTATACCTTTCCTCAGGTACTGCCACTTCAATAAGGATTTTTTCTTATAACCCAAGGGATAGAATTGATCTTTAAGTGTAGTAACTAAGTTTATCCATGAAGAAAGGAGGTTACTCAAATTATTGTTGCCTTGAAGTTTTCTCTCTCACCAGATGAGAGTAGTTTCATTCAGTCAAAGAGAAGCCAACTGGATCTTTGCCTCATCCTCCATAATCCGCTGAATCCTGCAGTAGAATTCAAGCTTCCTACTCCAAGTTTTAAGTTTCTTTGCATCACTTTCACCATTATACATGGGTAGATAAAATTAGACATCTAACTTAAAGAAAGGTTTATTAGATGCATTTCCTGAATTCTTATGATGATAGTGAGAAGAGGAGGAAGAATATTCACTTGCTGGAGGAGAAGGAGGTGGATCTCCTCCATTATCTCCATGCCATGAACCTTGTCCTTATGCATCATTCTCCCCTACTTTCTCTAACTTCTCAATTTTAGAGAAAAATTTCTCAATCCAATCTGCCATGGTGTAGAAGGTCTTGCAGGAGTTGAGCTCCTCTTCATTTCGAACATCGTCATCCATTTTTCTTTTCTAATGTGCACGTCCCGCTTTGGGATCAAAAGGTTGTAGTGTCCCCTCACCTCTTCGTAGCATGTTTCTAGTTAGCATACAAGAATGTAATTCACATCTGCAAACACCTACTCTGATACCACTTGATCCAAAAGTATTTTTCTTGATATGTGTTAAATAATTATATGTGAAAATTGCAGCTTTAAACAAGAAACTTTAAAGTCATAAACATAATAAGAGGGAAGCAATTAACATCATGCAAGAAGAGACATAATTGATATTGGAGTTCGTCCAGGAGGGACTACGTCTTTGTGCCCTGCTTAAATAGTGGGGAGGCCCTCTTTCATTAAGTGAAAAAAATGAGAAAGCAAGTATAAAATGAGAAATTGCAACCTTATACCTCCATATCTGAAAGTGCCTATAAATCGTAGAGCTTTGATGAAGAAATTGACAACACTGCTGGATTCATGGTGTCGAGTAGTGCAGAATACATATAAAATTTTCCTCAATTTGAAAATGTGAAAATCTAACCCCTCTAGAAAATGGCTCAGATCATGGTTTTTCTCCCCTCCTGCACAGTGCTTATGCTTACACCGTCTCTATTTCTATGCCCACTTCTCGCTACCAGGTGCGCTAATGAATTGTAGAGTTTTTATAGTAGATTTCGGGGTGAGCTCCCCAAGGAGCCCGTTGGCTAAATTGGTTAAGGATCTGTGTTGTAGGGGAGGGGATCAGGTGGTCAAACCTCGTCCCCTCCTTTTAAAGTCAGAATCTTGGTTTGTTAAAAACTATTCCCCTTTCTTTTAAACCTCGTAGATAACAATATGTAAAAGTGGGGGGGGGGGGGCGCATTGGGCAGCCTACCCCAGATTTTCCGCTGACATTGAATGGATGTCTCCATTTGGGTTGGTTTGGTGGTGGGGTTCACAACCCCTGCCAACCATGATATACAACTTCCCTATAATATACGTTGGGGCCGCTGTAAGATGGTCAGGTAGCGGGATCACAACCACTGCCCACCACTATTAATATACGTGGTCATTGTGAGCAAGTGGTTTGGCATGGTCATGGTCATCGACCGATTAATATAGGTTTTTTGTTAATTTCGGTGGATGGGAGGGAGGGGGTCACGACTCGCCCTCAAAAATTATATATATTATTTATTTTTTTAAACCAAACTCCATGTTTTTAAATATTCATAAATTTGATCGAAGGAGACAATTTAACCATCCCACAATTTCACCCAGAATCTGATCGGAGTTGGCCACAATCTTCTTGCTAGAAAACTTCCAATTTGTGTCCTCCTTCATCTGCCACATAACCAAGTCAACCCTCGAACTTTGAATTCTCCTAATCCCTTCATACAGACTTAGAATTGAGTGTCATTTGGGTCGTTGGAATCAGAAAGACGAGATATTCAACTTGACATTAATTTTGCCACATTGCAAATTTTTTTATTTTTCACCCTTTATACATAAACCACTTGTTCTTGGACTTGTTTGATCCACCTGGATCATTCAATGTACACCTCTTCCCCAATCAATCCACTAAGGAATATTGTCTTGATATCCGTTTGATGTATCTTCCATCCCATCTATGATGCAAGTGCTAGAATTGATCTGATTAAAGATTACCTTTCTACTTCTAGCATACCTAGGCAACACCATACATTCACTCCTTAAGGAAGGAGAAAACTCCACAAGCCATATGTTTTCCAATAAAATAATCCTTGACATCTCTTAATGGAGAGTCTCTAGCCTCTATATAGGTTTCATACATGCATTACCATGGGTAGTTACCATGGGTCTCTCAATACCATACATCTAATACAATGGGTTTATCACTTTATTCCCTATCTCCATGTGGTCACTTTCATAATGTCATTTAACCACTTTATTTATTAACTATGGCCCATTTCTTTATCATTCTTACATTATTACATCATATTATTCCCTTGGGTACCTCCCTATGACCACTATATTATCCCCCCTTGGTATACTATACTACTGGAGAACATTTCTCCTCATAGTCAATTCCCTACACCTGAGAGAACCCCTTGGCCACAAATCCGGCCTTTTGTTTCTCAATGCCTTCATTTGTTGCTTGCTTTACCTTGTAGATCCGTCTCGAACACACGAGTAATTTGTCCTCCAATTTTGGGAACACTTACCAAACACTATTTTTGATAATGGAATCATATTCCTCTACCATAGGATCAACCCATATTGGTTACTCTACAACTTCCTCAAATGAGGATGGCATAGTCTCTATAAACTCACTCATTAGAGCCATATAGATAGTGTATTGATCCTATGACCTCCTCTTCCTTTGTTTTGATGTGGGTGCTCCCACATTATCTCTAGCATGATGCACTAATATGATAGCTTCCATGGTTTACTTCCTTCCTTCTTTGGATTTTTCTACTAGAGTGGGTGTCTCCACTCTCCATTCCTTTTCTTGTGGCCACTCCACAACTTCCTGAAGTCCTTCCTTTAGAGATAAAATACCTTGATCTAAATGAAACTAAATATCCCTTCCAAGGTAACACCTCATTCCCTTATCCTCATCAAAGTTCACATCTCTCCTAACAGAACCAACCTGACCTTCTAGACATGCAACGAAACCCCCAGGAGCCATCCACCCCTTCCAAGTGACCAGCCCCTAAGACAACCTGAAATTTTACTGCATTAAAGCCTCATCACTCCCATGACATTGGAGTGGTTGCAACTGAGACCCTTAAATTTCTCCCAGAGAAAGGGCATACCTGTGAGTGGGGAATTTTATAGGTAGTTATTTGCCACTTTTTAGAGCCACGACTCAGGTCACTTCCCAAAACTCCATGAAACTTCCAGAAATTAAAATTACCATAAAAAATTGATATAAATGTAAATAATTAAATAAGGACTTGACTGGACACCTATTATCCATGACATACATTTTGTCAAACATGTCACAAATATGCATTATGTACTTTAGAACAATAGATATGAGCACAGGGTTCTCTCACTTATTTGAGAACCAATAAGAAGCAATTATGCCTCATCACAATAACTACATTACCATGTATTAAGCCAAAAGTTCATTATACATTCAATGGTTAATCAAAACATCATGAGAATCGTACATCATCATTGCTGTAAAACTCACTCATAACCAACATATAGCAAACAAAAATATCAAGGATAAAATAGCCATATAAACGACATATAAACAATTATGTTTACCCTTAAAATACTAAGGAGAAAGATTTGGTATTGGTGATTGCACTGACTAACAAGGTATGGACTTCCATGAACCACCCGAACATAGAATGGGCTTAACCAAATATTTATTTCAGCCAGTGACCCTCGTGCCATATTCTAAGCATTAATGTGGGATCTCATAAAACAAATCAATCAAACAAAATGAGGTCTCCTAGAGGCCAAACCAACTCAACCCTAAACCATTGATTCCACCTCACAGTTGAACATCACTAACCGTCACTAGATCTGTTTCTACCCATGTTTTCCAGGGCTCCTGAGCGTTTGTTCCAAGTAGGGCTTCCAGGACTAGTAACTCAACCCAACAATGGGTTCCAGAGTGTTTGTACAACCAAGGCTTTCCGAGACTAGTAACTCAACCCAAGTTTTTACAGGACTTCCAAAGAATTTTTCCAACCAAGGCTTCCACGAACTAATAACTCAACCTGGAACCAAAGACTTATGAAAACCAACTAGAAAACCAAATAAAAACCCACAACACCATGGCTATCAAGGAATGGAAAGGCTAGACAAAACCACTATCAATTTAGGAAATCCTCCATGTCAATGACAGATGATAACAAAATAACCACATGTATATGCCATGCATGTCAAATCTTGTAAGAAAATCATACATGAAACTCGATACCTGCATGAAAAATATGTTGTAGTTGTTGATCTCGATGTCCTCTTGCACTTTCTTTATTTTACTTTTCCTTTTGACTCCAAATCCCAAGTATGCCACACTACACTAAGAGTTCTCCAAGGAAATTCTAAGTGTTCAAGAGTATGACAGAGGGAGAATGGAATGAAAGATCCAAAACAAAAATGGAAAAAGTCTGTGTATTGATCCTCATAAGGATTTGTATTAATGAGGCCTCTATTTTCATCAATTTCCCATTATTTTCCTTCATTTTCCTTATCACATGCAACCTATGACCTTTTACCTTCCTCTTCTCATATTTTCCATTATTTTCATAAATAAATTCCATTAAATGCCACTTTCCTTTCCAAAGGCTTGTGAAAATGTGAAGTTGGGTTACACTTTTTGCCCTTTTTTGAGAAAAAAAATTCTTTTTTTTTTGTTCTTCAACTTTCTGCAAACTATAACAATTTTTCTGTTTAGAATTGCATTTTGGGATAAAAATAAAAGTTGTCAAAAATTTTGTTAGCTTTCTATTACTTATTATTTGAAATTTTTTTATGCAGATTTGATATGTCAACTTAGCATTTCTTTGAGTGTGTGTTTCTTAACAATCAAAGGATTCATAAGAAGTCATGTTATGACGCAATGTTGTATTCATTGAAAATTTTTGTTTTTGAGAAAACAAAATATGTTAAAACAATCTAGACAGAGTCTACTTTGGTTTCTTCATATTTACAAAGCCAATGGATGCATATCATAATTACTAGAATTTTTTGAATTGGTCCAATATGAAAAATTGCATATTTTGGATATGTTTCATGGCGCAACAAATTTCTTAACATATAAGTTATAAACTAAAAATCTAAAAGATACCCATTAGAGACGACGGACCAATGTAATGTCCCATAATTTTTTCAATTTTTTTTACAATGTATTTTGGAAGATACAAAATTTTGATTTCACTAAATCACAATGACCCTCAGAAATTGTTTGCACCCATTGTATTATAAAATTAATTAAAATTAGTAAATGTTTATGAAATTCCATAAAAGTTATATTTCCTGAAAGTAGATTCAATTCTGAAAATTCTTCTCTTGGTTGCGATAGTTAATTAAAAACCTTTCATGGAGTTTAGTCAGTCCAAAGTTGGAAAAATGTATTCAGAGCCTAGTTTTGCGTAACTGGTGATGCGTTAGTTCGACCGCACTTTGATTAAAAGTTCGACCGAACTATTTTTTGTGTCGATGGCTCATTAAGTATAACGACTTAATAGTTCGGCCGAACTTTTAATCAAAGTTTGGCCAAACTTTGGTGTAATTTTCCATCGGCCGGAAAATTTCGCGGAGTCCCTCCTAAAAGACATTTCGCGGCAACATAAATTGCCGCGAAATCATTCATAATTTTCGCACATTTCACACATTTCATCTGATTTTACAAATGAATTGGTTTGGGTTTAAAAAATTTTCATGGAGGTTTGGATTTAAAGGCATTTCTTGGAAGTGGATTGATTTTGCAAAGAATTGTTTTGGGTTTAAAGAATTTTCTTGGAGGACATTTCTTGGAGGCGGTCTGATTTTGCAAAAAATTGTTTTGGGCTTAAGGAATTTTCTTAGACGTACATTCAAAGGACATTTCTTGGAGGTATGTGATACATTTTTTTGGATGTTTTTTGCACTTCATTTTTTTTGAAAGTATGGAGTTGGGCTTAGTTTCGAAAAAGAAATTTTCTGGAAGTACTTTTTGAAGTGACATTTTATTTTTTAAGTTGGAGGCATTTTTTGAAGTGACATTTTTTTAGAGTACATGTTTTAAGTTGAAGTAAATATTTTGAGCTTCGTTTAATTTTTATAAGACATTTTTTTCTCGAATTTTTTGAAGTAATTGTTTTGGATTGGAGTATGTATTTTTTGCAAAAAATTTAAAATGAATTTTTTTTAAATTAAATATTTTGTGATGTTTTTTCTAATTGAGTTATTGTCTAATTTTATGAAGGAAATTTTTTGAACTTCATACCCTATTATCATGGGAAATCGAAGGACTTGTGCGAGAAAATATCATCGAAAAAGAGACCCTGAGGAACGTAGAGAAGAGACAAGACAATCTCGCAAAAGGAAGTTAGAAGCCCTCTCAAATATTGAAGAGGAAAATCAGCCTCAAGAAAAAATTGAAGCAGGTATGTAAATGTAAATATTATGATCTATTGATATATTTAAAATTTTCCTAGTGTAAAATGTGAAGCTTAATTTTTATTTGATGAGCCAATTTTAAAAATATTTTGTTTAATGTAAATAGACAGAGATATTCCTCAAAACATTGATGATGAGATACAAAATTTTGAAAGAGAAAGTGAAAGAGATATTGAAGCAATGATTGAAGATGGTGAAAATATTGAAATAAATCCAAATAAAGAAATTGAATCACAAGGTATGTAATTTTATATAATATATATATTAAACACATGCACGTATTATTGAAATTATAGATATATTTATTAATTTAGTTATTTATTGAATATGTACTATTTTCTCAAATATGTACAGATGAAATCATTGTCGATGATGAGATGTTAGAAAATGTTGACACTCACACATATGGAGGTAAAAAACTTGACCATGATATACGATATCATGTTAACTGCATTTTTGAAAAGTATTTCTTAAATGAGCAAGTGACAGTTCAGGCTCAAATGTTGAAAGGTCTCCTATCATTAAGGAAATTAAAAGAAGCTACGACACTACTAGATATTCGAAAATCAACCAAAGATAAAAAAATAAAGGAAGATGTGATAGAAAATATGAGTAGTGATATAAAGTCAATTAAGAGATCTAGAGAGAAAGATGTTTCAATTGTACGTAGAGGAATACAGATGGAAATGGTTTCATCAAGTACTAAAGACAATTGTTTGATAACATCTATGGCACGAGCACTGGGAACCTCATAAAAAAATTTGCACAAACATCGGAAATTTCGGCTGCAAATAGATGTAAATTATGAACTCACTTGTTGGAGAGCTATTTGTAGGCCACCATACAAAGATAGACTTGGAGAAAATGTTAAAAAAATAATATATGAATATTGGAAGAACAATTCGCATGTTTCACCAACTGCAAGGCATGTGATGCGAAGAAGAATAGCATGAAATCAGTACAAAGAACA
>CM076578.1:315760223-315995321 GCA_034641835.2 Pinus albicaulis
GTTTGGTATCTCTGGTGGTGTTCCAGTTCTCATAATTCTATTTCTAATGTTTTGATAAAGATGCCTTGATGATTGGTTGAAAGTGTTCAGGATGCGCAAACTAAGGGGGAACCTTAGTCATATGGAAAAAATGCTTGGATGCACAGATTCAGAGGGAGCACTAGCCTTGCTGAGTATAATGCATTGTTGGCATTATGATGGTTCTGAAATATGTTCTTTTTCTTGAAATCTTTCTGGTGTTGGTAATAAATGGTCATATTTGTAATTTGATGAAAAGGTCTTGTTGAGACCCATGATGTAAAATTGTAATATTTAGTCATGTAAGGACTTGTCAAATTTGTAAACCCACTTGGTTGGGTAGCTGAGTCAAATTTTGTAAACCCACTTGGTTGGGTAGCTGAGTTGAAATGTGTAAACCCACTTGGTTGCGTACTTGAGTCTCATATGTAAATCCACTTGGTTGGATATTTGATGTAAGTATGAGTCTTTGGTGATAGGAAGTTCATAGAGTCATGTACTTCATTGAAAAATATGTTTGAAGATTCAGCATGAACTCAGGGGGAGCTTCATCACTTCAGTATACATCAGATCTGCAGAACGCTTCTTCTACATGAGGAGAAAAGAGGGAGAGTGTGTTGGTTTTGATCCACCCTTTGCCCTTGATGTCAAAGGGGGAGAGTGACATGGTGTTTGAATGAAGAGAAAGAATATGAAGAGAAAGAATGGTGTCAAAAATGGAGGGAGTGACATGGTTTCATTGTATTATTAATGTACCTATCTGTTGTGGTAACCAAACACCATCGTGGTTGCCATCAAGTCCAAAGGGGGAGATTGTTGGCAATATGATGTAGAGTGTTGTCCTTGATGGCAACCCACTGAATGAAGATGAAGACATGAGACAGTTGACATGTGTTGTCCTTGATGGAAAACCACTTGATGAAGTTTTTCTTGACCTGATGGACTTGGTAAATGATGTAAATCTGATATGAAATGATGTTTGTTAGCAATATGATGCTGAGTGTTGTCCTTGAATGGCAACCCACTTGATGAAGAAGATGACAACTTACTTGATGAAGTTGTGCTTGATAGAATATGTCTTGATGAACTAAATCTGATGTATCTATAGTGAGTACAGAAGGCAATGAAGAAAGGAATTCAGCATGTGCTAAATCTATGGTGAAAAGAGTATGTCTCAAGGCATACGCGGATTTGCCTAGGAGAAGTCGCGTATGCACGCGGTAAAGTACGTGCCAAGTCGCGTATGGGAAAAAGCGCTCATAAAGTGCAAAACCAGGGGTAACCACCATGGTATTGACCCATTGTATTGGGCAATGATTCGTCTAAATGACCCCGTCCAGGAATACCATCGGAAGTAATGTAGTTTTGGGCTCATGGTATTGTTTTGGCTCATGGTATTGAAAAAGGGGCTCATGGTATTGAAAAAGGGTAAACCTATATAAAGAGAAGAAATTCATTGTGCATGTTGGGGCCCTTGTTTTTGTTTAGTTTTGAAGTCTTGGCTAAGACATTTTGAACTTTGACCCTTTTTGAGTTGCGGAATAAATACACATGGCAACCGCGACTGCACCGCAACTACCAGGAGTCGCGGAGCTACCAAGGTGGCACGGAAGCACTCGATAGATGGAGATAGAACAGGGACAAGTGCAGATGAAGGAAACACAGCAGAAAACAGAAAGTGGAACACGCAGATAACAGGAGAGAAGCCAGGAGAAGTCGAAGTAAAGCCACAGAGGAACCGATAGTCGCGAGCGCGGGTGAATAAATAACAGTCACCCGGCTGAAAAGAGAAGGGTGAGAGGCTGAATGTTGAATAGATGCTGAAGAGGTTGCGAGGCTCGAGACATGAAAAGATGCACGGAACAGCTGCGGAGGATTCATGCATGTTCTTCATATGGTTTCTTATCTTCTCTATTCTACCTTTCTATTCCGAAGCCCATCTGTAACAGATTTGTGCGCTATCAGAGAGAATGCCATGTAATCATGTGTTTGGTCAAGAGGTTAATACAATGGAAGGTTGATGTCTCAATAAGATACTCATGTAAAGAATGCTAAGAGATGGTTACCCTTATTTATGAATGTCTGAATCCTTATTAAGTGATCTTGCATATAACTTTGTATATGAATGGATGCACCGTCTTTCTTTAGTTGCGGGTTTGTTCCTTGCCAATGATCTCATCCCCTTTTGCATGTGGTTGCGGCACGCCTCGGGTGAGACGCACTGCTCTCCAGAGTAGGGTGAAAATGTCGGCGTGTTCCTAGACTACACCGGACCCCTTTGTTGGCCCCAACTCTTGAACCTGGGTCTTGTCCGCGAGACCTGACTTTTCGCCAACAAATGGTTCCGTTGCCGGGACCTGCATGTTCTGAGGGGATCTAGATCATGGTATCGAGGATTTTTGAAGGAGAAATACAACGATGGTGGGATGATCATCTTGACCAGTTCATTGCTCAGCAAGCAAAGCTGACCAAGAAAAAGGAGGCGGCGATCAAGGAGCTTGTTCTTTTCTCTGACGCAGCCAGCGATACGTACGAAATTTTCTGGGGAAGGTTCCCTACGGACCTTTACAATTGGTTGCGGAGATTACGAACGACGCTACCCCAAGAAGGCTTGCGGAAGATAAATCGCAGGTGGACGCACGAAGACCTGGTGGCACTGCATCGGATAGACACTGAACTAACCCGTGCAGTGGATTTCTGGGTAAGGACCACGTTGGAAGGATACGCTGTGGAGTTTGCTACTGAGTGCTACCAATCCTTCTCGAAGGCCGAGGCTGTTTTTCACTCAGGGCTGAGGGGGAAGCTGTTGAAGGAGATTCTGCTGTGGATCAAAGCCCTGATGGTGGACGAAGGGTTGATTGAATTCCAAAAAACGAGTATGGAAGTGTAAACCACCCGTACTGGGGGAAGGATTGAGGGGACCGATGTTGTGTAGACTGTGAGAGTGGGGAGCGAGGGATGGACGTTGAGGCCACATGCAAGTTGCGGGAGCTACGTGCGCATCGGCGGGCACAGATCGCCGATAGGTGGCGAAGAAGGGTAATGAGAGAATTGAAGAGAAGGGAGATCGAGCGGAAAAATAAGAAGGAGGCACCTCAGAGGACAAGAACCATGGGATTGGATACCCAGAAGGGAGACGGGACAGCAGCGGACGTGCAGTGGGTGCGTGGGAGCCCAGCGACGCGAAAAAGAGAAGCAGCGACCAGCGAAGATAATGGGAAGATGCAGCCCGAAGAGAGTTCCGATGACGAATGGCACGACGTGATGCAACGAATGTTTCAGGACCAGACGGCACCCACCCCACCAAGCAGCCCTACTTCTCACCTTCTGCATTGCCAGGATCCCGACCTTCCCCTGGTACTGTATCAACCTTTAAGTAATACTTTTATTTAGTTACAAGCATTAAGTCAGTCATACAGTAGTTCAGCAGCGTCGGTAACGCCCGGTAACAGCAGCGTTACTAGTAGTAGTATTTTTCCTAGTGGGACCGTTACGAAACCAGGACTGGGAGGTTTTATCCTGGTTAATTCTCCGCAAGTACACATGGCTAGATCTTTCACCCGGTATCCAGAGTTCTCTGGCCGGGGCAATGATGAAGTAGAACAACACTGGTACCTGTGCGAAGCCATCTGGAGGGCTCGCTAGACGCCAGATGCAGGGAAATTAATAGAATTCCAAACCACACTCAGAGAGAGGGCTCTGCGATGGTTTATCAAGTGGTCCGAGGCACATCCTAACCCTGTAATTGCGGACGTGAAGAAGGATTTTTTCCGCGAATTCAAGCTTCCCCAGACAAACCAGCAGGGCCTGTCAGAGCTATGGGAAATTAAGCAGAAGGAAGGTGAGACCGCGTGGGAGTTGATGCGGCGATTCAAGGACGCGATCGGGAAACTCAGCTACCCAATCGATCCAAACCACCAGAGGGACTGGTTCATCAAGGCTTTGCTCCCCTTGACACGAACCCCTCTTACTCAGCAGAAGATTGATAATTTGAAGGACGCTTTGGAGCAGGCCATGAAGATTGAAGCCATGGCAGGCTACCCCCAGGAATATCGGGGGGGGGGGTGGCCCTGCAAGACCCTTCTTTGATAGGGTTGCAACACCAGATCGCCAGCTTGACCGAAAAGCTAAAGGAACTTCAGCCGGTGAGACCAGCGCGACCGAATGTTTGGTGTACTCATTGCCTGGTCGAGGGCCACATCGCAACCGAGTGTCCTCGGTTGCGCGGCGCAGGAGTAGGACCCTCAGTCGCAGCAATCCAGGGGGGTCCACCTCCAAGGGGAGGCGCGGCGATGAACCCGCAGGGAGTCTATCAGCCGCAATAGACTTACGTGGGGTTCCCACCGCAACCGGGGTCCTCCACCACCGAGTACTGCGAAATTTTCCGAACACTGGGGCATCCTCCTTGGATGTGCCCGATATTACAGAAGTACTCCACGGTCCCGAATAATGTATACTGCGAATTCTGTGTGTCCACGACTCACAACACTGAGCAGTGCAGGGCGCTTGACGCACTTGCGGATCGATTGGATCATCCCTCGTACAAAGTAAACGAGGTTCCAAGGGGAAGAGGTGGCGGCATGCGGGGAGGCCGAACAGGAGGACATGGTCCAGTAAAATGTTGCAACTGTGACCAGGAGGGTCATGTGGCTCGAGAATGTCCCCTTCCGCGACGACCCTGGTGTTCTCAGTGCCGGGTCAACGCCCATGCCACAGAAGACTGTCCGGAACTCATCAAGAAGTGGGAAGAACGGGCGAGGCAGAGGGGAGCGAATCTGATAAACTCAGAACCGCGCAGCGCCACAACCCTCGACATGCAGAACGTCGCGATAGTAACGAGGGGCGGAAAGAAGACTGGCAAGGATGCCCACGAGAAGGAGCCAGCGCGAGTAGTTCGGCCGGCATCCCCAAAGAAGTTGATCAGGCCCGAAGTCCAGAAGAAGTATTTTCAGGAGGCGGTTGAGGCATTCTCCCAGTTGCGGAACGAGGGAGGGTTGGAGGAGCCCAGGCGGCCGGAATCCGGTGCGCAGAACATCGCAGATACTGTGGTCGAGGATTGGCTCCGGCTATTCCTCAAGATTGTTGATAACGCTGCGCTGCGGCAGCAGCTCAAGCATGTTTCAGACGGAGCACTGCAGGGGCGCATAGAACCCAGAGATCCGGCGGACACTAGCCCTAAATACGTGCAGCGTGTCAAGCGGAACAAGCAAAGAACGGGCAAAGAATTCCGGCTTAACACGCAGGTCGCAGGGTTCCAAATCAGCGACACCATGTTGGACTTGGGGTCCGACGTCAACATACTGCCACGAAAGACATGGGAAGCTTTTGGAAGGCCACGGTTAGCCTACTCACCCATCCAGCTCAGGATGGCGAATCAGTACTGCATTTTGCCAATCGGCCGGCTTGAGGGAGTTGAGGTCGACATTGCGGGGGTGAAGACATACACCGATTTTGAAGTTATTGATATCATGGGCGACAAGGATCCCTATCCGGCCTTACTCGGCATTGATTGGGATTTTGAGAATTACGCCATCATCGACCTCAAGAAGGAGCTGATGATCTTTGAAGATGGGCAGGTACGGGTCACTCAGCCCCTTGACCCGTATCAGGGCCCGCAATATATAGAAACAGTGGACAATAGGGAGGATGCTCAGATAATGGACCATCTCTATCAGATGACTGCAGGAAAGCGGGACGACTATATTAACCCGACCGCAACTGGCTCTGTCAGTTGGCGGAGTGTACAGAGCTCGGAGCTCGGATCCGAACTCGCTTGGGAAGACTAGCAGCAGGGGGGATATGAGACCACCACGCGGAGATGTGCCTCCATCACTCAGGTCCGGTGGGTAGGGACTGAGATCCGCGGATATCCCACATTATCCAACATGCAAGCAGTCAATACTTTTATTGCCAAAGTGGAAGATCGGGTCCCAGCCGAAAGCCGGATGGCCCTTTTGGATGTGGCCTTGCAGTCAACGTCGGCTCGATGGTGGAAAAACCACCGCGACACTCTGTTGCGATGGGAGTGTGTGGTGGATGCTCTGCGGGCACGCTTTAAAGAGGATGAAGGACCCTCCAGTATGCTTGAGTATCATGGAAATTCAGACCCGCGACACCATTTGCGGGCCTGCGAAGAACAGTGGCGGAGCTCACGGTACCCTGTGGAGCTGTGGGTCCACAGGTTTGTCCACTCCCTAGGCACCATTCCCCAGGCCTGGTACTTGGAGGAAGAGCGGAAACGGGAAACCCGCTCTTGGCAGGCAGTTGCGGACAAGTTCGTTTTGAGCTTCTTGTTCGAAGGGGAAACGGCGCAGGAGTCTCAGGCCCTACAAGCAATCAAGGAGGTCTTTTTTTTTCGCCAGCCTAAGCCTGATAAGGGCCCGTCTGTGCCATGACCTGAGGTCAGGCGCGAGTTGGTTTGTCACCGGATTGATGGCAATCTGGAGGACGATAGTTTGGAGGACCTCAGGCATCTCTATTTTGACGAAAAGGAAGGAGAGCGAAGCATCAGTGAAGAGCCGATGACTGAAGGAGTCCATTTACAGCCTCTCAAGACAAAAAAAACTGAACATTGGAATGGACGAGAAACCCAAGCTCGCAACGGTGGGAGATTATTGGGACGAGGAGACAACAAAAGAAATTTTCAGCCTCCTCCGGGAATACGAAGATTTGTTTCAGTCCTCAGTTGCGGACCTGAAGGGGATCAAAGGGGATCTGGGCGAGATGCGCATCACACTGAAACCGGGGGCCAGGCCGGTGAAGCACCAACCCTACCAGTTGAATCCACATATCAAAGAGAAGGTCAAGATGGAGATTGACAAGATGCTGGCTGCAGGTCTCATCTTTCCAGTAGAAGAAGCGGAATGGGTGAGTCCCATTGTCATCCAGAACAAGAAGGACAAAGCGGAAATCCGGGTCTGTGTAGACTACCGGAGCTTGAATAATTCTTGTATCCACGACCCATTTCCCACTCCCTTCAGCAATGAAGTTCTAGATCATGTCGCGGGAAACGAAGCTTATTCCTTCACTGATGGGTTTTCGGGCTACCATCAGGTGCGCATCGCCGAGGAAGACAAAGCAAAGACGACATTCACAACTGAGTGGGGATCATTCGCATACCATGTTATGCCGTTTGGTCTGAAGAACGCACCGGCTGTGTTTTCCCGGATTGTCATTGCTGCTTTCCGGGAGTACATTCACAAGTTCCTGGAGGTCTACATGGATGACTGGACTGTCTACAGTCTGTTGAAGAAACACGCCTCGCTGTTGCGTATTATGTTTGACCGGTGTCGCCAGCTGCAGATTTCCTTGAACTTGAAGAAATGTATTTTTGCAGTTCCATTCGGCACACTCTTGGGCCACGTGGTGTGTAAGCAAGGGGTCTGCGTTGATCCTGCCAAGGTCGCGGTCATCGTCCACATGGAGGCCCCCGAGACCGTGAAGCAGTTGCGGGCACTGCTCGGCCACACAGGATATTACAGGCGGTTTATTCGCAACTACGCAAGGATTACGGCCCCTCTGGAGAAACTGTTGCGGAAGTCAGAAGCGTTTGAGTGGACGACGGAGTGCAGGAAGGCACTTGACACATTGAAAGAGAATTTGGCGACGGCACCCATACTTGTTCATCCCGACTGGGATAAGCAGTTCCATGTGCATATTGATGCGTCTGGAATTGCACTTGGAGCTGTATTGGCGCAACACGGGGAGACGACAGTTGACCACCCCGTGTACTTCGCGAGCCGTCGGTTATCGAATGCGGAGAAGAATTACACCACGACCGAGTGGGAGGCGTTGGCGATGGTGTACTCCCTCCAGAAATTCCGCCACTATCTTCTGGGCGGAAAATTTACATTCTTCACAGACCATTCTGCATTGAAATATCTGGTGAATAAGCCTGTGTTGGAAGGAAGAATCTGTCGTTGGCTACTACTTTTCCAGGAATTTACGTTTGAGGTGATTGTCAAGCCTGGCAGGTTGAATGTTGGTCCCGATCATTTATCCAGGTTGGAGACGGGAGAGAATGAAGGCCCGTTGGACGATCAGCTACCGGATGCTGACCTCTTCCGAGTTGAAGCAGTACCAGATTACCTGGCTGACATTGCCACGTATCTGACCATGGGACAGTGCCCTGAGGATTACACCCCGCTGTAGAAACGCTACCTGGTTGTCCGGGCGGCCGACTACCAATTGATCGCAGGGCAGCTGTACAAACTGGGCCTTGATGAGGTGTTGCGCAGGTGTGTTCTCGACCATGAAAGGGAAGCGGTGATGTGGGAATGTCACAGTGGTGTTGCGGGAGGGCATGTGGGTGCGAAACCTACCGCAAAGAAGGTCCTTCAAGCTGGCCTGTGGTGGCCGACGGTACATGCTGACTGTAAGGCCTATGTGAAGCGCTGCGATGTTTGCCAGTGGACGGGAAGGCCTTCGCACTGGGACGAGCTCCCACTGCACCCAGTGCATGTGTTGCGGCCATTTGAGAAGTGGGTTGTTGATTTCATAGGCCCCATCACACCAATCGCTCGACATTCCAAGGCCCGGTACATCATTACTGCAACGGATTACCTCACGCGGTGGGCTGAGGCAGCAGCGGTACGCGACTGCTCGGCAGAGACCGCTGCCCGGTTCATTTTTGAACACATCATCAGCCGCTTTGGCTGCCCACGGAGTTTGACCAACGATCAGGGTACGCATTTCATTAATGCCACGTTCAAGTCACTACTGGCCACATTTATGATTCAGCATCATAAAAGCAGCCCATACCACCCGCAGGCCAATGGTACGGTGGAAGCTTTCAACAAGATTCTTGAGAAGGGCTTGACTAAAATCTGCAACGCTCAGCGCGACGATTGGGATGAGCACCTCCCAGCGGCATTATGGGCCTACCGGACCGCAGTGAAATGTTTGACCAACCAGACACCATTCCAGTTGGTGTATGGCCGGGAAGCTGTGATTCCCGCCGAGTTCACGGTACCCAGTCTTTTGATCGCAACGTCCCTTCAATTCTCAGAAGAGGCATCACTTCGAGAACGCCTCCAAGAGCTACAGGAGCTGGATGAGTCCCGATTCCTCGCAGAATTCCACCAGAAGGTTCAGAAGGCCAGACAGAAAGCGTGGCACGACCGCCACATCAAAACCAAATCCTTCCAAGTTGGCGGCAAAGTTCTCTTGTATGACAGTCGGTTCCAGAAGTTCCCAGGCAAGCTCCAGATGCATTGGTTGGGACCCTACTTTGTCATCGAGATCCGCGACTCAGGAGCCGTTCGGTTGGCACAGCTGGACGGTACAGTTCTTCCTGGATGGGTGAATGGCACGCGCTTGAAACCCTACCAGGAGTAGGTATCTTTCACTTTTCATCAATAACTCTTGCAACCGAGAGAACCCGTAGAGTAGCTTAGTCGAATAACTCTCCCGCAACCGAGATGAGCATAGAGAGTCTTTTCCGTTCATAGGCAGTCTGTCAAATAATTGGTCAGTTGCGGGTACCTCACCGCAACCAACTGTGGTCGGGGCGGACCAACCAGCGTGTCGCAGCGCCAGTCCAGCGTGTCACCGCGCCAGTCCAGCATGTCCTTCGTGTAGGATCCATTCCCGTGCCAGTGTCAGTCCAGGTCATTTCCGTCAGTCCTTTTGTCAGTCCGTAGGATCGCTCAGATTTGCTTCATAAATTGCCATAAGTAGACAGTAATTGTACCGTAATCATTTTCCATCACCCGCAGTTCCCTCAGCCATCGTGTCCGCCCATATTCCCATGACGCCATCAACAACTGTTAGATTACATACAGGCACGCGATTGATCGCACGATTATCGCAGCCGCTAAGGATAGCAAGAATTAATTGCCGTTATGGAGTCTCATCAGCTCCGCTCGTGCCAGCGGATGCCATAATTTGCATGAAGATCAACCGCAAGAGAATGACAGACCAGTTCAATTTGGAAGTTGCAGCGTCTCCAGAGCATTTGCAGCATCGAAGCGCACCGCCTTCAGCAGAGAACTCCAGACGAACACTCCAAGTTTACCAGTGTCGTGCCAAGATGCCGAGGGCTATTGTATCTGTCCCTGAACCAGCGTTAGACAGCATCATTCACCGCGTAGAGTCGTTGGTCGGCAAGTATGACAATGCAGCATGTATGGACGCCAACTTGTCCGACCCGGCTGAGTTTCCTCACCTCCATTGGCAGACCTACATGGAGCAACATTACACTCCAGGCAGCGGCTCCAATAGTCGGATGCGACCGGAATTCAGGGGCCTACAGCAGTCGACCTTGATGCATTTGAGGACTCTTCCACTTTTCGGAACTACGGGACCGACTTTGCAATGCACCCGGTTCCTCCTCAGTCGGGTATAGAACGGGTCCCTGTGGCTCAACGAAGAAATCCCAATTCATGCCAAAGACATTCATCGGCTTACAGGGCTGTCTCAAAACGGTGCAGATGTCTCCGCTGCTGGCCAGACATCCTCCAAGCGTGCCCGAAAGTCAGGTGACTCCGACCTGTACACCAAGTATGGCACTCGCCGGGGTGGCAAAGGTGCCAAAATTGACTTGATCAACAAACCAGAAATCCGGTTCGCTTGCTACCTGATCGCTAGCAAGACGATGCACCATTACAAGAAGGGAGAATGCACCCTAGACACAATTTCCATTGCAGAGCACTGCACCCGGGGCACCAAGTTGAATTAGTGCTCGTTCGTGATGAAGGAACTCTTCGCGGCCTGCGAAGAAAATTACAAGCGGACCACCAGTTTCATTTACGACTACTTGATCTTAGCCTTCGCCATGTGGAAATGGCACCTTCCTCCTATCCGGGATCCGGTGGAGATGACCATAAGCCAGCCTCTTGCGATGAAATACACCCCTTGGCAGGTGTCCATGGATCCCAGCACCAAACAGGTGAACGCGGCGGCGTTCCAGGTGTGGTACGGGATGATGACCGATGTTGTGGCCAACCAGCAACAGGTGCCCAGGCATTTGCTGGATGAGTACAGTGAGCAGGTGTGGTTTGGGGTCAGCCACAGGCACACCTTCCTCCGGCCAACTTGCGTGCTGGACACCACCTTTCACATGGCGCCCCTCCGGTTCCAGCTGAATGACGACACCTTTCACCGTGAGGTCTCTGCGTGGCCGGGGGTCGTCAAGCATGTCCACGACGGGATCACCTGCTATAACTTCGATCGAATGCTGCCGGCACAGTGGCCTACCGCGATCGGTGCAGGGGGTTCGTCACAGGTTGCGGCGGAACCTCCGCAAGATGCAGCTGAGACCGCACCGGACCTGCCTGAATCGCTGGTCCCGATCGTCGAGCACCTCAATGACCAGGTACGACGACTTAACGTGGCCACCCAAGTTGCTTCAAGTGGTGCCCCTATATTTCCCTCTTTTGCTGAATTTCATATTAGTCGGTCTCGTGCTCCCTCTAATACCACCCCCCTCATTTCTCCCATTCCCACTAACCTGTTCACTTCTACCACCCCCCTCATCACACCAATGGGTGAACCGGGCCCCGAACCCGATTCCGTAGATCCACCTCCATCCAAGAGGGCCCGCATTGCTGTCACAGATCCAGTGGTGGATCTTACGGACGATGATCCACCAGCCACTCCGCCCACAGCGACTTTGATTTCGGAGGAACCTTTGATCGATCCAGTAGAGTTCCTCAACCTTCACCTCCCTCCCACTTCTTTCACTCCGTCCACCGCCCCATCCACCAGCCGACCACCTGCCACCTCCCCCAATCCATCCACCTCGTCAGCCACTGTGTCAGATTCGTTGATCCGGGAACTTTTCGGAGGTGACCACGGGGTCGAAGTCACCTCCAGTACTGCAGTCGTGGTACCACCGGTTGACCCCGTGGCCACAGCCCAAGACCCTCCTACTACTATATCTACCAGGTTCACGAATAGGGGGGCTGATTCGGCTGCCCCTCCCCCAGAGCAGACCACGCAGCAAGAACGGCAGGAGTCCGAGATGGCCACTTCAGTGCAGCAGCAGATGCCGGTCCATCCTCCTGAAACTTCCAACCGACCAGCGGCCAGCACCCAACCTTCGCAGGAGAGGGTGCCGGAGCAGGGCACACCCAGCACGACTGCTGCAGAACCATGGAGTCCGGCACAGCTGTACCTGCTCATTCAGCAGGCGGCCGTCAAGGCCGAGCAGATTCACACAGAGCTCCAGCAGCGGTGTGCCGAGCATCATAATCAGATCACGACGCTTACTGAACAGCGCAATCAGCTGCTACGGGAGAAGACCAACCTCCAGGAGCAGGCCAACATTGCTACTCAGGCGCTCTCTAGCGTATGGCCCGCTGCAAGGGCTCACTATGCCCCACTCCCTGCCAGTATCAAGGAGAACAGTATAGCACTACAGGCTCACCACCTCAGGGAAGTGTTCACTATTGTTTGCAGGGAGAACCAGGAACTACAAGCGGCGTTAGCCGCATGGCCTACCCTTACAGATCCACCAAGTGTCCATTCAGAATGTGTAACTGCCAAGCAGACGTAGGCAGTTAGTATGCACGCAACTCTCCATTCCACTGCAGCTTCGGCTTCCGCCCTCCTGCGCAGTTTGCAGGAGTGCTCACTCGCGTTAACTGTCAAGATGCAGCCTATCGCTGCCCAGCTGCAACAAATCTCCCGCGACATTCAGGTGACCACGGACCCAGCAAGGTTAGATCATCTCTATGCCCAGTCGGATGAGCTGGAACTTCACATGCAACAGACTGAGGCCAAATCGGCAGCATCCAAACACGTCATCCGGGAGATTCGTCCGCCCCTTCGCGCCAACGCTGACTCTATGCAACAAATAGATTCCAAGGCCGAAGCCCATCTTTCCACGCTGTTCGGGGCTGACACGACGATGATAGACGAAGCCGCCGCCACCCGGATCTCTCAAGAAGCCGACTTGCTTATGAAGGAATGGCAGCAAGCGGTAGCGGCCTTCACAGAGCTTAAAGATACAGCGCTCCGCCGGGTCCCAAAGTTGGGGCCCTTGTTTGCACAACTAGATGGCGGAGCACAGCAGGAAAGGGCGCAGGGTGAAGGCACAGCAGAGCAGAGCACGGGTGCCAGCGGGGCAATGGAAGTAGAAACAGTTATTTGTGATTGACTCGGGGACGAGTCAAGGAATTGTGGTCGGGGCATGTTGGGGCCCTTGTTTTTGTTTAGTTTTGAAGTTCTGGCTAAGACATTTTGAACTTTGGCCCTTTTGAGTTGCGGAATAAATACACTTGGCAACTGCGACCGCGCCGCAACGACCAGGAGCTGTGGAGCTACCAAGGCGGCGCAGAAGCACTCGATAGCTGGAGATAGAACAGAGACAAGTGCAGATGAAGGAAACACAGCAGAAAACAGAAAGTGGAACACGCAGAGAGCAGAAGAGAAGCTGAGAGAAGCCGAAGTGAAGACGCAGAGGAGCCGATAGTCGCAAGAGCGGGTGAATAAATAACAGTCACCCGGCTGAAAAGAAGGGAGTCGAATAGATGTTGAATAGGTTGCGAGGCTCGAGACAGAGAAAGACGGGCAGGGCGTCTGCGGAGGATTCATGCATGTTCTTCATAGGGTTTCTTATCTTCTATTCTACCTTTCTGTTCTGAGACCCATCTGTATCAGATTTGTAGCTATCTGTGGGAGTGTCATGTAATCATATATTGGGCCAAGAGATTAATACAATGGAAGGTTGCTGTCTCAATAAGATGTTCATGTGCTTGTAATGCGGTTATGATGGTTTAAAATTTTATTTGAATGTCTGAATGCTTATTAAGTGATCTTGCATATAACTTTGTATATGAATGGATGCATCGTCTTTCTTTAGTTGCAGGTTTGTTCCTTGCCAATGATCTCATCCCCTTTTGCATGTGGTTGCGGCACGCCTCGGGTGAGACGCACTGCTCTCTAGAGCAGGGTGAAAATGCCGGCGTGTTCCTAGACTACACCAGACCCCTTTGTTGGCCCCAACTCTTGAACCTGGGTCTTGTCCGCGAGACCTGACTTTTCGCCAACACCCCCATTGGACCTTTCCTGTGTGGCAGCACCATCAAGTCACCCTTTTTTAGAGCATCCAAGTTGAGTCATCATCACATTCATGGATTCTATCCTGAGTCCCTTTGTACCCCACTATAGTCCTCCATCCTTCATTGCTTGGTCTCTCTCTTGTGTCGCACATTATGACCCTCAATCCCACTGTCCCCTATCCCTTATGATACTGTGTCAGTCGCTGCCATGTCATTCATGTCCTTTATGCTCTAGCAAGGGAAGTTGTGCATTTGCTACTCAGTCCCCTCCATTCCACCATCATCATTGGTATTAGTCTGTCCATCGCTCTAATATTTTCTCTCATGCCTTAGTTGAGGATCTCTCATTGCCTCAACTATGGCGGACCTCCTTCTGTCGACATCATCTCCTTCATTATAGAAGATAGGTCTAGAGGGAGGTGTACCTTGCTTCCAGCTTCCACTCTTGTCGGTGCCTCGGATCAGGAAAAGGGATCTATCATTTCCCTTTTACTTGATTGTTTCTCCACTCCAGCTCCTTTCAGCATGATCGAGATCCGTATACTTGATGGTTCAGTGATGCAGCAGCAGCTCTTGGTGATTCCCGGGTGTGTGTGAGATGTCTCAGCCTGCATGAGGGGGTGGCCCTACAGGTAGCCCCCCACATGCCCGGATGACCTCTTCATTGCGGCCCTCGATTTCGTTCCATATATTTGAGGATTTCGGCCTTAGCTGCTTGCAGCGCCTCTTCGATTTGCATGTATTAGTCAGATTTTGTGAGCCCTTCCCCGCTTATAGGGGGCATTTGGGTTGTATTTGTATCTCATGTACTCAGATATTATTGTATAAGTCCTGGATGTTATCCCAGGCACAACATGTATGTGGGATCCCTCATTGTATTTTTATCTGGCTCATGTTTATGCCAGTTGTACTTTATGGTTCGGTCCCTTGTTTACTGGACACTCTATTCTTTTGTAATTTGTCTCGGCGGGCATAGGTATGCCTCCCCTGCTGCCTTTAGCACAGGTACCCTCTCATAAAAAGAGACTTGTTGCACCTGTAAGTCTCGTCTCCTCAGGGTCTAGTTCTTCAACACATTAGTCTACCTCACATCTCTCTCTTCGACTTCCCTTTTGATGTCTAGTGATTGAATTATTGCAACGTACTTCGGTCATACGATTTTCTCCTAACACTCACACGCTGGGGGGCAATCTGTTACACCATTTTTTGGTCATCTAACCTATTATCATTAGATGGACCCAAGTACACCATGTAAGACCAATTTTACCCTAAGTAAAATTGCTTTCACTATGTAAAATAACTTAATAAACCACATTTATTAGGTTGTTTATGGTCTAAACAGGAAACCCCAAAGGAAATATTAAACAAACCTATATTTGTTTGATTTTCCTCATGGAATAATTAATTAAACCATAATTTAATTATTATTCCCAGTCATGTTTAACCCAAAAACAAAGAAATTAATTAGATAAACCTTTATTTATCTTCTTATTTTCTAGGAATAATTATTTAAATCTTATTTAGATAATATTCCTTGTTAAATATGACCAAATCACCCACAAATAATTAAATAAATCATTATTTATTTGATTATCCTCCAACCACTTCCTTAAAAAGATAAATAAATCATTTATTTATTTATTATTAACAAATAAAGGGATTTGACCCAAGTCAAATACTTTTTCCCTCCAACAAATATAATAAAATATTCCATAAAAGGTGGATCTAGATTTGGTTAAAATTATTTTAATCATGCACTAAGATCTAGAATGACCCATTATTTCGTTATAAATAGGATGGTTTTTTCTACCATTCTTCACCTTTTGTTGCCTATTAGATCACTCTGGATCTATACACTTGGTCACATTTTTTCACTATTTTTTGTGTGAGCTCCCTTTGAGTTCTATTCTTTGTGTGGGTTTTATACACCAACAAGAGAGAGAGATTTTAGATCTGAAGTGCTGAGGACTTCCAAGAACCCATCCCATTGAGGAGAATTGGATATGCCTTCTTGTTTTCCTCCCAGGTGCCCTTAATACAAAAATTCTTTCAAAAATTGTTCTTGTCTTGTCTATTGGTATATGGAGCAAACCCTTCTTTTTACTGCTTAATGTATTTCTATGTATAGATCTGGTTTTTTGCAGCTCTTTTCTTGATAAAATAACTGTAGATCTGAAGATATTGGCAGCCACATTTGTTGTTAGGGCTATTAGTTATGCGTAGCTAAAGTGGTCCTTTTTCGTACACTTCGACAAAGGATTCATGCTAACAGCAAGCACAAAGGAGGTGAATGCAGAAGCCTTTAGATTTTTGTATGGTCAGATGGTTGATGTCGTAATGAGTCAACAGAGGATTCCAAGAAATTTACTAGATGGATATAGTGAGCAGGTCTAGTTCGGAGTCACACATAAGCATACTTTCCTCAGGCCTACATGTGTACCAGAAACAACATTCCATATGAGGCCTCTAAAGTTCCAGATTGACGAAGCAGCCTTCCACACGAAGGTCTGTTTATGGCCAGGAGTGGTAATGGAGATGAAGGATGGAGTGTACACTTACTTCTTTGACGGAATACTGCCAAACCTGCTACCTGGAGAAAATTCAGAGGAAGAAGTGACCAGGATGTCGAACGTATAGCTTTTCCCAATTATTCAGTAGCTGAACACCAAGGTAAGAAGCTTTAATAGAGTATTTCAAGTATTAGCAAGTGATGCCACTCCATTTCCAACATTTTTAGAATTTCAGGCATCCCAGTCTAACCCATCTTCCAACGCGGCCTCTGTATTTACACCAATACCCAATGTATTGTTTAATTCACCACCCCTAGAAACTAAAATACTGGCTGGAAAGAGTAAATTTGTGAAACTAGCAGTAGCCCTAAAGGCAAAAAGGGCCAAGGTAATAGGAACTAGCCCAGTGGTGGACCTCATAGAGGAGGATCCACCCTGACAGTTAAGTGTGGGGGTACCAATCCGAGAAGAACCAATAGCTGAGGCCGAAGAGGTAGGAGGATTGCCACACCACAACCCCATATGCCCCCTTAATTTCTTAAACATCCGTACATCGCCACCCTGCACCCACCAAATACCACCCACCACCTCATCCATTTCCCGGGAACCTCACAGTTCCACACCATCAACTTCATCAGCCACCGTGTTAGACCCAGTAGTCAGGAGAATAAATAATGGGGACCATGGGATGGAGGATAACTCAGGTATGGAAGTGGTACCCCCAGTTAGCCCAACCATGATCCCACAAACTATTTTTACTGACTTAGTTATCTAGATAGAGCATTCAATGCAAGAAACAGCTGGGCCACTACCCGATTAGAATCTGCTCCCACCGCCTGACCTAGCAGGTCAAGAAGGACAACCAGATCCACATATGGCAGACTCCAGCGACCGTATACCACACCAAACTCTTCCAATATCTCCTTAGGACCAATCAGTGAGATCTATTGCCAGGGGACAACCTCTCTGGGCACGAATGCCAGATCAAGGTACCTCTGGTGCTGAAATCATGGAGATGTGGGGGACAGCTCAACTGTACCATTTCATTCAGAGAGCGGCATAGTAAGCTGAGAGGCTCCACTCGAAGCTCCAGTAGAAATGCGAGTAGCAGCAACAAGAGATAAGCATGTGTACTGAACAACATGACCAGCTCACAACAGAAAAGGAGCAGTTACAGGAACAACTGGAGACAGTAACCAGAGTGTTCAAGGAAGTGTGGCCTTCAGTAATGGCCAATAGCAGCCACATGCCAGAAGAAACATACGATATTGATCTAGTCAGGTGGGCGATCCACCTCAGGGTGGCATATTCACATCTCCATGAGGAAAATGTCAAACTCAAGGTGGCATTGGCAGCCCGACTCGCATTACCCGATACAAGGGTTCTGTACTCAGCGCAGATATCAAAAAGACAGGGCCAAGTAACGAAAATGTAGGAAGTTCTGAGTACTGCAGCAAGGGAATCATAAAACCTACTGAAGGGTCTATAGGAATGCTCGACAGTCCTTACTCTGAAAGCACATCTGGTCTCACTACAACTTCAACGGATATCAAGAAAAATCTAGGAAGCCACAGACCTGACTGGACTGGACGAACTCTACGCCCAGGCAGATGTGTTAGAGGTCTAGATAGAGCAAATAGAGGAGACCTCAATGGTAGCCAAGAAAGCCATTTGGGAGCTTCGACAGCCCATAAATCTCAGTACAAAGACAATGCAACAATTGGCCATTGAGGCCAACACTCAGATCAACACCATTTTTGGTGCCCTACCGCCGAATGTAGGGGAAGAAGTTGTCACAATAATCACAGATGAAACTGAAGAGCTAATGCATGGGTGGCAGTAGGCCATGGAAACCTTCCAAGAACTCAAGGCATTAGCTCCAAACAAGGTCCCAGAGTTGGGGACCTTGTTTGGAAAACCAGGAGAAGGGGGGCAGGAAAAACAAGGTGCAGGGCTGAG
The DNA here is from genome assembly GCA_034641835.2 of Pinus albicaulis. Classification (NCBI taxonomy): domain Eukaryota; kingdom Viridiplantae; phylum Streptophyta; class Pinopsida; order Pinales; family Pinaceae; genus Pinus; species Pinus albicaulis. The sequence goes on from CM076578.1 coordinate 315,778,714, forward strand.
TGGACCCGTGGAGGTAGAGACAGTGCAGATCAATTGACTCGGGGCAAGTCAATAGGATGTGGTCAAGGCCTATTGGGGCCCTTGTTTTGAAACTTAACAGACTTTGAGTTGCGACTAGTACATGGTGGAACGTAACATCGGTAGGAAGGAAGATGTCAAGGTTGTGAAGCAGCAAAGGATAGGTGTCGCGGCTGTTGCGGGAGAAAACACAGATGGCAAAAGAGTGCGGAAGGAAATGAGTAGTAGGACTCCCGATAAATAGAAAGCTACAGAAGACAGCCAAGCGAGAAAGAAGGAGGAACTGTCAGTCGCACTGGTAGCAGAATAAATAGGCATCTAGCCAGTGGATAGGGAGGTTGGTGCATAGGGGAATAGGCAACCAAGAGCCGCAGGAGAGCTCTGTCTATGTTGTATTGTTCTCCATTCTTTTGTGTTTCTATAATTCTCTCTATCCAATAGGACTTCTTGTATTCTGCTATGCTCATGCTCATGCAGTTGAGCCTTGTAATATTTTTTCACTGATAGCTGATACTTAATATAATCATAATTGTTGTTCCAAGTATTTGTGGTGGTTGTGAATGAATGGTTTTGCAAGCTTCTTTTGAAATTTTATTTATTGCAATTTTGAATGCATCTCTAAGAGATATTTGTTGTGGAACATTGTGTTATGGCTATTTAGACTTTCAATGTAACTTTGATTCAACCATGTTTATGTGGTTGTTTTTTCGATACCAATCGACTCCCTACCTTATTAAGGTGACGGCATGCCTCGGGTGAGACTCTCAACTCTTCAGAGCTGGGTGCAAATGTTGGCGTGAAGATAGACTACGACAGAAAACTTTGTTGGTCCTTAACCTAAACTCAGGTCCTCTCTGCGAGACCTGTTCTCTCGCCAACGCTGTAGAAAATCCATAGTCACCTAGTGATACTATGAATAAAGGAGACTAACATGTTTCATCTCCTCCTGGCACCCTAGATGTCTGGTTGATTGATAGTGGTGCTTCAAGTCACCTCACTGTTTATAAATAACCCTCTCTGATTTGATTGAGAAGGATACTAATTTATAAATTATCCTTGGAGATAATTCCAGATATCTCATGAAAGGGATAGGGACTGTGACCCTTCATCTATCACAAGGTCAAGTCGTATTTCTAAAATATGTGTTGTATGCACCTGATTTAAAGCAGAACCTTCTCTCCATTTTGGAAATGGAAGACAAAGGGTTCAAGGTGGAATTCGTTGATGGAAAGGTACGCATCTGGAAGAAGAAATTCAAACAAGCTCTTACTATTGGTTTTAGAGTTGATACACTCTACCTAGTTGGAGGAAGTCCATTGGGGGCTATTTCATGTGATACAACTCTTCAAACAGAGTTATGGAACCGGAAGTTTTCACACCATCATTACAAATCCCTTATCGAATAAAGGAAGGTGGTGACAGGGATGCCTAAATTTAAATATTATCATGAAGGTATATGTCAGGGTTGTGCCGAAGGGAAGCATACAAGGGGACCATTCCCCTAAAGTGTCATAAAGACAACTGATATCTTGCAGTTGATACATTATAATTTATCTGGTATGCTGCCCATGACATCCTTGGGAGGATGTTCCTATTACATGAATTTTACAGATGACTTCTCCCACAAGACTTGGATATATTTCTTGAAGAAGAAGAATTTATTGGACTATGTTTAGTAGTTATAGGATTGTGTTAAGTGCTAAGTATAATAAGTGCGTTCAATGAATTAATTCTTCACAAGTAAGGGTATCATTAGAGTATGAAAATGGTGGACTGTTCATTGAATGGAAATAAGAGGTGTGCATATGTTGAAGACCAATGAGCAAGGTGAAGTGAAGGTGAAAGGTGTCACTGGACATTCTATAACAAGGTTTCGATATCTGAGTAAGGATCACATACAATTGGAGAAGGGAAATATAGTTAGAGACTGAGCTCTCTAGTCTAGGTGTAGAAAAGCGTAGGACAGTGCAGGATGGTGCATAAAACAAGGATCAGCTTAAACAGTCAATGAAAAACTGGTGACAAGGTCTTGGAGGCATTCAAGGGTTAAGGGTTTGTGTCATGGTCATGGTAATTTTCATATAAAAGTCTATAATAATAAATTCTTGTGGGTTTTCCTCTCCAAGGGTGAGAGGTTTAGGCCCTGGCTCGAAAAGCCAAAATTTATGTCTCTTGTGTTTTGGTAATTTACTTGATGAAATACATAATAAGCTAAGAAGAGAATACATAAGTAAAAGAAGTAAGCTCACAAGTAATTATCAAGAAGATAATTTGAATTAAACCAAGCCCTACCAAATTCTCAACAAAAGCCATGTTGTCTTATTAAGCTTATGCGCACAAACGTTAAGGACTGTCATAAAGAAAAATTGGTTTTACCACCTTAGAGGCATCCTTACAAATTTTCTCCTATATCTTATACAATGTATTTTTTTCTTTCCAATGAGCCCTTATTTGTCTTGAAACTCCTAGTATTTTGTGAGATATTGAATTTTTAAGACTAAGAAAATTACACCAAATAGTGATCCAACCTACACTTTGGCACATATGTCGACCTCCCCGTCTAAAAGGAAGTTTCCTTTAAAACATGGTAAACTACTATAAATTTAAACCTCCGATCCTAGTTTTTTGACAATAAATTTAGTATTCCTAAATTAGCATGCAGCTAATTGGAATATTGGAATTGAATTGTAGTTCCTTGTTTGATGAATAAATGGGTAGGGAGAGCCATAAATCTCTCTATTAATAATAAATCCACTTCTCATGTGAAAGTGGATCATTTTCATAGCTTGATAAAGCACCCTCATGTGTGAACAGGGGCTAATGCTTGTGGACAAGGTTAAGTTTGACCAAATCAAACAACATTTGTATGGAAGGAGTGAATTATCATTACAGACAGTCCAGTGTGAATGTGGATTATTTTAGATAGTCAAAATAAAGACACTTTTGGTGTGAAAGGAAAAATTCATGGAGACTGAGTCAAAGTTGAACAAATCAAATAGCACTGTAAATAAGAGAGTGGAGCTAGTGGAGATAGCGTAATTTTGGAGGAGGTGTCTTTACATGGAAGTAACCTCATAAATGGATGGGACCCATGGTAAGGAAGCTCATATAGTATATAATGGAGAGGATGGAAACCTTATGAGGGATTGAATAATATCTTTTATGTTTGATTGTTATGACTTATTGCATGCTTCACCTATTTAGCTGGGTTTGCTGCACTGTTTAGTACAAGGGTATTCTCATGCGGGAATTCCCCACTTTTTCTTGGAGGACTTATTGAAGAAACTGGAGAGGAGCATTCTTGGCTTTATTTCCACCATTATACATTGGTTCAAGCAGTCACCTACAACTACAATGGATTCTCCTTGAGAAACTGCATTATTTTTCATGGTGTTGCAGTGGAAGGGTCAAAACCCCTGATTGTGAGCTAGTTTCCTATTGAAAGGATCAACCTTTCACCCTGAAAGCTAGTAAGGAGGAGATATAGCCATTTATTTGTTTTCTCAGCCATATTTTTGTATATCTTCTATCAGACAACATGATTCAGCCACAGATCTTCAGTATATACTTTTTGTATCTCATGTCTATCAAGAAACCCTTGCCAGGTTATCCTGGAATTGTGTAAAAGGGACTAGATCTTAGTTTTTCATCTCTCTTGAGTAATATATTAGCAGATCCATTTGTCTCTCTATTTCTATAGTATAAACCCTCATTAAACTACGTTTTTACTTGCTTCAAAAATTCTGTGTTAGAGTATTCATGGGGTTGCAATGTTTTTGGGTTGTTTTGGGCTTGGGAGGCTTGTTTAACTAAGAAAAAATGATTTTTTGTTGATATCCTTCCATATTTGGTTTCTATTATGTATAATATAATGGATCCATAGGCTGTTATCAATTTTTATAATATAATTTTTAGGAAAATGCATTTTTGGTGCCTATATTGTTGATTTTCCCCATTTGGGAATATTACAGTGGTATCAAATCTCTGATCTCAGCTCAACCTATGTAATTCACCCAATATGTCATCTAAGGAGGCTTCTCAAATGAAGGAGAGGATCTACAAAAAGGATCAAAGAATAACCTTATTATGAGGGGGGAGGAGTTCTCAAAACTTCTTCTTCAAACTCTACAATGTATTAGAAAGGACATCAAAGAAATGAGGAGGGAAATTCATGGAGATCCCTCAAAATATTTGTACATGAGGAAAGCTATAGTTCCTCATATTATGGGTGTGATATTTTAGCCACAACCTCAGACTCACAATGCTCTACCAGACCTATGTTCATAGCAAGTGAGATGGAGAAAGGGGATGTGTCAAAGAAGGAGACTCTTGGTGATTATTTACAAGAGTATGAATCTCAATCCAATAGGTTCAAAGACCACCTAAAATTCCAAGGATTTTTTAAGATCAAGGAGGATAAAATACCTAGCAACCATGATAGAAGAAGAAGGTGAAAGAAACATGATGAGGGTAGACTTTTCCTATCTAATTTTGATGGGTGACTTGGATGTTCAGCTAGGGATTGGGTGGAGAAGTTTGATACTTATTTGCAGTAGCACCAAGTTTCATAAGATGAAGCCATTAGAGTAGCAGTGCTGCATCTTGAAGGTAAGGCATATGATTGGTGGTTATTTGAATCCTTTTCATTAAAAATTTCAGATAAATCTACTTATGCCAGGTTCATTAGGAGGGTAGTGGCAAGGTTTGATAAAAAAACATTCTGAAACATCTTTGGAACAAACAAAAATTTTGCATGGGGTGAAAGGATCTACAAACCCAACTCCATTTCAGAAAACTATTGAGGGGAATGAAAATTTGAAAAATACCTTGCTAGAGGCAAGATAGCCATTTTGTGAAGAACTCTCTTTAGAAAAGAGGGCATGGAGATCTCTTTCTCAAAAGAGGATCAAAACAAATAGCCTCTTATTGTTGTTGAGGTAGCTTCCATTGATGACTGAGGGGGAGGAAGGGTTGGAGGTAACAATGTTGTCACATTAGGAGCATATCTATTACCTCATGAAGAGGAATATGGAGCACTTGCTCGAATGAGAAAATCTCTTGCATGTTCATAAGAAGTTCCAAAGAATCTCACACACATAGATCTGAGCACATTCCATAAGCAGCATGCACCATCATTGAAATATGGTTAGGTATTGAAGATTAAAGGAGAAGATATGGAGGATGATAAACATCATATTATTGGGAACGCACACACCTATCAATTTCAGAGGTTTGTTGTACAAAGGAGGTAGACTGATTTTTCTAGTGAGAGCAAGGACAAAGCAGTCCACTCATATATGAATTCTACTCTTGATATTGATGTCTCATTTCAAGGAGGCATTAAACCTGGGAGACCACCAAATTAGGAGATGATGAGAGATGCTTCACATTTTGTTGCCCCACTCATTGATCTCGGAGGGGTGAGAACCTTGGGAGGAATTGGCACAGCACAAAAAGTCTTGTGTATACCCAAGAAGGAGGGGGAGATTCTCCCAACTTAATAATTACCCACTCTCATTAACTATTCTGCACTAGGATAAGATGTTTCTGGAATGGATCATCACACCATCAGGGTGCAAGGAGACCACTCCATGAATTTGGAGAATCAGAAGATACTTCCACATTGGGAGGAATCTTCCACACATGGTAGAGGATGGTGGCCACTCATGCTTGCATTAGCCAAACTTAGCAATTTTTTGATAGGTGATAGCTTCCCATGGAAGGCTAGCCTCCAAAAACTTCCACCTTCACTAGAGCATGAGCAGCTGGAGGAGGAGCAACAGAGAAAATATGGCAACATTCTAGTGTATGATTTTGGCATAGGAGATGTCAAAATAAGGGGCAACAACTTCACAGATGCTTGACATGACAGATTAGAAATGCAATCATTATTGAGAATTAACACTTACTGGATATCACAGCTATTGGTGGAATACTCCAAGGATCTCTTTTCATGCAAAATTCTTGATGGCGAGTCATCCGATAGTAGATATGCAGTGAGAGATGGGTTAATCTATTTTTAGAGTAGGGTATTCTTGACTAGGGCTTCTAAGCTCAAGGAGGAGTTACTAGGTGCAACATATGAGGTTTTTCTCTGCAAAACCACTAGTTTTATAAAAGCATACTGTAGTATCATAGAGGGATTCATTTGGGAAGGCTTCAAAGAGGAGATACAACATCATATGAGGAGATGCATGGATTATTTGGAGGATGAGGAGAGACATGACTCTTTGGTAGAGATATTACAACCACTTCCTTTCTCATTTGGGGTGAGAGGAGGCCCATCTATGAGCCACCTTACTAGCTTGAACCAAGTACATGGTAAAGATTGTATTTTTGTACATCATGATTCATTTACTATGTATTTGCATTTCCTTAACATACTGTGCAGAGCATCGCTCCAAGAGGGGGCACTTTTCCTTCTAGAATTCATGGTCTGTTTGAGGCCATAAGCAACATTGATGATGGCCACTCCCTAGGAGATCTTGGGGAGATGATATCTTATGCAAGTTATGCTCAATTTGCACCATACAGCATACACCTTCTCCAAACTTGTGAGGAGATTGGGGCAGAAAACAAATGGCTGGGAAACCACTCATCATGCTATATTTTGAAGAAGTTAAGAGAAAAATTGCGCTGGTTGCACTTGAGGGACCATTTTCCTTCTCCATCACTACACATGGCAGCTAGCATGACTTTTATTGTGATCCCATTTTTTGATGATGTTCTTATTATTGTTGGGGAAATGATTAAAGGGATGACACATTGGTTGAATGTGTCCATTGGGGATGAAACTCACCACACTTATTCATGCTTCAAGGGGAGCATGGGACATCATATGGATGCTACATTATATTACTTTCTTCCTTATGAAGGGAGCCATATGATTGATTTATAACCTTGGGGGGAGCCTCTCACATGGGAGGAGTTTTTCTATGAATTACCATTTTGGAGGGTGATCCACTTTATATGGATGATAGCTTCGAAGGTGGAGCTTCACATGGGGATGGGGGTTCCCTATATTTTTCAAATATATCCTTGCAGTTTCTTGAGGAGAAGCAACATTTGGGAGGGGGGGATTGTAATATTCTGTAATATTCAAAAATTGGAACAGCTTAGCAAGCATGCACTAAAAACGCATTCCCAACAACATATGCAATAAAATAGTCAAATTAACTCTTGGATCCTACATATTAGTCAATACATATCCTAAATCCAATAATAGAGCTGAAACAAATCAAACTAGGTGGGTTAAATAGACCTCCCACACTAGTGTAGCTAAAAATGACCAAAAACCCCAAACACTGCAACACAAGTAATTCTGCATAAAAGTGATTTCATAATATAAAGAGGGTTTTAACTCAGAAAAATAGGAGAACAAGTAGATCTACTCATATATTTATCAGCAATGCTAAATAACAGATATCTAGTCTCCTTATACAAAATACAAGAGAACCCAGCAAGGGTTTCTTGTCAAACACTCTATATACAAATGTGATCTTCAGAAAATTACTGAATAATCACTGCAACACTGAAGGATAAGAGTGTATCAGGCTGAATATGTTTGATATGATGTATATCCCTCAATTTATTATTCCCATGAAATGTTTAACCCCTCAATCACAAGAAAACCACTGCAACGGAGCCATTCGACCAACCACTGAAGCTGCCTCCAAAATAACGCATTCCCTAGATGAAACAACATTGAGAATGTTGGGGAAATGTGTGGTTTGCTACCAAAGATATGGAATGAGCACTATAACTCTCCAAAAAGGTCTCTCAAGTGAAGGAAACCTTCCTACAATGAGAAACTAGCCCAGAGACCGAGATTCCAATCCCTTCCATTGCTGTGCCCAACAACACTGCACAATAACCTACAGAAACTATGCTCATGAAGTTGGATAAATCTTGGCCTGAAAACCTGATTTGGAATGATGAATTCAAACTCTCTTCAATAGTCTCCTCAAGGAAAGAGGTGGGATTCCCGGCCAGGAACACCCGGTGCTAGGCAGCACTGCAACCCTGCTAAGCAACAAAGGAAGAAAAAAGTCTGAGCAGACAAAATAACAATATAATACATGAAGAATAATGCTGCCATCCTCTTCCTTAAATAAAACATAGGTTTTCTTTCCCTTCTCCCCACTCAATTATGTCATCTCCATCCAAATATTCATCTCCCTCCAAAACTGTGTTATTCCTTCTTTGATTCCTCCTCCTCCACAACTGCACTGTTAAGTGGACTGAATCAACTTGATAATATCCATTTTCACACATGGATGTGTTTTATTAAGCTGCAAAGAGTGTCTCCTTTCACACTTGAGGTGTTTTTATTCCTCCTTAGGAGACTTAAGGGCTTTTCTACCCATTTATTCACTGGCTAAAGGTACTGCTAACTCTAATGTTCCATTTAGCTTTGAGACTAAAATTTGGGAACATTATAGTCCTCCCCTCAAAAATATTTTCTTGTCCTCAAGGAAATGCATAGGGAGAGAAAAATTTCCTCCCTCCTCCTCATGTGGCTTCACATCATTGGCCTCCATCACTGCATCAAGATAATCTACAAATAGATTGTCATCCGATGTTCCCTCCCAAGTGTGAAAAACAAAATGGTCCACATTAATCAAAGGTGGAAAGTGTGAATGGAAACTTGTTTGTTGTCTCATGGTCTCCAAAAATTAGGAGTGATGACAAACATAGGGAGTAAGTGACTTCCTCACCCATGCTATCATCCAAATGAAATGAGCCATCCTAGGTAGCTCATCAATAAAATCATCAACCCTAGTTTTGTACAATGCATTGGGGCTGCATGGAGAGATTGGATTCTACCATACAAATGGTTTCTCTCTCTAGTTATGGTAAACATGGGGCTGCCTTTGTCCTTGGGCCAAGAGTGGCCCAAGTTTCCCCATCAAACAATTCATCCATGAAGTGCCTCCTCATGTTCTTCGAGTGGTTCCTCCCACAAGAAGGGAAAAAATGTGATGTGGTAATCATGGTTTGCCCATGGTTCCTCCTGAAATGTACAACATGTAAAGTGGGGAGAATCATGCTCCCAATGGGAATCTTCCATCTCAAGCCCACTCTCCAACCAAAGCTTCCCCTGAACATAAACATATCAACAATATATTGAAGAAAAGTACATTGAGAACAAGTTTCCAAGTGACAACTGGAGAGTGAATCATAGTTCCACTCATGGAACCAGAAAAGTGCACCCTTTTCCTGCATCAAAATATGAAATAAAAAGTGATTTACCAGCCACTTGTTTTCTGCCATAGTCATCTCATAAAATGAAAACTTGAAGTCACAATATGGTGTCAATGGTGCACACCAAGAGTCATGTGGCTTCCCCCATATACCACCAAAAATATAGCCAAAATCAATGCTACAAGTAGCTGCAAGTACATCATCATACAATATGCAAGAAGAGAGAACCCTTCTTGATACATCATGCTGCTCAAACAAGGAAAAGAAGTACAATAAAAAATGTGAAATTATACCTCCTCCACCATGTACTTGAGATCTTGAGATGAAATGGCTCAACTAGAATCTTTCCCTCACCTCCAATGAGTAGGGAAGTGGTTGTGACCTCCTATATATCACCATCTAGGCTATGCATCTATCCATATGCTAAAATATTTCATGCTGGATGCCCTCCCAAGTGAACTCCTCTGCCAAAGAAAGGTATGCATCATAATGTATGGAAAGGAATTCCTCATGTGCTGCAAGTAGCAACTTCTCCTTGAGACTAGAAGCTCTAGTCAAGAAGACTCTGCCATGTGAATAGATGACCATATCATCCACCATAAAAGCATCATCTCTATTCGGGTCATCGAGAATCATGCATGCACCAAGATCCTTGGAGTACTCTACCAGGAGCTGAGATCTCCAATAAGGATCAATCCTCCTAAGAGAGAACACTGGTGATTTTCCATGTGAAGCTCCCCTTATGCTGTTGTCTACTACTTTGACATCCCCCATTCGAAATTTCTCTTCCAGACTCTTCACCTCTCCAAAATCTGAGCGTGGTGAACCCAAGGAAAAGATGTCTTCCATGGGCTCTAGATCAGGTGGCTTCCCAGGTGGAATGCCTCCATGTAGTGAGACATCAATGTCGAGAGTCGACTGCACATATGATTGGGAAACCTTGTCCCTTCCCTTACAACTACCTCTTCCTTGCATTATCTTTCCAAAATAGATAAGGGTGTGTGCCTCTCATCAAGTGAGGTTGCTCTTCCTCCCTACCTCCTCCTTTCAGTTGCGATGCTGCACAATCATGCTGCTCACTCATTGTGCTTGGACCTCCATGTATGAGATCCTGGGGAACTTCTTGTAAGGATACAAGAATCCCTCCAGTTGGAGCATGTGCTCCTCCTCCCTCTACATGAGGTACTGGATGTGCTCTATATGTGACAGTGTTGTTTCCCTCAACTCCATCAATGTGTGTGGGAAACATATCAACAATTGGATCCTCTTGTGAAAAATAGATCCCCATGCCCTCTTGTTTGGAAATATGAACTAGAGGTCTTGCCTCTGGAAATGTGTAATGCAAGATGTCAGCTTCTCCTATGGTTTTTTGAAGTGAATTTTCCTCCATCACATGCAAAGGCTTTGTTCTCTCAAGTTTCCCTTGCTCATGTGTCTTAGGAATTTTTTCACCAAACCTCCCCACCAATGTTTCAATGAATCTTGCATAAGAGGATTTGTTTGCATTTTATAAAGAAAAATATTCAAAAATCCACCATGCATGGGCCTTACCTCTGAAATGCAGCTTTGCAACTCTGATGGTCTCATCTTCAGAAATATGGTGCTGCTGAAAATAGGAGTCTAGCTCCTTCACCCAAGCTTCAGCTGAACATGTAGGTGATACGGAAAAAGTAGACAATAGAAACCTACCCTCATCCTGTTGTTGGTTCTCCTCCACTTGGATCTTTCAAAACCCTTGTAAATTAGTATGATCTATAAACCTCTCAGTTTGAGATTCATATTCCTACAACAAATCACTAAGAGTTCTCCTCTTAGGCATTCCTCCTCCTCCCATCCACCTCAAGATAGATTTAGGCACTTTACTATGCTGTGAATCATAGTGTGTAGCTACATGGTCACACTCACCATGTGCAAATCTAGATTCAGCTCTAGATCCAACTTTCCTTAGAGATCCCATCTCCATTCTCATCTTCTTCAGCTCTCCTTGAAAGCTCTTCGTATATTTTGGAAGAAGCTTTGTAAGTTTGTATTCCCTCCTTCCTTCACATACTGGAGCCTTCTCTTTTCTATCCATCTCTCCTAAGATTATAATGGCCTGATATCCATAGCCTGAGAAAAGATTGCAGCTCTAATACCACTGTAATATTCCAAAATTGGAACAGGTTAGCAAGCATGCAATAAAAATGCATTCCCAGCAAAATATCCAATAAAATAGTGAAATGAACTCTTGGATCCTATATATCAGTCAATATACATGCTAAATCCAAGAATAGAGCTGAAACAAATCAAACTAGGTGGGTTAAACAAACCTCCCACACTAGTGTAGCTGAAAATAACAAAAAACCCCAAACACTACAACACAAGTAATTATGCATAAAAGTGACTACGTATTATAAAGAGGGTTTTAACTTAGAAAAATATTAGAACAATTATATCTACTAATATTTCGATCAGCAATGCTAAAGAACAAATATCTAGTCTCCTTATACAAAATACAAGAAAACCCAACAAGGGTTTCTTGTCAAACACTCTATATACAAATGTGATCTTTAGAAAATTACTGAATAATCACTACAAAACTGAATCATAAGAGTGTAGAAGGATGAAATATGTATTATTCGATGTATATCCCTCAAGGGCTTCCTCCCATGAAAGGTTTAACCCCTCAATCACAAGAAAACCACTGCAACGGAGCCACTCGACCAACTACTGAAGTTACCTCCAAAATAATGCATTCCCTAGCTGGAACAACACTGGGAATGTTGGGGAAATGTGTGATATGTTACCAAAGATATATAATGAGCACTATACCTTTCCATACAGGTCCCTCAAGTGAATGAAACCTTCCTCCAATGAGAAACTACCCAAGAGACCGGGATTCCAATCCCTTCCACTATTGCACCCAGCAACACTGCAAAATAACCTACAGAAGTTGCGTTGATGAAGTTGGATGAAGCTTGGCCTGAAAAATTGATGTGGAATTATGAATTAAAACTCTCCCCAAGAGGCTCCCCAAGGAAAGAGGTGGGATTCCCGCTCGGGAACACCTAGTGCTAAGCAGCACTGCAACCCTGCTAAGAAGCAAAGGAAGCAAAAAGTCTGAGTAGAAAAAATAACAATCTAAAACATGAATAATAATGCTGCCATCCTCTTCCTTAAATAAAACATGAGTTTTCTTGCCTTTGGTCCCACTCAATTAGGTCATCTCCATCCAAAGATTCATCTCCCTCCAAAACTGCATTATTCCTTCTTTGATTCTTCCTCCTCCACAACTGCACTATTGACTTAGTCAAAGTGGACTGAATCAACTTGAAAATATCCCTGTTCACACATGGAGGTGTTTTATTAATTTGCAAAGAGTGTATCCTTTCACACTTGAGGTGTTTTTATTCCTCCTTAGGATACTTAAGGGCTTTTCTACCCATTTATTCACTGGCTAAAGGTACTGCTAACTCTAATGTTCCATTTAGCTTTGAGGCTAAAATTTGGGAACATTACATATTCCTAAATTAGCATGCAACTAATTGGAATATTGGAACCTAATTTTACTTCTTTGTTTGATGAATAAATGGGTAGGGAGACCCATAAATCTCTTTATTAGTAATAAAACCACTTATCATGTGAAAGTGGATCATTTTCATAGTAGGATAAAGCACCCTCATGTGTGAATAGGGGCTAATGCTTGTGGACAAGGTTAAGTTTGACCAAGTCAAACATCATTGGTATGGAAGGAGTGAATTAGAGGCAACCCAGTGTGAATGTGGATCAGTTTAGATAGTCAAAATAAAGACACCTTTTGTGTTAAAGGGGAAAATGCATGGAGACTAAGTCAAAGTTGACCAAGTCAAACATCACTATAAATAAGAGAGTAGAGCTAGTGGAGAGAGTGTAATTTTGGAGGAGGAGTCTTTACATGGAAATAACCTCATAAATGGATGGGACCCATGGTAAGGAAGCTCATCTAGTATATAATGGATTGGACGGAAGCCTTATGAGGAATTGAAGAATATTTTTTATGTTTTAGTATTATGACTTATTGCATGCTTCAGATGTTTAGTTGGGTGCTACACTGTTTAGTGCAAGGGTATTCTCATGCGGGAATTCCCCACTCATTGTTGGAGGACTTGTTGAAGAAACCTGAGAGGAGTATTTTGGGCTTCATTTCCACCATCAAACATTGGGTCAAGTAGTCACCTACAGCTACAATGCATTATCCTTGAGGAACTACATTATTTTTCATTGTGTTGCAGTGGAAGGGTCAAAACCCCTGATTATGAGCTAGTTTCCTAGTGAAAGGATCAACCTTTCACCCGAAAAGCTAGTAAGGAGGAGCTCCAACCATTTTTTTATTTTCTTAGCCATATTTATGTAGAGCTTCAGTCAGACAACATGATTCAGTGATATATCTTCATTTTATACTTTTTGTATCTCATGTCTATCAAGAAACCCTTGCCGAGTTAACTTGGAATTATGTAAAAGAGACTAGATCTCAGTTTTTTAGCTCTCTGGAGTAATATATTAGAATATCCATTTGTCTCTCTATTTATATAGTATAAACCCTCATTAAACTATGTATAAAATTTGTTACTTGCTTCATAAATTTTGTATTGCAGTAGTCATGGGGTTGCAGTGTTTTCGGGTTGTTTTGGGCTTCAGAGGCTTATTTAACTAAGATAAAATTATTTGTTTATAATATCCTTACATATTTGGTTGCTATTATGTATAAAATAATGGATCCATGGGTTGTTATTGACTTTTATAGTATAATGTTTTGAAAAATCTGTTTTTGGTGCCTATATTGCGGATTTTCCCCATTTGGGAATATTACAATAAAATTCAGTGAAAAAAATAGAGTATAACCATAGGAGTGACTTGGAAGTCAAGGAATAATTTTTTTTTGGTCAAAAATATGTGATGGTTATTTGTTCCTTTGACATGTGATAAGAATTGTGCTAGAAGACAAAATTTCGGTTTGAAAACCAAGTGACAACACTAGTATTTTTTTTGTGGTGAAATCCTTGATCGAATTGTGGAATATTATAATTATTCTTGAGTAGTAAATATATAAGTTTCAAAGTATGTATAGACTCTTGGCTTAGATTTATTTTTTGGTGTTATTATGAATCTTAATCGCAAGCGTACAAAAAAGACTCACTTTAGCCGTGCATAACAAATAACCCTAACAGCAAAGATCGCTGCCAATATCTTTAGATCTGAAATTATTTGAACAAGATAAATGCTGCATAATCTAGATCTATTCATTAAAATACATTAATAAGTAAATAAAAGAAATATTTTCTCCATGCATCCAATAGACAAGACAAGATTATTTTAAATAATTTTTATATTTTTTCACACCTGGGAAGGGAACATAGAAAGATGTTACCAGTCCCCCTCAATGGGATGGATTCTTGCAAGTCCTCATCACTTCAGATCTAAAATCCTTATCTCTTGATGGTGAAGAAAAACCATTTACAAAAATGGAACTCAAAGGGAGCTCACAAGTAAAATGGTAGCAAAATATGACAATGATGGTAGATCAACGTGAGACCAAAAGTATAGATCCAAAGTGATCTTTAAGCAAAAAAAAGGTAGTGAATGAATGGAAAAACCCTTCTATTTATAACAAAATATTGAGTTAGTCTAGATATTGGTACATAATTTAAATATTATTAACCAAATCAATATTCAACTTTTATGGAATATTTTATTATATTTGTTGGAGGGAAAAAGAATTTGACTTAGGTAAAATCTCTTTATTTGTAAATAATAAATAAATAAATGATTTATTTATTATTTCAAGGATGTGGTTGAGTAATAATTAACTAAATAATTATTCATTTAATTATTTATAAAATATTTAGTCAAGTTTAACAAGGAATATTATTTAAATAAAGTTTAAATAATTATTCCTAGAAACTAATAAGATAAATAATGAGTTATCTAATTAATTTTCCTATTTTGGGTTAAATATGACCAAGAATATTAATCAAACTATTGTTTAACTAATTATTCATTGAGGAAAATAAAAAAATGTGGATTTATTTAATATTTCCTCATGGGGTTTCCTGTTTAGACCATAAACAACTTAATACATGTGGTTTACTAGGTTATTTTTCATAGTGAAAGCAATTTTATTTAGGGTAAAATTGGTCTTACATGGTTTACTTAGGTCCATCTAATAGTAACAGGTAAGATGACCAAAAAATGGTGTAACAAATTCCCGCCCCAACGTGCGAGTTTTAGGAGCTAATCGTATGACTAAAGTACGTTGTAAGAACTTAATCACTAGACACCGAAGGGGAAGTCAGAGAGAGAGAGAAATATAAGGTAGACAAAAATGCTAGAGGATGAGACCCTGAGGAGGTGAGAATTATAGGTGTGACAAGTCTCTTTTATGAGTGAGTACCTGTGCTATAGCGGCAGGGCGGGCATACCTATGCCTACTGAGACAAATTACAAAGAATAATGCATCCAGTAAACAAGGGACTAAAATATATAGTACATGATGGTATAAACATGACCCAGATAAAAAAGTGATAATGAATCCCACATAGATATTGTGCTTGGGATAATAACAAGGACTTACACAATAATATCTGAGTACATGAGTTATAAATACAACCAATGTGCCCATGTAAATAGGAAAGGGATCTGAAAATATGACTGGTACATGCAAACAAAAAGGCACTGCAAGCATCCAACGCCTAAATTATAAAATATATGGAGCTACATTAAAGGTTGTAAAGAAGCTGTCATTTGGGGATGTGGGGGGCTACCTGAAGGGTTGCCCCCTCATGAGATCTGAAACATCTCACATCCACCTGGGAAGCACCGGTACAATCTGTTGCATCATTGAACCATGAAGTATACAGTTCTTGATCATGATGTAAGGAGCTAGGGATGAGAAACAATCAAGTAAAAGGGCAATAAGTAGTCCCTTTTCCTGATTCGAGGCACCGAACAAGAGTCGAAGCTAGAACCAAGGTACATTTCCCTCTAGACTTGTCTTATGGAATGAATGATAGGATTTTGACAGAAGGAGGTCCGCCATAAGTGAGGCAATAAGGGATCCTCCACTAAGGCATGAGAGAAAATAGTAGACTGTCTGACAAACTGACAGTAGGGAGGATGACGAAATGGGGGGTACTGAGTAGAGGACAAACGACTTCCCTTGTTAGAGTATAAAGGGCATGGATGATGTGGCAGCGACTAACACAATATTAAAGGGGATTGGGGACAGTAGGACTAAAGGCCACAATGTGCAACATGAGAGAGGGACCAAGAAATGAAGGATGAAGAACTATAGCAAGATACAAAGGGACTAGGGATAGACTCCATGAATGCGATGATGACTTGACTCGAATCCTCTAAACAAGGGCGACTTGATGATGCTACCACATAGAAAAGGTCCAGTGGGGACCATTAAAACATGAGTACAAGATGGTTACTCACGATGAAAATTGACATGAGCATGGACAAGTATGGAGGTAAAGTGGTGCCCCAAGTACAAGTGTTGCAAGTGAAGAAATTCGATTTTCAGGAGTGGTGAAGTGATGCTTCTTAGACAAAATGTGTCATGGTGAAGTATCAAAACACAAAAAACTAACAGATACCCATTTGAGAGCTTTGGTGAGATATTTCCACGATATAGATGATTTTTCAAACTGAGATACAGTTTTTTCATAGCAAGCGAAAAAAAATCAAGGTTTCTCTTTTAATAAGGCATTTTCCCTCCAAATTCACCCATTCACAAGTATAGTTGTTGTGAATGTAGAGAGGAGTGAAGGCCCTAAATCTTCCAGTGATTGTAGCGGATAAGATGACCAATAGAATTGAGATCTGTTAGTTGCAAGTAAGAGGCCTAACCCTACTTTTTCATTTAAGCGGATCAAAATTTTAGTTTAGGCACCCAAAGCTCATGAACAGGCTAGGTCACATTTTTTGGGGTATGTTCTATGACCTAGGTAGTAGGTATTGGGCAAAAAACTATGATCTATCCAGGAAAATGACCTAAAAAGTGCGACCTATCAGAGAAAGGGGGTTTTTGTGTTGTTTTTGGCTGAGATCTGTGATTCTTATGGTTGAGGGGCATATGTGTCCCTAAGAATGTTATGTTCATGCCAAAATGTATTTAGGAAAAGGGGAATCTAAACACATTTGTATCATGTGGTGCGCCATTTTTTCTCATTATTGTTATGTAGTTCAAAAAAGGGAATGCAGGATTACCAAATTCTTTTGGTACTGTATATATGAAGAAAATGGACTAAATTTTTTTCTTGGCATACATGGTGTCACTATCCCAAAGAGTGGATTTGGAGATAATGAACTGGTGCGCTCCTAGAAAACCCATAGGTTGGTCAACAACAATGTCTAGGGGACTGGGTTGCTGATGTAAGATGAAGGAATGATGAGGGGTATCATCCCTAGAGTGTTCTGGAGTGATATGGGACTCTAGAGGTTCTTCTAAATGGGGAAGAATAATGGTACTAGAGTCGACACAACCAGATACACTAGGAGAGTTGTGGAGAATTGGCTCTCCTACAGTCTCAAATATGGGTGCCCCATTACCCAAAAATTGGATGTCAATGTAATGGCCACAAGGTGTATGTGGTTTGAAAGCATGAGTTCAATGTAAGGGGGGATAGATAAAATCAGGGGTGGTGACTTCTTCCATAATTTTGTCACCGTAATAAAAGATGGGGTGATTGGTGGAAGAAATACCAACTGACACGGCAAAGCTACCTAACTCATCATCATGAGAAGAGAGGTTCACATGTGCATCATCATAGGTGGGGTGACAGAAGAACAAGAAGATAAGGGATCCACTGATGTTAAGCCCAGGGTGATTGCTGAAGGGAGGTAAAGAAAAACAGAAAGGGAAGATTAAGGGAGAGCTTCCACCAAGGGTCTCATGGATGATGATAGGTAGAGTATGGTGGATGTAGGCCCCATCATCTCGACATCAGGAGGGGGAATGTCAATGGGAGCAGTTAAATGCTCAAGCTGGCCCACAACATACTGCGCAAGCTTGGGAGAGGTAGATTGGTTCTATTCGACCTCATACTCTCAAACTACCTCCAAAGAGGCATGGTAATGCATAAGGTGGGGACAATGGTGGGAATAATGGACATGGAGACCACACAAAGAACAAGGTTGGTTGGTGTGAATATTCTTAGGGTTGTTGGCAATAGTTGAGGAAGAAACGAAGGCTTCAGGGACCATAGACTTAGGGAACACAACATTAACCATGGGCTTGGTACGAAGAAACTTAGGACAGGTGTTACACAACAATTTGTCACCGTCCCTGCAATTCCTCGTCCCGCAGATTGGAGGGCTCTTTCCGTGACCTGTGAGCAGTGAAATAACTTGAAAACACTTTCATGGCATTCCCCTAGACATGTACTTTCATTTCCCTAAAGACAACTTCTTCTGAAAAACCCTAAAAATAGCCTTTTTGCATTAGCATGGGTACACAATTCAGCCCTCGCACCAAGGGGGAAAATCCTCCAAAGAGGGCATGCCAATTGGCGCTCTGTCTCAGAGCTGCACCTGCGCCAGGCTGACTAAAGGGTGTTTTTTAAAAATAAATGGTGGAAGATTGACCCAAACCAATTCCTAAACTGGTCTCTAATTTCAGTTGGGAGGTTGGCTTCAAATCTCCATGTAGGGGAAGTAGTTTTCCATCTCTCATGGAAGCTTCCTTGAGGATAGGGCCAATCCCATGATTGTAGGGATCCCAACTCCCCTTCCTCCATCTATATAAGCTTGCCATTTCCCTTTGCAAGATAATCTCCAAGAGCCTTCATAGCCTAACGATGCTGCAAGAGCTTTTATAGTTCTCATAGTGCCAAATCCATAGCAATGAGATTGACGATCGAAGAGTGAGGCTTATCCCAATTCTCGACAAGCTTTACCGAGACGTATTCCACTAACGACCTGATGAATGAGGATTTTAGCATCAGAGATAGGTTGTATCATCCTTTGTTTCATTAATATAAAGTGACTACGATTATAGTTCCACTCGTATTGTTCATGCTTGTTTATGAGTTGTGTCCTCTCTAACTGACACATAATTTCAATTATATGGTTTTATGCTCGTATGTTCGTCGTGTTTCTTGTACATGCAGGTGTTCGATCGCATCAAGTGGTGGAATTGTGACTTGTCGAAGCAAGGGATCGATAGCGCTATCCTCTCCCCAATGAAAACTGCGTTGGACCTGAGGTAGGCCTTCTTCGCGCTTTGATTTTTGAAATTAAGAGCTTGCGTTGTAGCGCGTTTGATTGTTGCTAGACCCGATCTGGGCTAGTAGGGATTGCCTCTATCCATAGAGGGGGTTTTACCTCCACAACAACAGGTATGGGTGGCATGACCGACGACATCACACAAAGCACAAGGCTTTGGAGGTAGAGGAGGAGTAGGGTCAGTCGGGGCAACCTTGTCTTTTGGTGCCTTCTTGTGAGATTTTCCCTTTTTACCCGAAGCTATCGCAATAGGAGAAGGTTCCTATTGAGGTGGCTGAGGTGCTATAGCAGCGGGAGGAGTCATGGGGACCAGTTGAATCGAGGTCAAATAAGGATAAGTTTTAGGTTGACCTGTTAGGGTAATAGATGGGGGATCGATATACCAGATGAGAATCCCTAGGTTCAGGTTAGGAAAGGATAAGGTAGCCATGACAGGTACCAAGAACACTCCTGGAGGGGGAGCTAGGAATGGTATCTGACCGGAGGGGTAATGGCCAGGCGGGATGACACCGAGATGGTTAAGGCCTGGAGGAACCATTTCAGGAGTGTAGAGAGGCTCATGGGTACTAGCTATAGGTTAAGGGTGAGTAAGAGGGGGTCCAAAAGGCTAAATCGAAGGGCTAGGAGTAGGCTGCGGACGGCGAGGTTGCTGACTAGATGAAGCAGGCCACTTCAGGGAAGCCCAAGATGATTGCATCATGAAAACATTCGGTGAGCTAGGATTGGAGATAGGAGGAGGAAGAACAAGGAATGTACCAAGAAAAGAGGAGTCTTTGTAGACTCCGAGTGAGACACTGGTCAATGGATCGATGGTTTGCTTGTTGGCCACCAAAGAGATGATGGGCTTAGGGGAGGTCTGAGACTTCGGTTCGTAATACGTCAATTGGTCAATGGTGACTATATTTCCATTATGGGGAAATGACATCTTGCGGTGAACTGCAAATGGGACAACAAACATAGCGTAGGTGTAGCTACAACCCAATAGAATTTTTTAATCTAATGGGGGAATCAATGACTTCTATGTCAACGCAAACAATCTTTCCCACTAGGGTAATAGGACAATTGTGAAACAAACCAATGGGCTAGGAGGCGTGGACATCCAACGCTTGAAGAGTGATCATGGAAGGGGCCAACTCAGGTGATCCGAGTTGCTTCCAAACCAAAGAGGACATCACATGGGTGGATGCCCCCTCATCAATGATAAAATGGGACACGTTGGCATTCTGGACCTTGACTGGGATTTGGAAGGCAATGGAAGCAGGAGGAGGAGGATGTTCTGACTGATCAACATCGAAGAAAATCAAGCGATCATCTGAAGGATCTACAGCACCCATGGCAGATAGTATAGCTTTTCGTTCTGAAGGGCACGACTGTAGGAGTTCTAGCGTTGAGATGTCAGCAGGAGATTGTGCCAAATCATCTACTATACTATACGAATGGGTAGCTTTTCTAGAAGCAGCATTTCGACATAGTGGTCCCTTAAGGATCTTGGTATGAACCTCTTCCTTATGTAAGGGAATATGGAAAGGACCATTAGTTGTCAAAAGAGGCTCTGTAGAACTTGAAGAAGGGGACTCGGGGAAAGATGTAGTAGGAGGCTTGTTGTACTGACGTGACTGAGTCTAAAGGTTGAGGTCAATGATTATAGTTTGGTCAGAGAACATCATGAGAATATGGAAATCAGAGGTACCAGATGGAGGAGGTTGAGTGGCCTCCTGACCTTCAGGTGGTTGGGTAGCCACAAATCCTTGCTGACGGAAAGGATTAGTAAACACAATCGGCTGACTAGGCGCAGGATTGGGAGGGATGGAAGGGGAGCCTTGTTGTCCTCATAGTGCTACTTGAGACTCCCACATCTGTCGCATATCTGGTAAAAGAGAAAAATCATGCATGTAATGACCATAAACACCACAACAAGAACAAGGCTTATGCATGTGAACATGCCTGTCCTGCTTGGTCTGAGTGCGCTATTGTTTGTTAGTAGTGTTAGGAGCATTATTTTGAGGATTAGGTCCAGAATTACCGTGGGAATATTGGTTTTGAGTGGATTTCCTCTTATTTTTGTAAGGAGGAGGATTATTCACGCCCTGATGTGCATACGCCTACCCCTGAGGGGGCGGTGACTGCTGTTGCGGGGGTTGAGAAGGCAAGGTAGGAAAAGGTGATAATGCTTGAGGAGTTGGAGCACTAAGCTGTGGATACAGATAATAAGGAGGTTGGGTAACATTGTGGTAAATAGGAGGTTGGGAAAAATTAGGAGGCATACCGTATCCTGGATACATGTTACCGGGAGGGGGAAAAGTACTGGAGGTGTTGGCCCCTCCCTGAGGAGAAACATAGCCCATGGGAGGCTGAGAATATGGCTGATAAAGAGATCCAACGATACTGTCGGTGGCGTGAGATGCCCCTATGCGTTGGCACCACCGGATCTAGGAAGAGCAAGTAGAATGTTATAAACATAACCCGATTGAGCATAGGTCAGGTCCTATTTTAAGGCAATCTAGAGAGCGGCTTCTTCGATTTGAGGAAAATGCGATGTGACATCTTTTCCTATAGCAGGAAAAGAGATCTAAGGAACCAGTCCATGTAGAAACGGTATTTGAAGGTAGGGGCTTGACATAGGCTCTTTCTTCTTCTCCATTCATGGACATGATTGGATAAGCGGGTCAGAGGCCATTGATGGAAAGAATCAAAAGTTCGGTACCAGTGTCATAACAAAGGGGAAGCCAGAAATAAGATAGAAAATCCTGGGCAATAGTCTCAAAGGTGGTATGAGATGATGAGGTATGATCAAAATACCACTTAGAAGCTAGGCCAGTAAGTTTACATTGGAACAAACGAAGACAGACAGAGTCATCAGTAATGGAGTTAGACGAACACCACATGTGGAAAGATCGAACATGATTTGTAGGATCTTCTCCAGCAAGACCTTCAAACTTGGGATGACGCAATGGAGCCTGGTCAGCATAGTAGGCCAACTAGCATCATGGTGTATATGGTCATTGATCAACTGGTTAAAAGCGGGAATACTGAGGCCTCCCATATAGGGGAGCAAGGGATTAGCTGGGGTAGTTCCTGTTACGGTCCCACTAGTAGTATTCCCAGAATTACCGCCGAAGCTACCACCAGTGTTAGGTCCTGAACCAGACATGGTGAAGGTGACAAGGGGAGAAATGAGGGTGGAACCAGAAGGGAAACCCAATGAACTAGAAGAAGAGTCAAAGTGCAGACTCGGTGGAGGACTAACTCGAATCCTATGTGGAGGAGTAAGTCTTCCTACTAGAAACTAAGGATGAAGGCCAAGAAGTCTCTGAGATAAACACCTCGGAGGTGTAATGATAAAGGCACAAACACAACATAAAGGGAAGAGAGACCAACTAGGGAAAATAGGTGCAGGATCAACTGATTATGATGTTGAAACAAGGGCAAAGAGGTGCAGGATAAACTTATTACAATTTTTAGAGCCTTTTCTTGGTGGTGTTAACCAAGCTCTTCTTCACATAGGGTGTGTGTGTTAAGTGTGTAAATTTTAATTTTTAAACCCAGATGTTTGTAGAGAAAAAGAAAAAGTGTGTTGTATATCTGTAAATAAACCTGCAAATAACATTATATGAAACTAACATAATAGAAAGTAAACAGCTAATTATGCATTAATCTAAACCCAAGGAGTCGAGCCTCTCAACAACTAGTCTCTAGGTGGGAAAAAATCTAGTCAAATCACACTGAAATAGCCAATAGATCTAAGGTCGAGAGGGACAGAAATATAAAGGTCAGATATGCTGGAAATAGGTGCAGAAAAATAGTGAACAATCAGAGGAAAAATTGTTGTAAATGAGGTGGCGAAAGGCTATGACCTGGAGGGAAGCGGAGGGGAACCTAGAGGAAAACCCAAACAAAACTTAAAGGAGGTGTTTTGGATGGATAAATAGCCAATCTGAAGTGGATCTAAAGGTAAGGGATCAGATCTGAAAAAAAATTCTGAACACAATGAAATTTCAGACAAACTGTAGTAGATAAAACTCTTCCATGAAAGGTGGAGGCTACTAAAGCCCTAGAGGGCTAGGTTCCCACTTAGATGAGTAAAATAGAACAAGTATAGGTCTAAAATGGGTGTAGATGAAGGTCAGACAACCATGAACAGAGGGCTAGACAAACCCAGAAAACTTTCAGAAAAACTTCCGCAAAAAGTCCAGGTCGCAGTTTCTAACCTGATTTCTACAAAGGTCATATGTTTTGGCCTATTTTCTGTGCCCTAGAGGTTCATGTCACGAGTTTTGGCCCAAAAAGTGCAACCTGCACTTCCGGCACTCTCGGAAGTAGGTCTCAGAAAATTTTTCCGTCTCAGCTGTAGTTGATGTCTCTCACCTGTGCAATAGGTTTGAAAACACACGGAAGTTATAATTTTTAATGTTTTAGAGTTTTATAGGTTAAAAACCAAATCAAGAGAAGAAAAAAAAGAAGCGAAAGAGAAATCCTAGGGGTTTGAAGTAGCTGAAAATGCAGGGATCTGAAAAACTACAAAGGTCATAATCGTAAACCCTTATGGAGTCGCCAGTTGTTAGTATGAATCTTAATCGCAAGCGTACAAAAAAGGCTCACTTTAGCCGTGCATAACAAACAACCCTTACAACAAATATGGTTTCTAATATCTTTATATCTGTAATTAGTTGACCAAGATAAATGCTGCAAAATCTAGATCTATGCATTAAAAGACATTAAGCAGTAAATAAAAGCAAGAGTTGCTCCATGCATCAAATAGACAAGACAAGATTGTTTTAAATAATTTTTGTGTTTTTTGACACCTGGCAAGGGAACATGGAAATATGTTACTAGACCCCCTTAATGGGATGGGTTCTTGTAAGTCCTCAACACTTTAGATCTAAAATCCCTCTCTCTTGATGGTGAAGAAAACACAGTGTAATATTCCTAAATGAGAATGCAACTAATAGGAATATTGATTTTTGATTTTTGCACCTAGTAGATGAATAAACGGAGGAAGAGACCCATACTTATCTTGAATTAGCATAAAAACCATCTTGGTATGAAAAGGGATCATTCCAGTAGTTGGATTTTACACTTTCATGTGTGAACAAGGACAAATGGATGTGGATATAGTCAAGTTTGACCAAGTCAACAAAATTCATGAAGAGGAGTGGATCATCAATGAAAATAGCTCAATATGAACAAGGATCAGTTTAGACAAACATATGAGAGCTAGATTGAAGACCCTTAGGTGTGAAAAAGGATGAAGCAGGTTGAAGAGGTAAACCTTGACCAAATCAAACAACATTGTTATGGAGGAGTGGCCTTGGTGGAGATACAACACAGTTTTAGAGGGAGATTGATTATGTGATGTTGGAAACCCTAATGGGTGGGACCTAAGGTGAGGAGGCTCACATATTTTATAAGGAGGAAGATGGCAGCCATTTGAGGTAAGCTTGATGATTATTGATTTTATGGTCTGCATGACTATTGTGCATTCTCCAACTGTTTAGTTGAGATTGTAGTGAAGTTTAGCACAAGGCATTCTTACTTAGGGATTCCTTATCCTTCCTTGAGAGGCCCCTTGGAGGAGCATTGTATTTTATTTTTCCACACTCAGGCTTGAGGCTAGGCATCCTCCTTCAGCTATAGCATTATTTATGCAGAGTGTAACGTTTTGTTGCAGGGTGTTACAGTGGAAGGTTTACAACACCACTTGCAGAGCTTGTCTTTCAGAGGAGGAAGCATTCCTCTCCTTGGGAGACCAGTGAGGGAGACGTTTTAGCATAATTTACATCTTTCCACTTGGCCATAGCATTCTCCATCTTCTATAGAGAAGTCCTTTGCAGGAACTGCGTCATTTCTCTTAGTATTAAAGTAGCAGGGTCAAGACCCTTGATCTTGAGCTTGTTCCTTGGGGAAAGGGCCAACCATTCTCCTGGAAGGATTGTATAAAGAATATCCTTCTACTCTTTGTACTATTCAGCTATATATATACAGAGCTGCAGTATACTACGTCGTTTCAGATCTAGATTTGTAGATCTGGATTTTTATACCTGTACTTTCATGAAGCCCTTCCCGGGTTATTCTCATATTGTATAAAAAGGAAGAGATCTCCATTTTTCTCAGCCATTGAATGATTGAAAACTCCAAACATATTACTTCTTATAAGTTTCTACATAACTCCTCATTGAAATAATGTTGTCACATTCTTCGGGATTTTCTGTTGGCACAAGTCATGGGGTTTGGACAATTTTGAGTTGTATTAGCTTGGGGAGACTTGTTTAGCATGGCTAGAGAGATTTGTTGCTGCTCCCATTTTGTATGTTAGATGTATAATGTATGAAGTAAGCGATCCAAGTCCCATTCCTCATTGTTTTTACCTATAATATTTGTTATAGCAAAAGGTGGCTAAGACTTTTTGAGCCTTCAAAGAACAAATTTTATTACTAAAAAGTGTTGGCTCTTGAAGAGTCTTGAAGGCGTCATGCCTCTGTCCAAAATCTTCATTGCTGTTCCCATTTAATACTCAAAAATTATATTGAAATCATGAGAAGAAACTGCTGAAAAACCATCATTTTCCCCTTCCTCCCATCAGAAACTAACCTTCATTTCTTTCCCTTTTCCTTTGTAAAATTCCTCTTTTTTTTATGTTTTCCCCTTCATCCATCCATGAAACTCATTGTTCCATAGTTTAAAACCCCTTTTTAAACTATAGCGAAAAACCCAAAATCCATTGAAAACTTTGAAAATTTCATAAAAAACAAAGTTTTATTACTATGGACTTAAGCCCCCTTGGTCTAAGTCCTAATCACTTCCCCCACATGCCCACACCCTGGAACCAAGTGCTAAGCTCCTCACGGTGCTTATCGCATCGCAAATGTTAAAAGTACGCAAGTCTTTTTCATGGTCCGAAAGTTCCGATGTGATTAACCTTTCTGTTATAAGACCCCTGATTATATTATTTTTCATATAAACCATAAAGCCCACCTCGGCGCTTAAACCTTGTGATATTTCATTCCCGATCCATTTTTCTTTTGTAAAGTCTTAAAACCCACTTTCCCAAAGTTTAGACTAAAAAAACCAAAGTCATGTGTTGAATATTTAAATGGGTAGATTTAAAGACCGATCACGCAATCGCAATCGGAGAAAAATACAATGGGTTGATTGAAAAGGCTGCATCAAACTTTCCGATGCGATCAGGACTTATACGTATAAAATCTCCCCCCGCCTTTTTATTTCATATGAATTTCCACCAGGGACCAAGTGTTAAAGATCCAGGGCGCCAATCGCATCACAAATATTCAAATGGGTTGATTGAAAGACCAGGCCCGATGGCCCGATTGCGATTGGCCCTTTTGTTTTATGTACGCCCCGAGCATATTACATTCCGTAAAGCCCAAAGGCCCCGCAGTCAGGCGCCTATCCACCTTATACATATTTTCCACCTCCGAAGCATAAAACCTTTGTTTTATTCCAAAGTTTGAGTTTTTATATATTATAAGGATCTTACCGCCGGTATATTCTAAAACAAATCCCCGCCATTGATCGAAAGCCAATCAAGCAGCCAATGCTCCATCGCATTGGAGTTTTTCAATTGCATCGGAACTTTCACATCACGTCCACTTTTTGCTCCCGCCAATTGGCCATACCTTGATTCGTTCTCCACTGTTGATCTAACTTTTAGATCGACAGCTTGCACTTTGTCGCATCACATGTTTCAATCACTCCATTCGCTCGCCACCCTTGATTGTGATCCCTTGATTGCGATTCTCCGATTGAATCCGGACTGTCAATGTGTTCGGATTGGAAGGTCCAAAATGAATCTGCCTTATTCTTCTCCTGCTATCCTTTTTTCCTTTCTACACAGATCTCCACCATTGGATGCTTTCATCCAATGGCTACGCTCCTCCCCGAAGCCTCCAAAGCAGTTTAACCTAATTACGCAAGATTTCTTAATGTTTTGTTTGTTTCACAGGTTTTTCTCATACTGCAAAGGAAAAGAATACCAAAGGTCATGATCTTCTAGCCTATGGTTATCAAAGGGAAAGGTATTAGAAGGGATCCACTCCACGTTTTATCAACGCTTTATGGGCACCGATACCATAAAGAGCCCTGCGTGGCCCTGCACATCGACAAGACACTGTTTTATTAAAAACACAGTTAAAATAGTATCAGTCTTGAAGACAAGCGCGGCAGAAACAGAAGATTGAAGACAGATTTGGGAATTACGGCTAAGAGTGATTATCAAAAGCCTAATTCCCAGAAATAAAACTCAATTAAAATAAAATCATAAGTGTTTAACTGATAGAAAGGCCTCCACTACCACATTTGAGGTGAATTGATTCCTCAGCTACCATAAGTGCCACCTATGCCTTAAAACATTCAAGATAGAGGCTGAAGTTATTGAGCAGAATCAGATATTTTGCCTCAGCGTAGCCAGGGAATTACTTCTGCAAGGAAATAAATGTAGAAATATCTACAGAGTTACTCCAAACATTACGAAGAGCCTTGAAGTCAAATAAAATCTCCCACCGAGCTTTGATATTAATTGTAAAATAGTTAATACAGAGAACCACCTATAAACTTCTTCATCGAGCCCCTCAAAAGGCCAAGAAGTCTTGAATCTATATTAATTGCCTTAAGAGATCTTTTATCAGATCTCACCTCCTCATTCTTCTATAAATACTTCTATAGAAGATGAGAAACTGTTGGTTGCACAACTTTGAAATACATTTGAGCTTAAACTTCTGATTGTAAATAGTGTTCACTAGCCCTTGGAGCTCTACTTGTGATAGATAAGTTAGGCTGAGATAAGTAGATGATTGCTAAACTCAAGCATTAGACTTAAAGCTGTAACTGGTTTGGAGCATCAATACAAGCTTGATTTATGGGATCCTGGTCTACATTGACGGTGATGTTTCTCTAATTGTAACTTGTTATTTTGTTTCTGTTTTCATTGTGTTTCATAGTCTCTTATAAAGAAAAACATGCATAGAGTTAGGATCTATTATAAAACAGTAACCTTCTCTGACTGAAAATCTTTATATATATGTTTTCTTCCAATCTTTGTTATTTAGGAATGATTTAATTCATTTTAAGCATAGGAATGCTGGCGTTCCCTCGTCGTGTTGCCTTAGCTAAATATTATTATTGAATGTTATGTTCATTATTAGTTAAGTAGAGATGATTTATGGAAGATATGGTGTGCCCTGGTCCTAGTTTTATTTCCAAAGGATGTCTGAATATTTCCCTTGGAATGTGTTAAAAGCTAGCTAGTTTAGAAGTACTTACAAGATCTTAGGCCATTATGTGTTACCTTTGTGTTGGTCTTGAAAGTAACCAAGTAAATCAGAGCTAGGAGAGGATTTTTGGTGAGCCCAACCCACTAGTTTCTACTCCAAAAGTTGCCTTCAAGTTTCCATTTGTTTTAATATGTTTTCTATTGAAAGTGTATCGAAGGCTGGCTAGTTTAAAAGTACTTACCAGATCCTAGTTTGCTTTTATGTTCTTCTTAAGTGTTTGTCAAAGGCTGACTAGTTTAAAAGTACTTATCCGATCCTGGGCTACTCTTTGTTCTGCATTTGTTTAATTTTCCTTCTTGTTGTATCATTTCATTTCATAAATCAATCTTCAAAGAGATCCTTAGACATAGATGACTTTCCCCATGGACCACTCTTGCCTCTTGTTGTTCCAATTAAACCCTATTATGACTCCATAGCCCAATGGACTAAAACCTACAATTATCTATCTTTTTGGCCGAATTTTATTCTGATTTCTTGCAACTTCTCACCTTTGAAACTCTTTGCATTCAGGATTTTCCACCGCAAATGGTAATCATGCTCAACCATCCAAAAACAAACAAAACCTTTGGCCTTCATAACTAGCCTAATATTATTACCCAAAAATTCAAAGACAAATCCATCTTTGCACTTATTGGAGAGATCCCTCTCCGGATTTAGGAGGGCTAGATCCTAGAATCCCAAATTTGGTCGAAACGATGTTTTTTCTGTGATCAGACTTTTCCAATCTTGTTGATTACAGATTCCTAACACACAGCTAGTAATTTATTGGAAGACAACTTGCCACATGATGTTCTTAAAAAACAGTTGGAAAGAATGCACTGTATCCACTTGAGAGACCATTTCTATCATCCAAACTTGCACACTACCTTTATCATTTTTCTGATTTGGATGACATATGGTATTTACGTGCCATTCATCTTATATGGAATGGTTTGGGTTAGCATGTTTTATGACATTGGGGAGAGGATATTTGAAGATCCAGTCTTCTTTTTTCCACTTGAGGGCAACCTGTTTGTAGCCCAATATCAGCATATATTCTACACTCATCATGAGTGGAGAGAAAGACAGCATGGGTAGGCCATTTTGTGTACCATGTTCAGTTATTCAACCCACCTATATTGCAGGAACCAAACGTGGAGGAGATTCTTCATGAGTTACCATTCTGGAGGGTGGCTCATTTTGTATGGATGATAGCTTGGGGATGGAGGTTTTACATGGGAATGATAGTTCCCAATTCATTTCAGACTCTGTTCCTTGAGAGGACCTCTAGGCAGCACATAGCTACCTCCTTTAGTATTTCACCTTTTCATGATGATGGCTATTTGGGATGCTCACCAAATACTAGATTGCATACTTGGGAGGGGAAGTATGGAGATTTATTTTTGAGAGAACATCATATTCCTTGGAGGAGTTCATCATATGAGGATGCTACAGGAGGAGGAAAGGAGACTTTTCAGTTCTATTCTTGCAGTTGCTTGAGGATAAGAAACATTTGGGAGGGGAAGGCTGTAATATTCCTAAATTAGCATGCAACTAATAGGAATATTGATTTTTTATTTTTGCACCTAGTAGATGAATAAATGGGCGAAGAGACCCATAGTTATCTTGAATTAACATAAAAACCATCTTGGTATGAAAAGGGATCATTATAGTAGTCGAATTTTACACTTTCATGTGTGAACAAGGACAAATGGATGTGGACAAAGTCAAGTTTGACCAAGTCAACAACATTCATGAAGAGGAGTGGATCATCACTGCAAATAGCTCAATATGAACAAGGATCAGTTTAGAAAAACATATGAGAGCTGGATTGAAGACCCTTAGGTGTGAAAAAGGGTGAACCAGGTTGAAGAAGTCAACCTTGACCAAATCAAACAATGTTATTATGGAGGAGTGGCCTTGATGGTGATACAATGCAGTTTTGGAGGGAGATTGATTATGTGATGTTGTAAACCCTAATGGGTGGGACCCAAGGTGAGGAGGTTCACATAGTCTATAAGGATGAGGATGGTAGCCATTTGAGGTAAGCTCAATGGTTATTGATTTTATGGTCTGTATGACTATTGTGCCTTCTCCAACTGTTTAGTTGAGATTGCAGTGTTGTTTAGCACAAGGCATTCCTGCTTAGGGATTCCTTCTCCTTCCTTGAGAGGCCTCTTGGACGAGAATTTTACTTCATTTTTCCACACTTAGGCTTGAGGCCAAGAATCCTCCATCAGGTACAATGTTATTTCTGCAGAGTGTAATGTTGTGTTTCAGGGTGTTGTAGTGGAAGGTTCACAACACCACTTCCAGAGCTTGTCTTTCAGAGGAGGAAGCATTCCTCTCCTTGGGAGATCAG
This sequence comes from Pinus albicaulis, assembly GCA_034641835.2. Lineage (NCBI taxonomy): Eukaryota > Viridiplantae > Streptophyta > Pinopsida > Pinales > Pinaceae > Pinus > Pinus albicaulis. The sequence goes on from CM076578.1 coordinate 315,809,809, forward strand.
TGAGGGAGACTCTTGGGCATAATTTAAATCTTGGCACTTGGCCAAAAAATTTTCCATCTTCTATAGCATAGTCCTTTGCAGGAATTGTGTCATTTCTCTTAGTATTATAGTAGCAGGGTCAAGAACCTTGATCTTGAGCTTGTTCCTTGGGGAAAGGGCCAACCATTCTCCTGGAAGGATTGTATAAAGAATTTCCTTCTACTCTTTTTACTATTCAGCTAGATATATATATATATATATATATATATATATAGCTGCAGTATATTGCGTTGTGTCAGATCTAGATCTGCAGATCTAGAATTTTATACCTATCCTTTCATGAAGCCCTTACAGGGTTATTCTCATATTGTATAAAAAGGAAGATATCTCCATTTTTCTCAGCCATTGAATGATTTCAAACTCTAGATCTATTACTTCTTATAAATTGCTGCATAAATCCTCATTAAAATAATGTTGTCACATGCTTCAGGATTTTCTGTTGGCATAAGTCATGGGGTTTGGACAGTTTTGAGTTGTATTGGCTCGGGGAGATCTGTTTAGCATGGCTAGAGAGATTTTTTTTTGCTTCCATTCTATATGTGAGATGTATAATGTATGAACTAAGGAATCCAAGTCCCATTTCTCACTTGTTTTACATAATTTTCTGAAAATAGCATTTCCATTGCTTATATTGTTGAAATTCCTAATTGGGAATATTACACCCAAACAAAAATGGAACTCGAAGGGAGTTCACAAGAAAAATGGTAGAAAAATATGAAAATGATGGTGGATCAAATTCACACCAAAAGTATAGATCCAGAGTGATCTTTAGGCAACAAAAGGTAGTGAATTAATGGAAAAACCCTTCTATTTATAACAAAATATTGAGTTAATCTAGATATTGGTACATAATTAAAATATTATTAACCAAATCACGATCCAAATTGTATGGAATATTTTATTATATTTGTTGGAGGGAAAAAGAATGTGACTTGGGTCTAATCCCTTTATTTGTAAATAATAAATAAATAAATGATTTATTTATTATTTTAAGGATGTGGTTGAGTAATAATTAAATAAATAATGATTTATTTAATTATTTATAAATAATTTAGTCAAATTTAATAAGGAATATTATTTAAACAAGGTTTAAATAATTATTCCTAGAAAATAATAAGATAGATAATAATTTATCTAATTAATTTTCTTGTTTTGGGTTAAATATGACTAGGAATATTAATTAAATTGTTGCTTAACTTATTATTCCTTGAGGAGAATCAAACAAACGTGGATTTATTTAATATTTCCTCATGAGGTTTCCTGTTTAGACCATAAAAAACTTAATAAATGTGGTTTACTAAGTTATTTTTCATTGTGAAAGCAATTTTACTTAGGGTAAAATTGGTCTTACATGGTGTACTTAGGTCCATCTAATAGTAACATGTTAGATGACAAAAAATGGTGTAACAGTTGGAAATTCCAAACTTCACATTTCCCTAAATATTTCAGTGGATAAGACATCAAGATACTCTATATATTTTTGAACTGTAACAAAAAGTTCCATATCTTCGGACATGTAAGAGGAAGCTACAAAACCGTTGGACCAATGGAAACCGGAGATGGAAAAAGCTAAAACATCATCGCAAATTGTAGTCCTCAAAAAACTTCGGTCTTGAGGATATTCTATGAAGACTTGAACCTCCAGCAAACAAGCTAATTGGCAGCTTGGTCACGTGAGGAGCGCTCATCATATATATTCCTCAGATCTACAACTCGTATCTCAAAGTTTCTCAAGATTTTAGACCTGTGTGTGGACAAAAGGACATTCAGACTTGTGGGAAACATTTTGAGCTTGGTGAGAAGTTATATCTCAGCATTTAGACTTGAACCTATTCTGGACCGCTAAATGTGAATCTGGTGCTTGATCAGTTCTCTGTTGGGACACATTCTAGGTAAGAGCTCTAAATTAATACCATGCATACTTATTCCAAGCCCCTTGCACAAAATTTAGATTCCTTTTGAAGATGATCTTGGCAAGAATTTTTTAGCAAGCCCGAAGAAAACTTGTTTTATCTTGAGGACAATGGTTAGAAACTTTAGAATAGGCTTTGGAAATTATTTGAAGTTAAATAATAACAGGCCTGAAGGGATTTTTTTGTGAATTTATTTTAAGGTATTTTTGAAGATGTATAACTACTTGTTCTTTGAAATATTGGAGACATTTTAGGAGCAGGATGTTCAAGAAGAGTTAAGGCCTATGGACTTGGAACACCTTGAAATGAAGTAGAAGATATCTTCTTAAAGATCTATTTGGAGCACCTTGACAATATCTTAGAGCATCTTGTGAAGACAACTTGAAACTGAACTTGGAGATATTTGTATCATGATGCATCGTTGATGAAATCATGAGGTGCCTTGGAGAATTTGATTGGGTACAATGAAGAGAAATGGTGACACCTTCTAAGAGATCAAGGTTGTCATTGATGAAGTGGCATGGAGACTAAATGAGGGGATAGTTGAAGATTGACAGGACTCATTGAATAAGACATTGGGAGTCATGAAGTATAACCAAATACATCTTGATGAAGTAAAGCAATGGTTGGAGCCTCGAAAAGACAATTTTGGTGCCTTAGATAATAGGGTTAGAGCTCTAGAGGATCAGAGTCCTAAAAAAAACTAGGTCGAAGCTTGAACCAGATACATGGTTGGAGCCATTGAGGTTGGTTCCTCATAATTGACAAGGTTGGAGCCTTGGAAGTCCATGTCGGTGCTTGTAAAATATAGGTTCGAGCCTAGGAGATTGAAGATCGATGTCTTCATCTAAGGTTGGAGTCCTACATATATTGTACTTGATTTATTGTAAAGAAGAAATTAATAAAGGTATTTATTCTTATTGTTCATTTTATATTCTAAATATAAGTGACCTAACTAGGAAAAATAACAATTGAAAGTAAATATTGATTCACCCCGCCCTCAGTATTTCCAACAATATCAACTATTGGACCAAAATTTTATCATACAAGCCTCAATTTCTTGAATTTGCTCTAGACGTGGCTCTTGAAATTTGTGCTTATGTAGAAGTAGTCTTTCTCGGTCTTCCCATAAGCATTACAATTGCATGGAACATCCATCTGGTCATTTCCTTTTTATTTTTACAAGAAAAGGACTCAAAAACAATATTTTATGAAAGTTAACATTGTTTTAATCCTTCATATTAAACCAAGTTTGTCCTTGAACTGTAAGATCCTAAGCAGTTATAGCAACCTCCTGTTTCGTAGCTTTTGGTTAATTTCCTCTTTGTATGAAAAGTAAACTATTAAAAAAAACATGAAAGACAATATAATTTATGCTCCATAAGAACTAAACCTTTTCAACATTAACATATATGGATTATAGTTCATGTGCCAGCTCGTGAGGATTGTCATCCCCACTGGCATGGACAAATGGTTTAACACTCTTACTTCCTTGCCTTATCCCAATAATTAAAGTACTAATTCTTACTACTTCACTAATCTATGTGAAGAAGTAAAATATTATTAGAGATTCAAAACTGGAAATATAAAGTCTTGTTAAAAATATTTCCTCCGAAAAAATGGTAACAGACCTTGAGGTACACTTGCATATCTTTGTCGTTCAAGTATTTCATTCAAAGAATGCCCTTGTAAATACTACAACCCTTCGTTAACTAGGTTATAAAAAATAATTATAATGTGATTAACCAAAATGAACAAACTAAAGATATATATAATGTATAAGAGAAAAGTATCATACACACCATTTCATGTTCATAAACACAAATGATTTCAACAAGCGAAGTTTCAACAACCTTTCAAACATCTACAAACTTATCCTGTAGGAAATAAACAATGTAAACTGAGTATAACCACTACATGAAAATTTTTCATCTTAATTAAGATACACTCCTAAAGAATAGATGTCGTAGGCTCTAGTAGTTGCATTATATCCGGCTAATCATTCAATTTTGTAATTTCCTTTCAAAATAGTCAAGAAGGTCCTTACAACCATGAACACCAAGTTTTGCACCAAATAATACCAAAATTGTGTATGGAACCTACCATAGAAATTATATTCAATATGTATAATGTTGGATATCTTCATGCTTATAGGCATTAATGTGTTTTCTCAATAAATATTACTAGCATTTGCACCAAAAGGTGCAAGGGCATGCAAATAGTGTTTCAGGGTTTTTTTACCCTTTCAATATATATATATATATATATATATATATATATATATATATATATATATATCATTTGAAATAAAGGCAGAGGAATGGAATTTTGGGAATTATTTTAAAATCAAGAACCAAGTCCATGCTTGGAAACAAAGTAGAAATCAAATAAGGTAGGGAATGGTAAAATTTTCATAAGTAATATACACAAGGAGGGTTATGAATATAGCTTATTGTTGTGAAAAAAAATTGTTGTAAAGATATTGAAAGAAATGTAAATAGGAAGAAAAACATGGGGCATTTGAGATATTCTTGTACCAAGTCAGTGTTTGAACACAGAGTAGCAATCAACTAAGCATAGAAATGGTAAAATTTTCATGATTAATATTCACAATGAGCATTAAGAAAATAGCTATAAAACAATAACAGTAAGGACACAGTATGAAATGTAAATCAAAATAAAATCATGAAATATATCAGAAAGTTGAAGGTACTAACCTTCATTAATGCTAGTTTTGTTTCAAAAACATTGAATTGCAGTTTCCAGTTGCAAAAACATAGATTGGAAAGTTTCGGAAATAATCTCTAATTATGATGAACATGTAATATTTAGAAGCATGATGTATAAAGTCTGCTCCATGTGGTTTTCACACAATGAATGACTCTAATTACAAATTTGTCTTCATCTAGGATAAAAAAAACTTCTCCCTTTGACTCAGACACACAAATGGTTTATATATGGTTTATAACACAATGAGAAAATGGAATTCAGTTGATATTTGAATGAAGTCTCCCATAAACCATAAAAATAAATTATATTTTGGGAATGAAAATATCCTTATAGGACATGGAAGTTTTTTATTTTAAACAAGGGAACAGATTTTATCCATCTCGGAGAAGTTTCCCATACCAGTGTTGTAATGGTTAGGACAAAAATAGGTGTGGAATGTAACATTCTTACCAATTTTATTTTTGACTTCAGTAACTAAGAAGCCTCTAAGAGGAAATAATAACTTGAGTTGGTCTAGTTATAGTTTCCATTGACTGATATTTGATGGGAATTCTATCTATCCAAAGTTTCCTTAATTTGGTTTAGAACTTTAGATGAACAAGAAATCCATTAGGAGAGTGCAAAACAATAGTGTTTCTATGGAAATAAACTTAAAACAATTAATAACATATTATTCACAATATAGGAGTTTCTGAAAAGGAGATAATTGAATATGAAAATGGAAGTGCAAAACAAAAAACAATAATACGCAGGTAAAACCAAAAATATTTTTCAGCTATTGGTAGAAAAATATTTGTTTCAAAATTGGAAATGGAGAATGAGAATGAACTATCCACAAATATCTCACCCTGGAATAGATTAGGGTCAATCATATCTTTCTAAACCATAGATCTATTTTCAGAAAAATAGGATTCCAAACAAAAATGAGAAATGCGCACTTTTCTTTTCAGAAGAAAAATATTTACCCATTTTATTTGAAGATAAATGGAGTTCATTTAAACGGGCTGGTAACTTCGAATAATGATCATTCTAAAATTATCGAGCTTAGGTGCTTGAAACCAGGAGATCTTAAAAGCTTCCTAGCATAAAATCTTGAGAGATTGAGCAACATGGAAAATAATAGAGCTATTACATGTGTAATTGACACAAATATATATAAAGTATGATGGTCTTTAAAGCGTCATAGGCTCATAGAATATACCAAACCCACATTCTCCATATAGGAATAAATTAGCAGTCTGTGATTCCCATACTTGCAGTATCCTTGCAATAACACTAGATTCTTATGTTGGGCTCTTGATAAAGATTCTACTTCAACCTTAAATTCATGCTCCATCTGACCACATTCTCTTATTAATATTTTAATTGCAATTTTTGTGCCATATTCTCGAGTGGATCTATATACCAATCCAAAGCCTCCACAGCCAATGATGTTTTCGTGGTCAAAATTACTAGTAGCTTTCCAGAGATAATCAATATCAAGATCCTTTCGACAATGATTCTGGAATAACATCACCAAGTTATATCCCAAGGCGTCAGAAAGCCTGTGAGGCATGTCAAAATCCATCTCGTCTGCAACTCCCTACTCTATTACCTATATTCTTGATTGATTCCAAAGAACCGTAGCCAGAAGTAAAGCAATCCCAACACCAACACTCATCGTTATGCCAAGAATGGTATTTCTGTCCAACCTATTGACTCTGTGTGTAGCAATAGGTACCCCCAGTATTGACACATGCGGACTGCAGGTGGGAGTTAGAGGTTGGCCACAGAGACCAAAGTTTCCTTTAAAACTGGACTTGTTAAAGGTATCAAATTGATGTCTAGAAGGTATTAACCTATGCAAGTAATTATTAGAGAGTCCATTCAACCTTGCTAGGAATGTGAGATCCTTCAGCAATGGTGGTATGATTCCAACAAAATTATTGTTTGACAAATCTAAGGTCTCCAAATTTTTCAATTTAGATAGTGTGTCTAGGATTATCCCCTAGAAATTAATATGACTCGTGTTTGGAATATGAATCATTTTCATCTGCCTAATCTCAGGGCTTAGAGTGTCACTGAGATTTTGTTTTGGCCAAGTAGGCGAAGGGGGAAGATTAGACAACTGATTGTAATGCAGCCCAAAAGAATTTTGATTTTGCTTTACAGATAAAGGGGGCTCAAAGGGAGTTTGATATGATATAGGGGGTATTTGTATTGACTTAAAACTAGGTAACTCCATAAGATGCTTTGGAATTTGTCTCGACAGAGAATTATTTGACATTTCAAAATAAAAAATATATTGAAGGGTGTTTAACCAAATAGGAATAACTCCATTGAGATTATTCCAATAAAGATCCAAGACCTGTAAATTTGGACATTTCATGAGCCAAACTAGAAATTTCCTGGAAAGAGAACAATTTCGAAGAAGTAATGTCCATAGCATGGAAAATCCATGTGTATCAGTTAGAATCATATCCCCATTAAAATTATTTGATAGAACCAATGTGGTAAGGTAATGACAGTCCCGCAGAGCCATTAGGGCACTTGTAATATTGATAAAACTATTGTTTGAGATGGAGAAAAAGGAAAGAGCCCGAAGGGATGCCATACGAGGAGGAATTTCACCACTTCATTTGTTTCTTGTGAGGCTCACAGACTGGATATTTTGGCATGTCCACAAGCTAGGCGGAGTACTTCCAGACAAATTTTTGCTAGCTAAATCTAGATAAATTAGTTTCAGCAGGCTAGTAAAATTTAGTTTAATAACTTTGTTGGAGAGTTGTTTTTCAAATTCAAAATTTTCAGCTTCTTGCATTGGGACAGAGGAGAAGGTAGTTGAAAGGAGCAAGCTCATCACGGGTTCCTGGAGAATGAATTGTAGAATAGGTTTCTGGTGGACTTGGAACGTTGTTCTCCCTTGTAGATGTCAGTTATTAGCTAACTTAGTGCCAATTCGGCTGATGCCTTGGCTAGGGTGTTAAATTTGGTATTATTCTATGTGTAGATGTGAGAGAATGATATATTCTCAAAGAGTGACATTATTTTTTAGCCAAGTGGAAGTCAACCTATCGATAGTGATGTTTTCTTATTTATCAAAGAAAACACTAATAAAATACCTGTACCTGATACAATGGGGTTGAGTGCCTCAAATGTTGAAAACTGGGTGCATAAATACCCCTTTGTCTAAAATTCCATAGATGAAGAGGACAGTGAAACTAAAATCAGGACATATGGTGGTGTCGCTGGTGCCCCTGAAGACAGATCAGATTGCCAAAATTATGAAATGGCATATGATCTTACGTAATCCAAATTTGAGGAGTATTTTGAGTTTGAGGACCCACCTTAGGAGCCCTTGGAAACTGGAAATGGATAAAAAATTGATCTCCAACTCCATGAGGGTATGTTTGTTTTCCTGGATGCTGGTGGAAGTGATAAACATAACTCTGGTACTAAAAGACATAGTTATCTGCTGCTGCAAGTTGGTAGAAGCCATCATAAAATGGTAATTTTTAAAACCCCTCCTAATTGTGATACTTATGACAAGTTGGATAAAGAAGGGTTTGAGCATTTAGTGAATGCGTTACCCTTCATTATCGTGAATTTTCTGAAGATGACCATACAATTTTTTTTATGTTTGGTGAACTTGTAAATCTTAAATTCTATGGGAATGCTTCATCTCATCTTTATGGAAATAGTCATGTGCATCGTCGGTGTCATGAAGCTACATGTACAATGAAATTGATCTTGTCAACCTTGGATTTTTGCATAATGTCTGAAAGGAAACGTGCATCCCAAATTGTTGAATGGTTTTCTGTGAATTTAGAGTAAGGTTCATCTCTAACAAAATATTTTCATGGTGATATTCCACATAAATCCATTCAAATATTTGAAGTATTGGAAGTAGAGTATTTCATATATAAGCTTGTTTCAAGTACATCTCTCCAATATTGCAGGTTAACACAATTATCTACAGTAGAGTGCCAGCAGAAAGTGTTTGCAAGCATAAGATGCTCTTATATCAAGACAAAACAACGAGTTTTAGAAGGGAGAGATTGTACAATATCTATGATCACTATATGTTGAATATCCTTATACTGTATTTTGAACCAGCTAAGATCACAACCTATCAGCATGCAAATTTTGAGATATCTATGCTTTGAATATTGTTGAGCCACGTAGAAAAGGGAAACTGTATAGAAAAAAAGAGAGAACCTGAAGGGATGTCATGCCTTGAGGAATTTCACCGCTTAATTTGTTTCTTTGTAGGGTCACATAATGGATATTTTTGCAGGTCCACAAGCTAAGCGGAATCGTACTAGACAAATTGTTTCTAGCTAAATCGAAATAAATTAGTCTAGACAGGCTTGTAAAATTAAGTTCAATAACTCTCGTGAGAGAGTTGTTTTTCAAACTCATAACTTTCAACATTTTTCACTTGGAAAGACGAGAAGGTACTTGAAGGAGAAAGCTCATCACAAGTACCTAGAGAATGACTTCTAGTGTACGGTTTTGGTGGAGCTTGAATTTTGTTCTCCATTGTAGATGTTAATTATCAGCTAGCTTGATATCGATTTGGCTGATGCCTTGGCTAGGGTGTAAACTTCAATATTATTCTTTGTGTAGATGTGGGAGAATGATTTATGCTCAAAGAGTGTCATTTTTTTTAGCCAAGCAGAGATCAACCTATCGATAATGATTTTGTCTGCCTTATTAAAGCAAACACTGATAAAATACCTGCACCTAATACAATGGGGTTGAGTGGCTCAAAAGTTTAAAAATAGGTGCATAATGACCCCTTTGACTTAAATGCCATAGATAAAGAAGCTAATGAAATTAAAATCAGGACATATGATGGTGTCATTGGTGCTCCTGAAGACAGTTCAGATTGCCAAAATTCCAAAAGGGAATATGATCTTTAGGTATCCAAATTTAAGCAGTATTTTTAGTTTGAAGAAACACCTTAGGAGCCCTTGGAAACTGGAAATGACTACAAAATTGATCGCAAACCTTACATTATCTAATATCTTTTTATAAATTCTAGCATCAATTTTACTTGTAACTTATCCAACTTTCCATTTTATGGAATTTTTATATCCATTGACTAAGCATCTTAATACATAAGCGTCATTTAGATCCCCTGATGATGGGTATATAAGGTTCAATTAGATCCCTTGATGATGGGTGTACAAGGTTTAATTGGATTCCCTGATGATGGGCATAGTGTCCACTTGAAATGTTGGGACATTTCTACATTCTAACACAGTTCATATGCAAAAAGTATGGCACAATTATGGCTAGTAATGAAAATATTCATACTAAAATCATACTATTTTTTCACCATGTTTGGCAACTGATGAGTTTTTCATTTTCCTGTTCTAGTGTTCTCTAAATGAATTTTATCATTCAACACAAATTTAAAGAAAATCATTAGCAATATAGATGCTTGAAACATATGGTAAAAGTAGAAAGTGAAAATGGGAGAAATTAAGCTCCAAGATCTCATATGCACATCCTTGAATGTCTCATAACTTCCTTTGTAAGCCTTAAGACTAGTAATCCATAAACTACATAAAGAAAAATTGAAAAATATGATATAAATCCATCACAACAGTAGCTTGTTAGATAATCCAAATTCTCAAAAGTCATAGGTTAGATTCATCTGATTTCTCAACAAAAGAGATTAACCAATTATTGGGGAAAGTGACTTAGCATCCTTTACAAAAAAAAGTTCAATAGTAAACATCATTCATGCTGGAATTCTCCATGCAAAAATAATGATTGTAAAAAATATATATCTGAAATAAAAAATTTCTATTTACTCATCCAATTATATGAGTGGAAAAGTAAATGTTTCATCTTTTCCCCATCTTCTAGTGTTCATAGATATAAAACTACTCAGTGTATTTTTCCATTTCCACAAAAAAAAATCTAATCAATGCATTACCTTCATAACGAGGATTGTATAGCTCAGTTTTATGTAACTATTCATGTTCTTATCCTTTTCTTTCTTGAAATAGTTTCCTATTTGTTACGACCTGTTCTTAGATATTAGATATTTTCTTATTTACGACAACTTAGTTATTCTCTCTATTTTTTGTTGATTTTTTGTGTAGTTGGGAGGTACTCCAAACCCTGGTGATCGAGGGTTGGAGGTCAAAGCACCACAAATGGGCTTGTGGGCTTGAGATCCAAGCTTGGGGTTTTTTCACCCATCGTGTTTGGGCCAAAACCATGATGAGAAATAAACATGTGATGGATGAGATGATGGTTCTTGATGATACGATTCCAAATCATTGAGAATCATTTGAATCCAAGTTGTTATTAGAGATAAATGAATTTTTGAAGTTGACTAGGTAATTATTGGTTTCTAAGTCATGTAGGCTTGGTGTAAAAGGGTGCCAATAGATGGGTCTCTTCAAGCATATTCATGGAGGCTTAAAAGGCTATAAATATGAGGTGTGTAGTCCTCATTTTAGCATCCATCCTTGTGCAACACAACAAAAAAATAAGCATTGAAGGGAAAAGACATATCTTTGATCTGGCTACAGTGAGAAGAGGGCATACCAACGTGGGAACAATTTTGTCTTAGGGCTGCAATAAGGTGACCGAGTAGCTGGAGAAGGGTCTGAGTAGCTGATTTCATAACCAAATTTTTTTTTCTTGAAGGTTGAAGTAAGGGAGGGTTGTTATGAGGTGAAAGGAAGGTGGGAAAACTCTTTGAAGGGAGATCGAAGGGCTGATAAAGGCTATAACAACCCAGCATCATTAACGAGGGTCATATCCTCTCATGGAAGGGTGTACATACATCCTTAAGGAAATTTTGGGCAAAAATAAGAGGACTATTACGGATTGGTTTATTTGCCCTAACGAGAGCTAGATTGCAGCAGTGGATCTATAGAAAAACAATCAATAAGGTATGTGTCTTTGATGATGTGTTTGTAGGTGTTGGATCCTAGATAGGAATAGTTTTGGATCAATTTGATAACGATATTGTGGAAGTGAAAGAGGAGGAGCATAAATTGTGGTTAGAGACCCTAAAATAGTGATGTTTTCCACAGTGAATGAATAGCATACTTGCAGCAAAAGACTGTTGTGAATTGGGTCTAAGTGTTGACCATTACTTGGGTAAGTTTGTGGGTTGCTTGTAGGAGGCCTCAAGAGTTGTTTGGAGGATCCCAAGTGGACTGTTGGGAGGCCTACCAAGCATCTAAGGTGAAAGCATGTACATTAAATTGGAAGGCAAGAGGACAAAAATAACTTGGGTTGCAGATGGACCCGTGTAAGATGGTTTGATGGTGTCCTAGGCAAGGGCACATTGAGGTGACTAGATTTGCACAATAGCTCCTCTATTGTAGGGAAAAGGGAAGATTGGTGGATTCTATGGGCATTTATGTGTAAGGGTCTCCCAGGTGTGGGGATGCCCTAACTAGGAGCATATACTACAATGTGGACTTGATCTCTCATGGATTGTTGAAGGGCAGTGTTAGAGAGGACCAAATGTGGACGAGATCGGGCACTTATGGTATTTGAGGATGACTATATCCAGTGTAATTCAGATGAAATTGAAGTTCCATGGCCTTTGGAAGATAGAGGTAAAAATTTAGCAAAAGAAAGCAGTCCAAGTCAGGAACAAAGGAGAAATCAAGAATACAGTGATAATTAAGTCAATGGTGCCAAATCTAGTACTAAGGAGATCACCAAAGCCCAAGAAGATTTTGGATTGTTAATACCGAGGGTGTTGTGACAAATTACTGTGTGATGAAAACAAGGGTTATTGTTTATTTACTCACACTTTTAGTAGTGGGGTGATAGCTCAAAGAAAGTTGACTAGGTTGGCCTTAGCCTAAAATAGCCAATATTTAAAAAACACAATTTCTTGGCACCTTTAAAGTGTTTATGGAAAATATATCACATAATCAATTCACATTGTAATTTAAAAGAACTCTGAGAACTAATTTGGGTTTTTTAGAGGTAATATGGCTTGTCACCCATTGAAAGAAAACACTCTCAAAATGATTCACTGTAGGTTGTTTAACAAGTGACACTCACACATCATCTATAATAAATAACCTAAGTACCTTCAAAGAAAGTATTAGATTAGATGGATTAGATGATACAAAATTTCAGATATCAAATATCCTAAAAGTTTCATCCCTAACATGTAAATTAAATATTTATAAGTCAATAATATATATAAACCATAACCACCATCATCTAAGAACCGATTAAATACTACCCCATGAACCATGGGTTCTGGAAAACCTTGTATATGGAACAATCCTCTTTATCAGAAATTGGCTTTGAGAAAACAAGGTAACCAAGTAGATTATAGTATTAAATCAAATTCCATACCATAGGCATAACCACTATTGCTAGCACATGTCCATAGCCTCAATAGGGATGCCTTTCTAACCCATTGAGATGTTAGTATCCAATCTATTAGAAATAAGTACATAGTTACAAAAAGCCTTTCAATTTACTTAGATGTCAACTGAAGATCATTTTCCTGGCATGATAACTAGTTAATAACAATTCCATTCATGAGAGCTAACAAAAGTGAAAAATTCGGCTCGTAATGAGACCTCTTGTCCTTTAGTTTTATGACCGAAGGCCATTACCATGGTTGGGTGACCAGCAGTGGTAATGTCACTTTATTAGGATCTATGATCATGGTAGGTCGGCTCATGATGAGAGCTCCTATCCTCTAGTTTACTATTTATGTTTATAATTTAACTATGGTTATTTTTAATCAATAAACTATTACTTAATAGATGGGGTGGTAGGTCAGATCCTTAAGAGCTAGGGATGGCGTAAAACGTTGTATAGTAACTATTTTCAACTTTGATATTTTTTCTTCTCAAAAAATAATAACCTTCAAATGACTGCTTATAAATATGTTTTTTCTTGCTGAGATTGGGGTTGAAGAAAAGTTCATTAGATAATGGCAGAAAGATTTAAATACAATTTTGTGGTCATCATTGTAAATTTTACAAGATCATGGACTTGACCCATTAGGAAAGTTGAAAGTTGGAATGATGAAATCATCTTTACATAAATATTCATTAAAAATAAGATTATGTTAATAGATAAACAAGGATAAACTGACTACCCAATCATTATGTCAAAGAGGGTCTAGACCATTAAAAGTATTTCCCATTCACCAAAGAGAAAAACAAATCACAAAGATTTTCGTATGTTGAATTCAACGTGAAAATTGGTCAACAATAATAGTTGTGTTATGGTAACAACAACCATGACTTAGGTAATAACAGTGGAAGGGAAAAAATAACGATGTTAGGAAGGTGACATGAAGGAGGATTAGTCACTTTACAAAATAATGAGGAATTAAAAGTGAATCATTCCTGACAAGAATTACCATAATAATCATCCTTATTACTAAATACGAGACCTCCGCCAAAATAAAGTATGTCTATCATTAGTTATAGTTCGTCATGTCATAAGTAAAATACTAATGAAATCCACGGAGTCTGTCGAGGACGTACTTGGCAACTTACCTTGGTGGAGTAACAACAGTAGCAAAGTAGCAGCATCAAGTACTTTGAAAAATATCACCATGGAGTAATATCACCAGAGGAGTAACAACATTAGAGTCTTAGAAAATTTCCTCGAGTAACAGCACCGGATACTAGAAAAATTTTCAGAGTAACAACATCATAGGAATAACAACAATGATTGAGTAACAACAATGATGGAGTAATAGTAGTGATGGAGTAAGAACACTGACAGTGTAACAACACTGACAGTGTAATAGCAGTGACGGTGAAACAACACTGGCGGTGTAACAACACTGATGGTGTAACAGTAGTGACAAAGTCATAGCAGTAATGGAGTAATAGCATTGACGGTGTAACAATGGTGATAGAGTCACATCAGTAATGGAGTAACAACATTGACGGTGTAACAGCAGTGACAAAGTAACAACACTAATGGTGTAACAACAGTGACTGAGTCAGAGTAGTAATGGAGTAACATCATTAGCAGTGTAACAACATCCAACACTTAGAAAAATTTTCTAGAGTAACAGCATCATGAAACTTAAGAGCTTGCTTCTTTTATTTTGAGAACAAAACAAAAATGTGACCTTGAAGTGAACGATACCTGAAGCATAAAAACATAATATAAATTAGAAAATAAATGACTCTTTATTGAAAAGAAATAAATAAATAAATAACCTAAGTTACAATGGTTATGATTTTTTTTGCAGCAATGTTGTTCATGAATGGTGAGTGAATGGAAAAATGCTTTTTCAGAAATGACTTGGATCTTCAAATGGAAATCAATTCCTCATTTCTCGTGTTATAGATCCATTAAGTGCTGAAAAGTATTCATGTTGTTCTCTCCATGTGAGGAAACATCTTTGAAAATTTTCTCATTTCATTATCGTTGTCTTCAAAAATCACTTGTTCATAAATTGACCTCATTTATTCTCCTGGGACCTGCAAAAAATGAGCATCTACCTGCAATAAAACATAAAATCATGGAAGAAAATAGATCCGAAGGCTCTCCCAATTCAAGACATATGAAAAAAAAATAACAAGTAGTTACTTTGTAAAACAAATCCACAAAAATATAAACAAAGAAAAATTAATTACCTATGGGGGAGTGGTGGCCAACCATACTAACCAGCAGTGTTTCAATCATAAATTCTTTTTTTTTCGTCCGATTTGAGTGATTCCAAAGCCAAATGAAAGTGAATTCAGTGATATGTCTCCAATAAAAAAAGTTTTAAAAATTCGATGTAATGGTATGCTAAATTTTCTTAGAACAACCTGCATAATAGAGTCATTTGCGATTTTTCCGCTCAGACCAACAATTGATTTTTTAAGCATAGCATGTTCATTTTATGATTGATTGAATCGATTAAAATTGTAGATTTAATTATATTAATTTATATATCTCCAATAGTAACATTTTTTTAAGGAAAGAAGAATTGATAGGTCAAATATGCTAGTGAACAACCGGGAAAACATAGTTTCAAGACTGTTGATTTATGATAAACAATCAGTATTGTGGTCATAAAATTCTCATAAAATATCGAAATAATGTGATTCAAGTTGAATTGTAAACTAGATTCATAGGGGAATATCCCATTGAAACAATTTTCTAAAATATAGTCATTTGTGCCTAAAAAAACAAACTGTCCCAACTTTGTTCCTCAGCTACCTACTAGACTTCCTGTCATTGTTTTGGTCATAATTTTTTTTTTTCAAATCCAAATCAAGTAATTCAAATTGGGTTATAAAGTAGACATAAAGGGATATGCAGGATAGAAACATGTCTTGAAAATATGCCCATTTGGTCCCTAAAAACATGACTGTTGTGATTGTTTTTCCACAATTTTCATCAAGCCCGCAAGCCATAAGATATGATAATCAAGGAATTTTTCCAAGAAGGTCATCAAAATTAATATGAGTGTTTGTATGAATTTTATTTTCCAATATAACACATCTACGTACATAAATAAATTTGAATATTGATCACCTATGTCAGATTTCAGAGCATGTTGCAACAAAAACAACTATTTTTACATATGAAGAAATTTATTTATTTATATCTTCATTTACTTTATTTTATACAGTACACTATTCTACCTTGAAAAATAAAATATATTGACATGTATGCTTCAAGTATGAACATACCCATAATTGAAAGATGTATGCTAATAAATACTAGGGTATGAGAGACCAACTTCCCTGTTAAGGATGGTGCCAAGAATTGTTGAATTATGGAGTGATGTTGTGAGAAAACAACAGATTGAAACCAGTCTTCAATATAATCTTGATTTCCCATAGTTGTTATATAGTGAAGTTCTTTGAATGGATTCCAGATTGTGTTGATGCTTTGTTCCTTGACCTCATCCCATGAATTTTGGGGGCATTTTAGAGTGGGGGGTGTTTGTAGATTTTTCTATCATCATACTGGCACACATGGACCCTATGTGTATCAATTCATCCTACAAGTTCTTTAGTTTCTACGGCGGTGAGCCCGTTCAATTTCATTAGAGCGATGTGCAGGTTCTTACCTCTCATATTACTGCCCAACGACTGTATAGTTGAAGACACCTTAAAGAAAACACCCAGAAATTCAAACTTCTAAGTGTCCCAGCAAGACATTGGTGAGCTCGCTCAAGTTTGTTTGAGAGTTGCGCAGGTTCTTACCTCTTGTCTTACTACCCAGCAATTGTGTCACTGGAGACACTCTAAGAAACAAAATGCCCAAAAATTCACTCTCGTAAGTGTACCAAGAAGAAATTGGTGAGCCTGCTCAAGTTCATTAGAGCGTTGCATAGGTTCTTACCTCTTGTCTTAGTACCCGGAAATTGTGTCTCTCGAGACACTCTAAGAAAACAAAATGCCCAGAAATTCACACTCCTAAGTGTACCAGCAAGACATTGGTGAGCCTACTTATGTTCGCTAGAGCGTTGTATAGGTTCTTACCTATCATCTTACTGCCTGAAAATTGTGTCACTGGAAACAATATAAAAACACATAGGAATTGCACCTCTAAGAAAAAACTCTTATTGTTTGGATCATCACTGCCATCCCCGACAATGGTGCCAAAATGTTGGGATGTATTAATCACTATTGAATGAATAAAAAATACATATAAATTATCAATCTTATTTCAATGACACCTACACTGTCTATGACAATACACCCAACTAGAAGCAAATCCAAATAAAGGAAATCATTGATGAAGTAAAGGTTGGAAGGAAATAACTCATGCAGAAATAAAATGATCTACAAGATTCTAATAACACCTCAATTAATACATCTTAGCATGCCACACAATAATTACCCAACTGGTATCTCTAATCTCATATGTGTAACAACATATAAAACATTGGAATTGAAACAGATCTATTCAGAGCCGAAACAACAGGAAAAAAACTTCTACTAAACCATAAACAAATTAAGAAATATATATATACACATACCTTAACCATTGCATTCCTTGCTAAAGAGGAGGTCCCTTCCTCCCTAGAAGGGCACAGGAAGAGAAATAACTTAACGGAAACTAAATCAAATAATGCATGTAACAACAAAACAATATTTCTATATTATGCTGATTGAAAGCTACATAGTAAAGATGATGATCACCTCTCCCTCTCTCTCTGATTTGTGTCCTTTAAATATACAAGGTACAGAGGGGAAATTTCCAACCAACTGGTTACGAAATCTAAGAGATCTTTCCACCATGATTCAACTGTAACAAGTCGAATCTGATTATTACAATTGAGGAAATTTGGAAAATGGCCAGAACAGAAAATTTGCGAATATGTCCTTCGCAGAACATTTTGTTTCTCCCAATGAAGAAATAGTTTTGGAAAAAAGCTCATAAAGAAACTAATTTTTTTCTTTCTGCACAAAACCCATGTCTCATATTTTAAATATTCTTCTTTGTTTGTCCGAAATGTCCAACATAAAACTATCACTTGTTATTCCAACGAATTTCTAAGTTGGAATATTTAATTATGAACTAAAGATCGGATTTGAAATCTGAAAGAGATATTGGACATTAAAATCGTGAGTTATAAAAAATTCATTAAATAAACCATAATTTACAAAATAATTCATAATAATATTCAATTTATTAAAAATAAAGGAGAATAAATATTAGTTATCCATGAGAACATAAATAATTATAAAATGGGATTAAATGATAAATTATGATAAGTAATGTGATAAAATAATGGAAGGAATGGATGAAATATATGTTAAGAAATGGTAATAAGAATGACAATTTAGTGGCCCAATGCAAACCACATAAAAATCAAGCCTTTGGGGGATATTTAAATATCCAAACTCTCCTCCACCACACATGATTCCTCTTCTCCCCATCTAAACTAATAGTAATATATCTAGCTTTTGGAATATAAACCCCAGAAGAGTTCTTTGACCATATGAGCTTGTCTATCTTCTTAGTCAATCTGACATGGCTAGACTTGAGTCTTGTAATAAAAACTCCCTAAGAATGAGCATCATCACCTCTAAAAACTAATGAAAGCTAATTTTGACATCTAAATAGAAGTAATATTAAGAACTGCATTATGAGATACATTAAAATATCTTGTCCCTCAATAAAGGAATCATATGGGGTCGTGGGTATAATGGGAAATTAATCCATAGGGCGGGACCTTGTTTCATTCATATTGGAAGTTGGATGGTTGTTGAAGAGTTATTTCATAATACCATGTGGTTGATATACTTGTTGTATCACCCTTGATATTTTATCCAATAATTAACTTATTAGCTATCCCCATCTTCTAAAATTCCATTCTACTGACCCTGATATCAGTGCTCTTGGAGAGAGATAAAGTTAATAAAAATTTCTCATGACAAGAGGCATCAAAGGAGAAAAAGAACCATATGATAGGTTGGAAACAAATAGTTATGCCTAAACTGGAATGAGAAGTAGGGATAAGAAGACCAGTAAAAAATGCTTCATGTGTTTCTCTCTGGCAAACATATTAACCTTATATAATAGTTATCAACTATGTCCATCTTCTAAAATTCCAATCTGTTGACCTCGAGATCAGTTCTCTTGGAGAGGATAAAGTTAATCAAAATTTCTCGTGACAAGAGGAACTAAAGGAGAAAAATGGCACCTAATAGGTTGGAAAAAAATAACTATGCCTAAATTGGAATGATAAGCAGTGGTAAGAAGACTAGTAAAACAAGATCGATGTTTAAGAGTATATTGGTGCTTTAACTTTGGCAAAAAAAGGCATATGTGTAAAATTTTTGAGGAAACTATATACATGGGGAATAGAGAACTTGTCTACCTTGTGGGAGTCTTGATATGATGATGTCCCTAAATGATTAAGCATAAGGAATAACACAATCCAAAAATGTTTAACAGATAGTTCGATTTCCCAAGATGTCCAATATGGAGAAAAGGAAGAATTTTAGCATTATGCATGGGTTGGACACTAGCCTCTCAGAAGCATCCAAGCTCTGGACATAATTAGAAAGGTTATGATCAATTTGGAGTGAACCAAAACAACAGATTATTGGATCAGTCCTAAGAAAATATTTGGGGTCTATCACTGAAATCAAATGGAAATATCCTTTAACATGACCAACAAATGTCTCGACTCTCAACTGATGAGGCAAAGGAAATCAAGGAGGCTCTATGTTTTACATTCACTAAATTCCAAATAAAATAATAAGTCTTGTGTTGAAATCCCACAACAAGAGGATCCTACTCACTTAAATAAGGATAAGGCATCACTCTATTAGAAGAGCAACAGATTCCTAGATTAAAGCCTAGAAGAAAATATGGTACCCAAGAATATGGGAAAAAGGTGCAGCATTTTAATGGATAGTAGTGAAACGGAAAAATAACTACATAAGAAAATTTGAAGAGAAGAAGTGTACAATGGCCAACCAGTTCTAATAGATGTTAAAGGGATGAAGAAACCTATAATTGCATCCTCAAATAGTGTTGTTTTGCAAAAGAGGTATATGCATCATGGACAGAAATGTTTAGAACTGTTTCCCCTTCGAAACAATGAGATCATGAGCTAATTTGAAAATGACCAGCCCCACAAGAAAATCCAAGGTTATCAGGAAACTATATAAATTTATTATAGACTTCATATTATAGGAATTCAAATGTCAATTGGGTTTATTTCAGGTGGTTAGGAGGAATTATTGCTATCCTCCTTGCCCAGGTTCAATTCCCACAAGTGATATGATGAGCTCATATCAGGTGTATTGTTTCAATGGCTTCAATCCTTCTTATTGAACATTCTTGAGCCGTGAAGAATATCTTACCCTTTTCTACATGTTCGAGGGTGAGATGTTTTTTTATAGGGAAAAAACATTATGGGAAGTCAAAAAAAGAAATAAGGAGCCTTAGTAGAGGTAGAAGCCTCCTTAGTTGAGTAGATAACCTTAATCAAATCTTAAGGATTCTAAAGGATTGAAAAATAAGACAAACTCTAAATTTATAATTAACATCTTGAACAAGACAGCCAAAGTCAATAACTGGTTCACTGATGGAAACATACACTGGATTTTTAGGGATTTACAATGAATACATATTTCCTTCCAAGTTCCAAGTTCTCACACACAAGGGAGTCACATAATAAGTTGATGGATTGGCTAGCTAGCCAAGCCATTGTCAAAGAATCAGGCCTTGAGCTTATTAATATTAGCAATGTGATTAAGGAAGTGAAGGGCCTTAAGTACCCCCTCACCTCCTTAATAATGGAATTTCTGGGAATGTGAAACAACTCCTGTAAAAATATGACATTAATAATAAGGGAGATAAATCCACTGCAACGTAGAGATTTCTCATGTAGGGAGAAGGTTGGGAGAGGTGATAGACAAAAATTGGGTAGATGGAATTCATTAATGGCAAGGTAACCAAGACAGAGATTAAAGGTGTAAACCTTTGGAATAACTTCATTCAATATTAGTTTGAAGTGCTATGAAAAGGAGAGGAGTAATGGAGTCCTCACCATCATGCCATGGACATCCAATGAAGTTAGAAGGAAACTGCTGCAACTTTCCAAGATTAAATCATTTTCATATTGGTGATCTACAAGCATGTTTGAAAGTGGTATGCACAGTGATAATAAAACTCGGAGCTGAGTTCTGTACATTTTGAGAAACAAATGGATAAATAGAGGTAGGAAAAATAACATTAGAAATAAAAATAGCTTATCAGAGATGTTGATTCAACTATGCTGACTCTATGACAACATGCCATAAATATTCATTCTACAACCAAAAAAACTGCAGAACCGTTGAGCATAAATGTATTATGAATTTGTCCTCAATTCCAGTATATGGTAAGGCTAATTGATACTTTCTCACGAAAACCATTCAGGCTTTTGGATTCAATGAGTATGGTGAATTGGACTATTGAATGTATCTCAATTGCTTCCTATGTACTTCTAGTTAATGACGAACATTCCAATTTTGACACAGTGTTAAGAGGATCAAGACATGGTTTCCTTTTGTCCCCACTTTCATATCATTCTAGAAGATACTTTGAGAAAGCTTATGAAAGAAGAAAGAGAATGAAGTCTCGCCTAAGCCATTTCAGTATTTGATCTCTTTAGATTTTGATTCTGCCACTCAACTATAGTTTGGGGATGGGGATTCCATATTCCTATTAGGATAAGCTAAACAAATTATCAATACAATTGAAATTCAATGGGTAGGTCTACAAACAAGGGAAAATCTAGTCTTGTTTTATCCTTTAATGTTAGTTTGAGACTACAAATAAGAATCTTGAAGGTTCTAGCATTAAAAGAATATGTGCCACCCTTCCTATCAGTTATAAAAAAAAAAAAATATTAAAATCACTTGGCATTGCATCAAGAACATCATGCATGATAGTTTCTCTAAATTTTAACATTTTAACAGTCCCAAATGTGGCCTGAGTGATAATACTCATGATATACAATTTTTTGGGTCAATTTATCACTCCTCATTTAGCTTCCAAAATTATGATTTTCTCCATGCCTTGCTCAGATGTTTGTTTAAGTTCATCATATCGATCTGTTGTATTACGAAAAAAATCACTCTTCCTTGAAATCGCCTTCTTCCTCGTTACTTCGAATTCACAGAACTTACAATTGTTGTTAGCATCACCCTTCTTGCCTTCATTTTTGAGGTTTCAAAACACTGTCCTTCTCACTTCCTTTTTGTTTGAAACCTTGTCTATCCTGAATGATCAATCCACACCTTCCTCTTGAATTTTGTAGTGGAATCCCTTCCTCCTAATTTTTGCAGTGGAAACCAATGTATCACTTCCTCCTAAATGTTGCAGTGGAATCCAACAGAATCAAAGAGCATTGAAACTCCTCTTGTAGTTGAATCTAAGGAGGAAAAAACTCTCTGCCAAATGTCCCAAATGTGAGAACCAAATGAAATTGAATGTAAATTTGAATAGGCTAATTGAAAATGTTCGAAAATGTCAATTGCAGCAGAATCCAAAGTGAAAACCAAAGAAAAAAAATTAGCAGGAAAGAACAAGAAAGTAAATTTTAATATGCTAATCCGAAAAGGTCAATTTCCATGGCAGGTTAGGGTGATATTATTGAGGTTAATTTTTTTCTATTTGAGCATGTTATTAATATTATAAATATTTGGGTTAATTTTAATTTATTTTTGTAATTTTAATATTTTTATTTTTATTATTAATTTTTATTTTTTTTAAAGATGCAAGGCATATCTAATGATTTTGAAAATCTACATATTGATTATTAAAGAAAAAGAGTAGGTTATAACTCATGATTTTGAAAAACTCATATATTGATGATTAAGGAAAAAGGTAGTGAGAAAGTAAATTTTAATATGTTAATTTTAGATTAACTGAAAATGTCAATTGACGTGGTAGTTTATGTTACTATTATTCAGGTTAATTTTTTTATTTGAGTATGTTGTTAATATTGGGATTAAATTTTTTATTTTAATTTTAATTTTTGAGCAAAAACATGTAGGCTATATCTAATTATTTAGAAAAATCATAAAGTGATCATTTTGGCATGAGGGCATCAATAAAAATTATTGAAGAACTCCTTAATATAAGAAAATATGCTCTTATAAGGAGTGAAAGGGGACATGAGTTTTACACATAAGGGTAATATCTACTAATCCTTAAGGAGGTGGAAAAGATTTCAAATCTATGAATAATGTTATCAATATTTTCAAATTTAAGAATAATTTTATCAATAAACTCAAGTAGTTGTAGGTAGCCCATTGTTTTCGGGGAACTTCACTTAGAGCTCATTAACACACTATTAAACGCTAGCCATAGTTTAGTTTAAATTAGTCACTCACAATAGCCATTTTTAGTTGTATTAATTATTAGCTAGTCATATATTTTAGCCCAAGACTAAATCAGTCATTTAAGTTAGTTGATTTTAGTTGGGTCACTTAATTTCTCATTTTTGTAGCATTCCACTTGGAAAATTTCCGGTGACTAACTTTTTTAATCAATAATTTCTCATTTTCTACTAGTTATACATATCAAGTCGAGACCTAAAGATATCTCGGAATCAATTAAAAATGAATAGCATAAATCCAGAGTGACATAATTAAAAATTATTAGCATAAATTACTAATTCATATACTTGTTGCACTAGTTAGTTGGTCATATTTTTATTCTTTGACTATAGCGTTTGTTTTCATTAATCATTTTTTATTTTGTCACTAATTATCTAGTCATATATTTTAGTCATGGACTAAATTAGTCATTTAATTTAGTCGCTTTTATTTTAGTCACTTATTATCTAGTCGTATATTTTATCTCTATACTAAATTAGTCATTTAAGTTAGTAATTTTTAGTTTATTCACTTAAAATTGCTCAAATTTAGTAGTAATTCACTTGAAATAATTGTAGTGACTAGCTTTTTTAGTCATATAGTCATTAATTTCATCATTTTTTACTAGTGCTCCAATTCTCTTGCAGTTAAAGAGGAAACATCACCTAGATTTTGGGGAGTTTTTGGTACCGACCCTCTAGGTTAAATAGGTCTAAGAAAGAGCTCATTAGGGTTTGAACTTTGAAGGAAGCTAATAGACTCTTAGCTCTTGTAATAGATTTTTTATACTTTTAATTATTATGTAAGGATGCTACTTTATGGAATAACATGAGTATTGAATTATCCTTCACCGATTTATTTTTAGAGGGCTAGGCTTGTGGGTTAGTTCCCACTCCATTGGCCTTAGTCTCTCTTGTGTATTTATGCTTATGTTTATGTCATTGTAGCTAGGTTTCTTTATGAGTTTTACCTAGTGTGCTTACATTTCAATTAATTTCTTTTATTTTTCCTCCATTTGTATTTGTTGTATTTAAGCGTGCATAAATATTGGTAAAATAGCTTCTAAACTAATAAAGTTGTGCGTCAAGGCTCCCTTTCTCATCTCTTTCATTGGAGCTTGAGGAGGGCAGATTTTAACCACAAGCCAAATTTTCTCTTTAGTTAATGATTTCTTGGAAAGAATAGTTAGGTTGTTGTAGTGTCATGAGAATGTATAGAATACTGAGTTATATATTTTTTTGAATACTTAAGTAGGTTTTCTTTCCAAATTCAACTCATATTTTCCATTTCCTTTATCATATATTTTCCAATGTTTGTTGCATGAACAAGTAGTTTTCTTGCAAGTTCAAGTACCACAACAAAGGAGGACTTCACCAACACCCTTAGATGCATTCCTCACTGATCAACAACTTTCTTTTCATCAAATCGCCTTCAACCCTATTTTTAAGATTTTCACCTTCACACTGTGAGAAACCCTAGATGTGAAAGATGAGCTTTTGAAGAGGTCCAAACACATAACTGTGCATAAGATCTAATATCTTGTTCGTCCTCTTAGCACCAGAAGGAAAACTCACCCGATTCTTCTTCCCATACACAAAATTTTCATAGAAATCGAAATAAAAAGATAAATTATACATACCCTCTACCATAGATGGGTATGTGGTTGATTATTTATTTTGTGGTCTGTATGACTTCTTGCACTCTCCAGCTATTTAGCTGAGATTGCTGTGTTGTTTAGCACAAGGTGTTCCCTAGTGGGAATACCACTTTTTCCCTTAAGGAGCCTCTAAGAAGAGTATGGCACTACATTTCCACATTTTGGCATTGTGGCCAAGCTTCAGTATTCATCTACAACCACTTTCTGTTCAAAATTGTGCTGTGTTACAGGTTGTTGCAGTGGAGGGTTCAGAAACCCACTTTCTGAGCTAGTTTTTCAGTGGATGAAGCATTCTTCCCATTGGGAGGTCAGAAAAGGAGGTTGTTGAGGTATATTTAATATCTTGGAATGATGCCAACCTATTTCCATCATCTACAATGCATATTCCCTCTTTGATTACATTATTCTAGTGAGCATTTATAGTGGAGGTTTCAATGCTTGAATTGGAGGGTGAGATCTTTAGTGTTGGGATCAACCTTTCACTTGAAGGATATATTGGAGGAGATCTATACATTTCTACATCACTTTCAGCCACCTCCATCTACTGATTCAGTTACAGCTACAATTCAGTCCTAGGGCTACATTCTGACATTTTTGTGTTTTGGGTATTTCCGGAAACCCTTTCTGGGTTGTTTAGGAAAATTGTTTGAGAGTCTAGATCTTCACTCCTAGCATTATTTGAGCTATATAACAGTAGATACATACAATTATAGTTTTTCTGTAGTATTTATGCCCTAAAAATACACTGTCCTAGCTCATGGAACTTGTATAGCAGCTATTTCTCATGTATTGACATATTTTCTTAGTAGAGGCTTATTTTGTATTTCTTGAGTGACTTGATCCTCAATATCTTGTGCCTATTATTTGATGATATATTTAATAATATGGCTATAAATTTTCTCATGTAATGGTGTATTTATTTATTCACCACTATTTTCCATGTTTATGCACTATATTGCTGCTTTTCCCATTTGGGAATATTATAGTGGTATCATAGCATAATCTTGTCTTAGCCATTATGCTATCAGGAAAATAAGAAGAGGGAGAAAGAGATCAGAATTGTGGAAAGAATGAGTTGTATCTCATCTCTTTCCAGATCTAAGAGAGACCTCACCAAGGAGGTCAATCAAAGAAAAATGGAGAAACGCAATGAAACCAAACTAGGGTTTCAATATGAGGAAGGTCCATGCACTTCCTATTAGCAGAAAGAACTGGTATTGCATAGAGATCCAAAGAAACATACTATGTCCTTTTATTTTGAAGAAGAAGAAAAAATTCATGGATATGGAAGACACTTAGATCATGAGATTCTATGTGAGTATCTTGCAGAATACAAATATCAAGCAAGGGCTTCAAAGGAGAATCTAACTCTCCCACAGTTCATCCAGCTCAAGGAAGAATGAAGACTTTGCAGCAATAGATTTCTATTGTCTACATTTGATGGGTCATCCACATGCACAACAAGGACTTGAGGAATGAAGTTGGATGCATTCTTCCTGCTACATCCAGTGGTAAAGAAAGAAGATGTTGAGATTGCAGTGTTGAGGGTGAAGCAAACATTTGGTGGTTCAACCATTTGAGTCATGCAAGAGTGAATGCATATGCAGCTTTTACTCAAAGGTTGATCAAGAAGTTTGACAAGAAGAAATTAGAGGAGAAGAAACCTCCACCGCCACTTGTTATAGGAGAACTTACATGAGGAGAAAGGACACTTTCCCCTTTCCAAAGTGGTCTTGATCTCTTGACATTTAGAGTCCCATGCATTATGTAGGAGATGCATGAGGAGGAGGAGACTTATACCTGTGCTAATGCATACATAGAAGAGCATCCATCACCCTCAGTAGTTGGGGAAGTCATCACACCTGTGGGAGGAATCCTTGTAGTAGTACAAGATGTTCCCAAGAAAAACCAAGGTATGCAAATGTTTCAACTTTATATTATTTTAGCACATCTTATGGAAGGTTGTCGGAATATACCATTGCATGACCTAGGGTTAAGATACACTACTGATTTGGAGCAGTAGACTATCACTACGTAGAGGACCCTTGATAGAATCAAGGAGGAGATATACATTCATCCTAGTATATAATTGATAAGTTTCACACAACTCTTGGGGTTGGAGTGTAGATTTTTGGAGGTTAGGATGAGCATTATCCTAAACAATATGATGCAAAACTATATGTTTAGCATTGGGCATGATCTGCAGAAAACGTATGCACCATCATGGAGATCAGTAGCGCTGTCATGAAGCATAAGTGATGAGTTCGGGGCCCAACCGTTATTGGAGAATTCCAATTACCATTTTACATGTGTAACAGCGGATAGGAATATGGTTGATGAGAGACATATTATCTCCCATTATTATGATGGATCCTTCTTTATCAACACTTCACATCTCAATGAGAAGATTATGCCTTCAGTATACTTGGATCCTTATGGATTCAACATGGTCATTGATGAATGGTCTTCATATGGAGATCTTAAGGAGGCTTCACTTCAACATCCCAATAAGTGTAGATATATCAATTTTATTTGGGAGGAAGGTATTCTCCATTGGATGGATACCAATGTTGAGCATGGAAGGAGACACCCACATTTGGATGAGGGAGTGTGGATGGTGAGCATGAGGCTTGTGAGCCACTTGCATATCTATGACACGTGGCAGTAGGAGGCATGGTTGCACTGGTTACTCTTGAAATAGTTTGGTTAGCATGTGACATATCCTACTTCAAGGGGTATGTTGGTGGATGGAACTTGGCATGGCACTTACATCATATGGTAGCAAGGAGTTTGGGTGCATTGTGATGATGTGACACTCTTCATGTCAATCATCATGTTTTCACCTCATGGTTTGTATGATGGAAGTTTAAGGAGGCCAACGAGAGCTATTGTTGCTTTGGTTTTTCTTGGGAGAGTATGGGTTGATTTTATCCCATACTTTGCATGATATTACAGTAGTAGGTGAGGGCACAATTATGGTGCAAAGGGGCTACTCCTTAGTTCTGAAAAATCAGGAGGTGCTCCCACATAAGGAGGAGTCTCCCACTTATAGCAACATCAAGGCGGATGACTTTGGCATGTGGCATGTCAAAGAAGGGGGTCATCGGGTGACAAGGGCCTTATCACTAAGGCCAACAATGTTGTCACTTGGGAGTATGAATCTATTGATGGAGTGTTCCAATGGGAGTATGTTAGAAAATTATATATTACAGGGAAATGAAACACATAAAATATGTAGAAAACACATAAAACTGGAGAGACACATATATACGTGGTTCACCCAGTTTGGGCTACGTCCACCCTGAACAACCAGTCCTTCCTTTCTATTATCCATCAAAAATAAGAAGACACAACCTACAAAAGATCCACTATAATTTTCTTTGTTCTCTCTCAAAGTCTCTCTATCTGTTTCTTTCTCTTAGAATACACATATAATACACAGCCGCAATATAATTCCCTCATACAAAGTGAGGGGTTTCCTTGTAGGAAAAAAAAACGATAAACAAAACATAACTTCTACTGTCAGATCATCCAACTAATGAATGGCCCAGATTGACTAGAAATTGCTATACTTTTACAAGGCAATTTTACATTTGTTTTTAGCTTCGGGGGTGCTACCCTCGAAACCCCCATTGGGGGACTGCTAGCCCCTGGACCCCCCAGCCAGGGGGGCAGCCCCCCATGGACCCCACAGGGGGGAAAATTCCCCCCCACAACAGGGTTGTACAGGTTTCCTGGGGAATACCTTTGACTGAAACAAGGATCTCTGACTCAGGATTAAAATTAGGCTCTGCACCCAATATAGTATGTATCACTTTACATTTCAGACCATTATGAGGATTCTCATGGGAGGGATCATCCACGGACCTCATATTTTGCCTACTCACAATGCATGGTAACAATGGTATGTTTTTACTTATTTTTCATCTAACAAAATATTTTTATTCTCTTACCATATATGTACAGTGCATTGCTCCACAAGAAGGGAATTTCTATCTTTGCTACATGGTCTATATAAGACCAATATCAGTGATGGTTGAAGCCCTTCCTTGGATGGATTTTGGCATGTGTTGTGCTATTCTTGTTATGCTCAAATGATATATAATGCAATTTAATACTTCTTAGTAGATTAGAAAACATGCACAACTAGTAAATTAATGGAGGAGAGCTAGTAAATCGATGGAGGACAACTTGCCACATGATGTTCTGAAACAACAGTTAGCAAAAATTTGTTGTATACACTAGAGAAACCATTGGTACCATCCAAAATTACACATAACACTCAGCATATTTATAAATTGGATGCCATATGGTGATGATGTTCTATTCACCTTATGTGAGATGGCTTTGGCTAGTAAGGTTCATGACACTAGAGAAGGGGTCTTTGGAGATCTAGTTGTCCTTTTATCTGTTGAGGGCAACAATATTGTAGCCCAAATTCAGCATCAGCTCTACACTTTCCATAAGTGGAGAGAAGGATAGTGTGGGGTAGACCATTTGGTCTATCATTTTCATATATGCATCCTACCTATATTGCAGGAGCCAAAGGTGGAGGAGTTTTTCGATGAATTACCATTTTGGAGGGTGACTCATTTTCTGTGGATGATAGCTTGGGGATGGGAGCTTCACATGGGAATGATGATTCCCAATATATTTTAGATTCCATGCCTCAAGAAGGCATCTAGAAAACATATTGTTGCTTCCATGGATATTCCACTTCTTCATGATGACAGCTATTTGGATATGTCACCAAAATATAACTTGCAAAATTGGGAGGATAAACTCGGGGACTTATTAATGAGACATCATCTTGTTCATTGTTGGAGCTTCTAATATGAGGATGCTACAAGAGGAGGAGAGGAGGCTCTTCAATTCCATCCTTGTAGTTGCTTGAGGACAAGCAAAATTTCGGAGGGGAGGACTATAATATTCCTAAATTAGCATGCAGCTAATTGGAATATTATTTTTTTATTTTGGCATTTAGATATATGAATAAGTGGGTAGGGAGACCCATAAATCTCTTTATTAGGAATCAAACCCCTCTTAATGTGAAAATGGATCCTCTTAATAGTTGGATAAATCACCCTCATGTGTGAACAGGGGCTAATGGATGTGGACAAGCTCAAGTTTGACCAAATCAAAAGCACTGGTATGGAGGGAGTGGATCATCAATGAGAGACAACATAGTGTAAATGGGAGAAATTCTCCAGGATAGTAGTGACTTTAATGAGTGAGACCCAAGGTGAGAAAGCTCACATTATTTATAAGGAGGGGAAGGCAGCCATATATGGGTATGTGGTTGATTATTGATTTTGTGGTCCATATGACTTCTTGCACTCTCCAGCTTTTTAGCTGAGATTGTTGTGTTGTTTAGCATAGGGTGTTCCCGAGCGGAAATCCCACTTATTTTTTTGAAGAGCCTGTAGGAAGAGTAATGCACTACATTTCCACATTTCGGCATTCTGGCCAAGCTTCATAATTGTGTTGTGATGCAGGGTGTTGCAGTGGAGGGTTGAGAAACCCACTTTTTGAGCTAGATTTTCAGTGGAGGAAGAATTCTTCCCATTAGGAGGTCGGAAAAGGAGGTTCTTGAGATTTATTTCATATCTTGGCACTAGGCCAACCTATTTCCATCATCTACAGCACAAATTCCCTCTTTTACTATGTTATTCTGATGAGCATTTGTAGTGGAGGTTTCAGTGCTTGATTTGGAGGGTGAGATCTTCAGTGTTGGGATCAGCCTTTCACTTGAAGGATCTATTGGGAAAGATATATACATTTCTACATCAATTTCAGCAACATCCATCTAGTGATTCCGTTGTAGCTACAATTCAGCCCTAGGGCTGCATTCCGACATTTTTGTGTTTTGGGTATTTTCGGAAACCCTTTATGGGTTGTCTAGGAAAATTGTTTGGGAGTCTAGATCTTCACTCTCAACATTATTTGAGCTATATAATAGCAGATCCATATTTTAATATCTTTGACGTAGTATTTATTCCCTAAAATTTCATTTTCCTAGCTCATGGCACTTGTATAGCAGTTATTCCTCATGTATTGACATATTTGCTTAGTAGAGGCTTGCTCTGTATTGCTTGAGTGACTTGATCGTCAAGACCTTGTGCCTATTATTTTTTGATATGTTTACTAAGATGGCTATACATTTGTATCATGTAATGGTGTATTGTTGTATTAAGTGCTATTTTCCATGTTTATGCACAATAATATTTCTTTTCCCATTTGGTAATATTATACTTTTTACAAGGGTATTAAGATAGCGCCGTTCTGAATTATAATGCTAAATGTTGATTGTGTTAAACATTATTACATTTTCTGAATGTTTTTTTATGTTAACACAAATCCACATCTTAATAGATCGGGTTAAATTTTTACCCTCCTGTCTATAGCTTATAACATTTCTATTCTGCATTCTTTGCATCTGTGCAAGGGTTAAATTCATCCATATTTATTTAGAATGGTAATAGATGTACCTATGCTCTATTTTCTGACTGCATGTTATTTAATTGGTACTCAAACTACTTTTTATGTTCTTTTCTTTGTTGTAGTTGTAACACAAGTTATTTTGTTCAATTTTATACTCTTTCTAAGCATGAAGTCAAACTCAGCTCGACGTATATTCTTGTTTTTATTACAATAGATAATCTCGGTGGTGTATGTGCGACCTTCACTGGTTGTGTGTTCCCTTCCCGCTATTGGTATCAACTCCCATGCTGCCACCCATGTAGCTTCAAGTTATTTTTATTCATTTAATATAAATAAAGCACCTTAAGTTCTCTACGATGGAGTTATAATGAGTAATATTTTACAAGTTAGGGTTAAAATAATCATATCAAAGTAAGTTATTTGTTGGCATATGCCCAACTCTTCAATTTAAACCCTAGTCACATTTTTACAGCGTAGTACTAGTGTTTCTAACATTAAGACCCTAAGATTTATACCCTATTGTTTAATGTAAGATTTTGTTGAAAATAAAATAGTACAAACAAATAGATGAAAATAAAACAATAAAAACACACTATTACACAGTATTTTGTCACCATCCGTACAATCCCCATCTCGAACATTGGAGGACCATTTTACTGACTTCTGTGTATTTTCATACCTTGCAAAAAGTTTCATTGCATCGCTTGGCATGTGAAGAACATTTCCTCTGTTGATCATTCCTAGAGAAAGCTCTCAAAAACATATTATTTTGGGTCGACGCTGGTAGGCACTTATGCCTCATGCTCATAGAGAAATTAGCATTGGGCCTCGCGCCCATTGGCACTCTGTCTAGTGGACTTTGCACGATGAGTTGTTTTTGGATTTTTGTTTTTAAATATAAGCGAAGTTTCCATTCCTAACTACTTCGTCAGCAGATCATCATGGTTTGTTCAACTAAATAACGTTGAAATCCTTCCTTTGGCTTCTTATTTCCTACATTTGAGCAACTCCTCAAAGTATAAGGCCTCTCTTCCACCTGATGAGGGATCCCAAACCACCTCCTCCTCTCCTATAAATACATCTTTCTCACATAGTTTTGGCTAGCTGAACAATCCTTACTATAGCTAGCGTGAAGAATAAGACGAAGAGGAATCCATTGTCGAGAGAGAGTTTAGGACCATTGTTTCACCAAGTCTGATCCCCAACGAATGCTTGAGACACGTTTGACTGAACTCGTTGAAGGAGGCTCCAATGTCAAGGCTTTTTGGTTCTAAACTTATTTTCTCTATATCTAATACAAAACTGTTTTTTTTCTTCCAATTTTTGTGTTCGATAATATGCAAAGTGTTTGATTCTCCTTGAACAATCGAGTAGCTGTGAATGAAAATATTTTTTCGTATGTTGTCACCATTCACTTGATCCTTGTGCAGGTAAACAAACATTATCACTGAAATACTATGATATGTAGAGACAAAGATCAGCAAATCGCTGCTTCAAAAAAAAACAAAAGCGTTGGACCAAGGTAGGCCATATATCCTAACTCTTTTTCATTTGTAAGCTAGGAGTCTAAAAGTATAGCTTGTTCCCTTGTTGTTAGACCCACTCTAGGGCTAGCGGGATTTCCTCTATCTGTAGAGGGGATTTACCTACACAAGAAGTTGACGACTCCACTAGGGATCAATGTGTTTGTAATCTCTCGTTGTTCGCCTAGTGTTTTCATTGTCAAGTTGAATTTGGTCCTTTTATAGTTTTTCTACTTTGTTTTTCATGTTTGACTTTTTTCAACCATCCAGTTCAGTCTCAGAGTGTCAAGTTTGACCTTCTCTGAATGGTTTTTTATTTTTTCCATTGTTTTCTAACTCGGTGCTGCTATTTCTTGAAAATTCACGCCGATTGGTGCATGCTGATTTTGTCACTAGTGCGCCAACCTCTATTTAGCACAGATCATAGCTAGACAGATGCGTCGAATCCTGTAGGTTAAAATTTAGCCTTTCTGCTAAGTTTTGTTAGTTTCTCTTGCCTCTAGATTGGAATTTTAGCTTTCAATTGGTCTACTGATATTGTTTTCACTTTCTTGTCTCGTCCTACTCAGTTGTTTGTCCCTCATCTGATCAGTGGAGTTTGTCAGCCTTGGGCTTCTAGGTGCCTTCTGCCGCTTGTTCGACTTCCTCCTCAATGAACCTTCTGAGTTGGGTTTGAGTCAGATTATTATTTATCTTTTCAGTTTGTTGACTAATTGTTTTAGATTTTCTTTTGGTTCTTCATGTCATTGAGTTGTTGAATGATCACCTTTGATTTCATTTAGCTCTCCTTCTGTCACCTTCAGCATAGATTACATTTCTCACTAAATCAGTTTGAAAGCCTTCTTTTTCCTAGAGTGAATCTTTGTTTTGGGTGTGTTTTATGTTTGTATTTTATTGATCTCTTCGCTTTAGATTGTTACATTCGAAGTGCTCAAAACTAGTGTCTATTTTTATTTTTAGTATAATAGTGCTTTTTTCTTCTCATTCATCTAAAAAGAAAAAATTCTCATTCTTTCTCTTCATTTGAAAATGAAAAACATTTTTGTGAATCGGTAGCTTTTAGTGAACAAGGAAAGATTTTTTCATTTTTTTCTTTGGTTGTCTTAGATGCATTAGTGAAATTACTGCTGTGTTCAATTGATTGTTGCTTTGTTATAGACTACTATCCCTCTCTTAGCTAGCATTAATTGAATGGGAATGATTTTATTTTGCATGTAGCTGTGCATTAAGGAGTCAATGTCACATTTAGTAAGGCATTTAAATCCCAACATGAATTCAAGATCCACTTTAAAATGAATTCAATCAACG
This sequence comes from Pinus albicaulis, assembly GCA_034641835.2. Taxonomy (NCBI): domain Eukaryota; kingdom Viridiplantae; phylum Streptophyta; class Pinopsida; order Pinales; family Pinaceae; genus Pinus; species Pinus albicaulis. The sequence continues at coordinate 315,844,211 of CM076578.1, forward strand.
TAAGGAAGCATTGAAACCTAACGCATATATATTTATAGGTATAGGTTAGTGACATGTTTTAGCATCACTAAACCTAGTAGCTGTCGTTTTCCATCTAGCATTAGACATCCCTAGCACAGACTTGTGCTCCCCATACCATCGAGTATATAAAGGGAGACCCTCATAGGTTGCAATCCTTTAACCATAAGAGTTCGAGTCTGCTACCCTGTAACCGTGATACATCGAACACAATATTCGGGGAGACTGTCTGCATGTGCGTTAATTCCATGGTCATTTCTATTTCATTTGATCACCAAGGTGATATATATATACATGTTTCTACTTCTATCTAATGTTATTTATTATTATGATGTTTTGGTTTTAATATATGATGTAAATTTTTATCTAGCACATAATTAGCTAATGTATCAGTTAATGTATTCAAATGTTTTGGAATATGTTGATAAGTAATGTAATAAAAATTTCATTCCAATAATCGACCATGTAGATACATTTGTAATATTTTAGGGTTTTTGGCTGAATAATCTCCATTCAATTGTAGCACAAGGAGTTGTGAATCGATTTTAGCAACCAAAGCCCTAGCACCAATATGAAAAGCTTCTAATAATAGTTCAATAACCACAGTATATTCTCCAATGTTGTTAGTTGGGTGACCCAAGCACATGCCTCGTAAATTCACTAACTTGCCATTAGGAGAAAACAATACCCATGTTGCGGAAGACAAGTTTTTTGTACTATGACAAGCGTCATCAACAAAACTGAAATAATGGTCTGACGACACTTGCAAACCAATTAGAACACAAGGTAAGAAGAAGAAAACATGTCCGCAAAATCAAAAAATCACACCGAAATCTAACTTTACACTAATGAATCAGACACACTATTGTACAAAATATTTATGCCAAATAAAGCATAATACTTTTTGAGATATATCCCATTTTGGGGCTCAACGAATAGATTCCCTTCATCATCGATCAACTCAGAAGCACCATTTTCTAATACTCATTTACCGGAATAGGGCCCATGCCACATTGGTTTGGGTTTTCCAACCCCTAACATATCATGAGCTTGATCACATAGCAAGACCAAGTCACCTTCTTTAAAAACATGGGGGCTTACAGACTTATGATACTGTACTTTAACTCATTTCTTTTGAGATTCGATAACCAAAGTAGAAATTCATCGAATCTCATGGAGAAGTTCGAGGTAAATAAATCATTCCTCTTTTGGTGAAGTACCATGGAGTAACTCGATAGCTAGCTTCACAGAAGGAATTTCACACTCGATTGGGAGAGTGGTTTCCAGACCATACACCAATTGAAAATGTGTGAATCTAGTCATTGTCTTAGCTGAATTTTTGTATGCCCATAGAGCCAAAAATAACATAATCTACAAATTTCGTTTATGCATCCTAATGGTCCATTGAAGCATCGTGACCAAAAATTTGTTAATGGCTTCAACTTCACCATTAATCTGTGGATAGTAAGGTGTTAAGTTTTCATGACACAAACCCAATAAGCAGTAAGATTTTTCATCATATAATTTCAAAGATGAGAGCCATGGTCAGTGACTATGGTCTTCAGGACACCGAATCAAGCTATGACATGATTGAAAATAAATTGCACCACATTTTTACCTTCATCATAATATGTACTCATTGCCTTGGCCTATTTAGTGAAATAATCAATCACAATGATAATATAACCATGCCCCCTGCTAGAGCGAGGATTACAGGTCATGAAATCAATGCCCCATTTCAAAAAGGGTTTGGAGGTAACAATTGGGTGCAAGGGTCTGGGTGGGGAGTGTTCTTTGTGATAATATATCGGGCAGTCATGACATTTTTTAATAGCTTGAAAATTGATGGCTAGAAATAACTTGCGCGAAGAATATTTTGTAATATTCCTACATTAGCATGTAGCTAATAGGAATATTGATTTTTGATTTTTGCACCTAGTAGATGAATAAATGGGGAAAGAGGCCCATACTTAACCTGAAGTAGCATCAAAACCCTCTTGGTATGAAAGGGGATCATTCTAGTATCTATATTTGACACCGTCATGTGTGAACAAGGGCAATTGGATGTGGACAAAGTCAAGTTTGACCAATTCAAAACCATTCATGGAGAAGAGTGGATCATTAATGCAAATAGCTCAATATGAACAAAGATAAGTTTAAACAAACATATGAGAGCTAGCTTGAAGACACTTGGGTGTGAAAAGGGGTGAATCAGGTTGAAGAGGTCAACTTTGACCAAATCAAACAACGTGGTTTTGTAGGAGTGGCCTTGAAAGAGATACAACGCAGTTTTGGAGGGAGATTGATCATGTGATGTTGGAAACCCTAATGGGTGGGACCCAAGGTGAGGAGGCTCACATAGCTCATAAGGAAGAGGATGGTAGCCATTTGAGCTTAGCTTGATAATTATTGATTTGATGGTCTGCATGAATTTTTTGCATTCTCTTGCTATTTAAAAGAGTTGCAGTGTTGTTTAGCACAAGGAATTCATGTTTAGGAATTCCTTCTCTTACCTTGAGAGGCCTCTTGGAGGAGCATTGTACTTCAGTTTTCACATTCTGGCTTGAGGCCAAGCATCATCCTTTAGCTACTGTAGAGTATAAAATTGTGTTGCAGGGTGTTGTAGTGGAAGATCCACAACACCACTTCCTGCACTCATTTTTCAAAGGAGGGAGCCTCCATTCCTTTGGGAGATCAGTAAGGAAGGCTCAGGAGCATATTCTACATCGTGGCACCTGCCCAAAGCATTCTCCATCTCCTACAGTGCAGTCCCTTGCAATAACTGCATCATTTTTCTGAGTATTGCAGTTTTAGGGTCAAGACCCTTGATCTTGAACTTGTTCCTTGGGGAAAGGGGCCGACCCTCCTCTCGGAAGGATTGTCTAAGCATCTTATTCTAATCATTGTATTATTCTACTAAATATATATAGATCTGTAGTATAACTGCATTATTTCAGATCTAGATCTGCAGATCTAGTATTTTATGCTTATACTTCCATGGAGCCCTTGTCGGGTTATTCTTATATTATATAAAAAGGAAAAGATCTCAATTTTTCTCAACCATTGAATGATTGTAATCTCCAGATCTATTATTTCTTGTAATTTTCTGCATAAAACCTCATTAAAATAATGTTTTCAAATGCTCCAGGAGTTATTTTGGCATAAGTCACGGGGTTTGGGCATTTTTTAGTTATATTGACTTGGGGAGACCTGTTTAGCATGGCTAGAGAGATTTGTTTTTGCTCAAATTATGTATGTGAGATACATATAGTGTTACCTAAGGGATCCAAGTCCAATTTCTCATGGTTATAGCGTAATTCTCTGTAAATAACGTTTTTATGCCCTATATTGCTGCATTTCCTCACTTTGGAATGATTTAATGCGACATAATCTTGCTGATGAACATTAATTTTATGTTTAGGTGTTCCTTTCACACCTTATAAGCTTATTTATACTACTATTGTGTTCATACATTGCTGAATTCCCATTTTGGGATATTACAATGGTATGAGAGCATGATCTCTGGCTCAGCCTATGAGTTCCAACTATAAGAAGAATAAAGAGAAGGAGAAAATATAATAATGATGGAGAGGGTGAGCCTTATCTCATCACTATTTATATCTAGAAAGAAACTTTCCCAGGAGGTTAAGCAGATGAATGAGAAGAGATGCCATGAAACTCCTAGAGGGTTTCAAGAAGAGGAAGGACCATGCACTTCCTACTCTCATAGAGAAGAAGAAAAGAAGCACAGAGAACACTTGGAGTATAAAATTCTAAGTGAATACCTTGTTGAATACAAAGCTAAACCTAGAGCCTTCAAGGAGACTCTAGCTTTACCATAGTTCATTCAGCTAGATGAAGAAAGAAGACCCTACAGCTATGGGATGATGACATGCAATAGATTCCTATTGTCCACTTTTGATGGATCACTCACATGTATAGCAAAGGCTTGGGTGATGAAGCTAGAGGATTTCTTCCTACTACATCTAGTAGTAGAGAGAGAGGCTGTAGAAAATGCAGCGCTGCACCTTGAAGGTAAAGAAAATACTTGGTGGTTCAGCCATTTGAGCCATGCCAGAGTGTCTAATCTTGGTGAGTTTCCTCAAAGGTTGATCAGAAAATTTGGCAAAGAGAAATCAGAGGAGGAGAAGCCCTCACCACCACCGGAAGAGGCATGTACCAACACTGTTGCAATCTTGGAGGAACATCCTTCAACATCATCAGTTGAGGGAGCCAACACATTGGAAAAAGGAACTCTTGCATCTATACAAGGTGTTCCCAAATCCCATCAAGGTATGATTGAATTTACACTTTCTATTATTGTAATAAATCTTTTAGAGCATTGTGGAAATCTACTTTTGCATGACCCAAGATCAACACTCACTACTAATCTAGAGCAACAGAGTTGCATTGTGCTGTCTAAGAGCAGTAGTGAAGGAAGGGGGACTCATGCCTCATGGGAGCATTCAAATGGTGGCTTCATTCAGGAAGCAATGGAGGAGGAAATGACAAAGGGTATACATCTTGAGATGAGAAACATTTTATGCTCTCTAGATGACACTTTCTCAATGACCATGCCACAACTCAAAGAGATACTTCTACCTGTAACAGATCCAAGACCCTATCGGTTTTGGAAGGCCATGCATGAGGATAAGGTCTCATTAAGAGATCCCATTGGTGGTGCACTTCAACATTTCATGAAGTGAAAAGTTCTTCAAAGGCTTGAGGAGGTTGTTATCCTACAATGGGAGGATACCAAGTATTTGCAGAATGAGATCCATCACCCACATTGGGATGAGTGGATGATAGTATGGAGCAAGGGGTTTCCAAAACACTTGCAGATCTATGGTACAGGCCAGTAAGAAGCATGGCTGTGTTGGCTGCTTTTGGGTGAGTATGGTTACTACCCAAAGATTCATATTTTCTTGTCTCATGCCTTATTTCTCAATGATAGAATGCATAAAAATAAGGCATGGTTGCTTTGGTTGTTAGGAAGAGAGTTTGGACATCAAATGTTAAATCTTATGTCCATGTATTTACTCTTGTTTGAGGTATGTCCCATGTATTTACATATATTTCTGTTTGAGATGTATCTCATGTATGTACTTTGGTTTAGGAGGAAGCATAGCTCCCACATGATGTGGCATAAGGGAGCTTGTTTGTACTATGTTGATGAGACATCTGACATGTCCCTTACTGTATTTTTGCTCCATGATTTGCATCATGATAATGTAAGAAGGCAACAAAAGTGCTTGTTTCTATGGTTACTATTGGGAGAGTATGGGCTGAAATTTTTCCATACTCATCATGATATTTCCGGACGAATGTATGGCACATTCAAGGTGCAAAGAGGCTACCCTTCAACATTGAAGGATAAGGAGGGACTTCCACATAAGAAGAAGATTTCCCCAGATAGCAACATGATAGTGGATGCCTTTGACATGTGGAATGTCAAGGAAGGGGATCATGGAGTGACAAGAGCCTTATCACTAGGGCCAACAACGCCGTCACTTGGGGGTATGTTTCTATTGATGGAGTGTTCCAAGGGGAGCATGCATCCTCTCTTGTTGCAGATTTTTATGAGAAGATTCTCATGGGAGGACTCATCCATGGACATCACTTTTAGCCTACTCGTTATATATTGTAAGGAATATATTTATGTACTTATTAATTGTTTCATTGAGTATGTACACTTTCTCACCATGTATGTTCAATGAATTTCTCCACAAGAGGGAAAGATTATTGATGTCCTTCATGGTCATGCTAGAACCAACCTCTATGATGAAGATAACCCTTCTCTACATGACTTTGGACAAGTGTGTTTTCATTCACATTATACTCCGCTGATATATAATGCTCTTTACCACCTCATGGTAGATGTGAAAACATGCACAACTGTCATTTTGTTGAAAGAACACTTGCCACATGATGATATAAAGCAGTAGTTGGGAATACTGTGTTGTATCCACTTGATAAACCATTGGTATCATCCAAACTTACACATTACCTTCCACATTTTTCTGATTTGGATGCCAAATGGTGATGATGTGCCATTCATTCTGAATGGGATGATTTAGGCCAGCATGATTCATGACATGGGCGAAAGGATCTTTTGAGATATAATCTTCTTCTTGCCACTTCAGGGCAACCTTATTGCAGCCCAAGATCAGCATATGCTCTACACTTATCATAAGTGGAGAGGAAGACAGTGCAGGGTAGACCATTTGTCTACCATGTTCAGTTATTCATCCCACCTACATTGCAGGAGCCAAAGGTGGAGGAGATCTTTCATGAGTTTCCATGTTGGAGGGTGAATCATCTTACGTGGATGATAGCTTGGGGATAGAGGCTTTGTTTCCCACCTATAAAATTTGTTCTACCAAAAGGTGGCAAAAACATTGTTGGAGCCTTCAAGAAATAGTTTTTATGCACAAGTGTTATCTCCTAAAGCCTCTGCAGCATCTCACACCCATGTCTAAAAATCTTCACTACTTTTTCCCTTCGGAACTCAGAAATTCTACTGAAAATTCCATGAGAGAACTGCTGCAAAATCCCCTTCTCCCCTTCCTCCACTCAAAAGCTAAACCTTCATTTTTTCTCTCTTTTTCCCCATCATTTTCCTCTGTTTTCCTTTTTCCTCGTCTCTCCTTCATAAAAATGCCCTTGCAGAGTTTAAAACTCCTTTTTGAACTCTATCGAAACCCCTGAACCCTTTAAAAACCATTGAAAATATATGTAAAAACCCATTTTGTATTAAGGGTTTAAGCCCCTTGGGCTGAGTTTCAAAACCACTTCCCCCACATGCCCACACATTGTAACCAGGTGCTAAGCCCCTCACGGTGCTTATCGCATCGCAAGATTTCAAAGCACGCAAGTCTATTTTCATTATGTTGACAAAAATTTCCGATGCGATTAGCCCTGTGTGTCACAGCCCTCGATTATGTGGGCCTGCAATCAGGCACTAAGACCATTGAATAAAACATATCTGATTAAAATTTCTCTTTGTAAAATCAAAAACACCTTTTTCCAAAGTTTTGGTCTAAACCACGCCCATAATGTGTTTTTATATATAAAATGGTTAGATCAAAAAGACCGATGCACAATCGCATCAAAGAAAATACGAATGGGTTGATCGAAAAGCTTTACTCCGAAGTTCTGATGCGATTAGCCCCCTTTGTTATAAACTCCGGATCTCATGCTTCCTTTGCAAAGAACCAAGAGTTATAGTCCCGACGCTTATCGCATCGCACAAATTCAAAGTGCACAAGTCTTTTGCCATCATCCAAAAGTTTTGATGCAATTAGCCTTTTGTGTTTAAAACCCCGATTGCATTGTCATTCTTCATATTAAAACGTGGGCCTGTCTCGGCGCTTAAACCTTATAAATATTTCATCTCGATCATTCTTTTTCTTTGTGAAGTCTTAAAACACACTTTCCCAACGTTTGAACTAAAAAACCAAAGTCACGTGTTGAATATTTAAATGGGTAGATTGAAAGACCAATCATGCAATCGCAATCGAAGAAAAATACAATGGGTTGATTGAAAGACTCACATCCAAAGTTCCGATGCGATTGGGTCTTTGTGATGTAAGAGCTCCAGGCCCATTGTATTTCATATAACCAAAGGGACCCGCAGTCAGGCGCCCGACCATTTCGTATATATATATATATATATATATATATATATATATATATATATATATTGCCTCGATCCACTCAAACCTTGGTTTTTATTAAAATTTGTGGGTTTTTTAAAAAGTATAAGGGTTCCACCGGTGCAAAAAATCAAAGGATATTGACAGTTGATCTAGAGCCGATCAAACGGCCCACACAAAATTGCAAAGTTTCCATCGCAAATTTTCACTCGCACCCTTTGTTTCGTCCCGCCGATTGCAATCCTTCGATTAGATCTGGATCGTCCACGTGTCCAGATCGGATGGTCCAGATCTTCTCCCGCATTATTCCATCACCCTCCGCCTCTACCAAAGGGTTTTCAAACTAATCTCCACCGTGGATCCTCGCACGATCAACGGTTCTGTTCTATTCTCCCTCCTGCTCTTTTTTAAAACCTCCTTTCGGCTAATCTCCACCATTGGATGTTGCCATCCAATGGCTCTGCTCTTATCCTACGCCTCTGAAGCAGTAAACCCAAAAAACGCAGGATTTTATGATATATTTGTTGAATTTTGTAGGTAATGAAGGTTTTCCATTATGTTGAAAGAAAGGGCTGAGGGCTGGGAATGACGATTCCCATACCATTTCTTTATCAAAGGAAATTCAATCGCAGGGTTCGAGATCCATATTTCCCTTGCGCGACCTGCATATCAACAAGGCACAACAATACATTGAAGAAACAAAGAGTATTAGTGTTTGAAGATTTCCTAGCACATTTTGAAGGATTAAGGCACGTATTCACCAAATCAAAGCCTAAATCCACAGATAAAAGCATCATAAAGACCGAAAGACACAAGATGAGCCGGATAAGACCTAAAACACAGATCTCAAGTGATTTAAAAGTGTTTTTGGGAAGAAACGAAGATATATGTCGATTTAAGAAAAGCTTCCACCACCTTAAGAAGAGGCTAATCGAACCCTCTCCATCTCCTTAAGGCACCTGCAGCCTCACAAAAATCAAAGATAGCCAAAAAATTAATACTAATCAAGGATCTTATCTTTAAATTGTCGACAAAACTATTTTAAAGATTAAAGAACAGCAACAAATTTACTTCAATGTGACACCGAGCCTCCAAAGTCAACAAAATCTCCCACCGAGCTTAGTCCTAAGTATAAATCAATTAATGTTGATAAACACCTATAAATTTCTTCATCGAGGCCTTCAAAGGCCGAAGAGTCATCAATCTGTATTAATTGACCCTCGAGATATTTATTCATATCCCACCTCCTCATTCTTCTATAAATAATTTTGTAGAAGGTGAACAAACGTTGGTCTCTGGACATATGAATGCATGTAATAGTTTCTGAAGTTACTGATGCTCTGTTTGCAACTTGAAGATACATAAGCTGATATGAGAAGTTTGAAGTTGTAGAGACCCACTGGGCTTGCTGATTGTAACTAGTTTGAAACATCAAATACAAGCTGTTGATTCATGGTATCCTGATTTGTGTTAATGGTTATGTCTTCCTCATTGTCAATTGTTAATTTCATTAATGTTTTCACTCTGTTCACTTTCTATGATAAGAAGCAGCAAACATAGAGCTAGGACTTACTCTAAAAGTACCCTACTCTTACTGAAAGCTTTATTTTCTATGTTTTCTTCATTTCAAAGTCCTCTTTAGTGAGTATATTAAAGCAAGTTGGTTTCAAAGTATTAGGCTAATCTAGATTGCTCTTTAAAACGATTATTTTCTGTGTTTTCATTTAGAGTATATTAAAGCAGATTGGTTTAAAAACACCTGCCTGATCTAAGTTGCTCTTTGCGACTGTTATCTGTGTTTTTCTTATTGAATATGCTGAAATCAGGATAGTTTTAAATCATTTACCTGATCTTAAGCTATTCCAAATTGTTTTAAAAATGTTTTTAACTGAATGTACTTCAATGAAGGTTGTTTAAAAGCACTAACCTGATCTTAAAATACTTTTAAGTTTTTTTTTCTCTATGAACATGCCAAAGCAGGATAGTTTTAAAGCATTTACTTGATCTTAGGCTGTTCACTGTTCTTCATTTGTTTTATTCTCCATTTCCCATCTGTTTCATTCCATAAATCACCTTAAGAGATCCTTTGACATAAGTGACTTGCCCCATGGATCCTTCTTAAACATTGTTGTCTAATTAAAATCCTCCTATGACTCCATAGCCTAATGGGTTAAACTGTCTTTACATTTTCTGTCAGCCGAATCATTCTTTCATTTGCAGACATCTTCACCCTTTATTTTGAACTCCCTTCACCTTCGTCATGTCTTTTCCCAACCAAAAACAAACAAACAAAACCCATGCTCTTCATACCTAGCCTAATATCACAATTTCATCTTTTAAAGATCACATATTTAAAATCATTCATAGAGAGATCTCTCTCTAGATTGAGGAGGGCTAGATCCTTGAATCCCAAAGCAGTTTGATGGTTTCCCTGCAGTTGGACTTTTGCCAATATTGCTAATTACATGGTGCTAACATACTGGCGACTCTGCTGGGGACATTTTTGAGTTCATAGTTGCTTGGCTAGCTTTTATAGACTCTCTAGTTTTCCATACAACCACTCAACTCAGAAAAACCTAAAAATATTTTAGATTGGTATTCAATAAACATGGTGGTGGACCATAAGACCTTTTACCTCTGAAAAGAGCTAAAAACTTCCACTTGGTGACTCCATAATCCTGACATGACCTTAAGACTCCACTGGGAAGAACCCTTATCATTGTAATATATTTCACACTCAGTCACAAGACTGTAGGATTAAAATTTTTCCAAAATAGACCATTTAACCTCTTAAATATTGTCATACCTGGTTGAACTTATCTTGTTTATTTGGATCTGAAAAAAACAGCATAGTGGCTTCTAGAAAGATTCGCACTAGAGCCTATCCTAACCCTGATCCACCTGAGATAGTTGATAACCCAGAAAGTATCCTTAGGAAGTCTCCTAAGGTTAATTTATCAACAGTTTTCAGATCACCCTTGAGAGCTAATTCAGTCCCTGAAAATCTTTCAGCTCTACAACAATCTCAAGTCGACTTAGTAAATCCGTTTAGAACTAGGTCTCTTGGTGATTTAGATCAGTTAGATTCTGAGTATTCACTATCATCCACGGAAACAAGTGAACCTCTTGGTAGCAGAGAAACAACACCTCCTAATATGCATTTTATTCACAACTTAGGCGTCTCTCATCCAAGATCAACTCACCAGTCTATTCCTGGTCCATCCACTTCTGCTCACCCTACATTTATTGTTCAAATCACTCCACTTCAGCCCACTTTCCATTTTGTTAATACACCTCTTGTAAATCCACCTCCACCACATATCATGGCAACATGGTATGCTCCCTTAGTCCTTCCTGCACCATTAGTCAATCTTCCACAGGAATATCAGTCCAAAATTTCATTATATGATGCTAGCAATGCTACAACTGCATCACAACATGTGGATAAGATGAATGACTACTTTGACAGAAATGAAATTGATGATGATTCGGTAAATCTTAGGTTATTTGCTCAGATCTTAGGGGGAGAAGTGAGGAAATGGTTCAAAGGTTTAACCCCCCATAGTATCCGTGATCTACAAGCCTTCCATCAAACATTCTTAAAAAAATGGGAAGTAAAGAAAAACCCTCTCCAAGTCCTTTCTGACTATAAGAATCTCCATAGAGACACTGGGGAAAGTGTGCAAGCTTATTGCACTAGATTCAATAGTGTGTATAATGCACTTTCCCCAAAACTAAAACCTCCACAAGGCTCAGCTTTAAACAAGTTTCCTGAAGGATTTGACCCTGAGATGGCCTATCAGCTGAGAGAGAGAGATTTTGCAACTCTTGAAGATATGCAAAAGGGTGCTCTTTCTGTGAAAGTCAACTTGATGGAGAAGAGAGAAAGAATGAAAATTGAAAAGAGAGTGTCCTTTAGAGAGGAAACTGCCCCTTCTACTTCCAACTCAAAGATGGAAATAATGATGGACGAGATGATGAAGAAAATGAGCATCCTTGAGAGAGCACAAGCAAGTCAAAACCAAACTGCTCCTCAAAACAAAAACCAGAACCAGAATCAAAATTTTAAAAGGAACCAACCTCCAAACAGACCTAGGGAAGATAATCAACAGATCACTCCTCCCTTTCATCAAAACTATATAAGTGAGGTTGAGGAAACAAATGAGATAACAGAGGAAGATGATATCAACATGTTGGGAGTAGATAATGATGACTTTGAGATTCATTCTGATAGGGAACAAGGTTTTCATACCCCTTATGATGACAACAAAGATGATAATGCAAGTTATTTTTAGGACATGGAAAATGTCATCATAGAGCCTCAAAAAGAATATGACCTTAGAAGAAAAACCAATCAACAAACTCCCAACACCAAAACCTCTGACAAATCTTCACAAAACAACACTACAACCAAGCCTAAAATTTAAAAAAAAAAGGATAAAACAGTAACTGTGAATTCTAATAGAAATAGAGAGAAAGGCACTCAAAACAATGAAAAACAGAGTGTGGACATTAGTAGTACTAATACTTCAACTAGTTCTCCTCTTAATACCATTTTGTAAAAAACGAGTAGAACAGATCAATGAGCTGATGTTGCTGATAATCTAGCAGCTAGTACGGCTGAGGCAAGTTCTTCAAAAAACCAAATTCCTTTCAACCTTGAGTAGGAAATTTCAAAGATCAGAATCTCTATTCCCCTGACTGAGTTAACTTCCCAGAATGTATATAGGACCCAAATTTTGAAGGCTTTAAATATTGAGGATAATAATGACACAGTCAATCTTAATGATGACCAACCAAAGCTCATTTTTGGTCATAATATTGAAGGTATATATCAAGAGGGACCTGTACCTCCCTTTTATGTGAGTTTCAATGTTCATGAAAAGATCCTGCATAATGATATGCATGACTCTGGAGCCTTGCACAACCTTATGCCAAAGGTGATAATGGAAAGGCTAGGATTAGAAATAACCATACCTTAGAAGGATTTATATTCTTTTGATTCTAACAGAGTGAAGTGCCTTGGCCTGATCAAAGACCTTTGTGTGAGTTTGACCCAAATCCCAGCCAGGTGCATCGTGATGGATGTTGTGGTGGTTGATGTGCCTCCTAAGTATGGCATGTTGTTGTCAAGATCATGGGGTGCCAAGCTTCAAGGTACCATATAGATGGATGGGACATATGTCACTATCCCTATTTTTAGCTAGCTCAGAATACTGTACAAAGAGTCACACATGAAATTCATGGTCAGTAGCCCAGAAAAGCCTGGAAATTCTCCCATTTATTCTGTCCATACTGACCTAGATTTGTTTATCTTTTACAATAATGAATCCACAAAAAATTCAGAGCCTGAACACAGTGACTCAGATAAACAGTTAGAGACCCCAAATCTAGAAATAAATGTAGTTCTAGATATGGAAGAAAACGAGAAAGAAATTTTGGAACAACACATTGAAACAACGGACCAGAGTTAACAAAGCCAAGATGGCAAGCAACAGACTGCCCCTCACGCTTAGCTCCATGACAAACCTGAGGAGGTGAAACAAATAGAACTAAGTGTCGAGATTTCACAACAACCCTTGAGCACATTGGTTGAAGAAGACAATAACCTAGATGAAACCGAAAATAGTCCTCTGTGGAGTATGTATTTTGATGGTTCATGCACTAAGAACAATGCCGGTGCAAGTGTCTGGATTACCAACACTGAAAAAAACCACATAGAAAGCATTTTCTGCAAATTAAACTTTCAATGTTCCAATAACATAGCAGAATATGAATCCCTTCTCTTAGGCTTACATCTATTAAAAAAGTTAGGAGCCACAAGAATTAATGTGTATGGGGATTTAGAGCTAGTCATTAAGCAAGTCAATGGGGAATATAATGCAAATCATCCCAGATTTAGAGCTTATCGAAACGACGTCATGGACCTTTTAAAAACTTTTGAGGAGTCCAAATTGATTTTTGTTCCAAGAAAAAGAAATATTTCTGCACACAATTTAGCTTTTTCGGCTAGAACATGCTTAACTCCATTTGAAACAAAAGAATGTACAACTCAAATTAAGTTTAGACCAGTTGTGCCAGATAATGAAAAATATTGGCAGGTCTTTGAGGGTGACAAACAAATAGAGGATTTTTTGTTGGGCAGGGACGAATTTGAGTTATCTGATTCGGATTCTAAATCTGATGAAAATTTCCTAAGAAAAAAGTCCCCTAAAAAAGAAAAACCATCTGGTCTTGTAGAAATCAACATGTTAAATAAAAAACTTGAAACTCATACTGAAGAATACAAGGACACATAAAACGAAGACATTGAGATATTGTCGTCAAAGGAAAAGAACATACCTAGGGGGCTAGCGCCATTAGAAGACCCCTTTGATTTTAACGACGTAGCAAAGAAGTCCACTGTACAATACACAGAGTCTGAGGTCGAGGAATGCAACATAGGCACCGAGGATCAACCTAAAATGATTAAATTAGCTAGGTCCTTGCCACCAGACATGAAAAGGAAATACGTTGACCTGTTTAAAGAGTTTTTCAATGTGTTTTCCTGGAGCTATGAAGAATTGAAAGCCTACGATATAGAAATCATCTAGCACAAGATCCCTTTGAAAGAAAACCAAAAACCCTTTAAGAAAAACTGCGTAGAATTAATCGAATACAACTACCTCTAGTAGAAAAGGAAATCAAGAAAATGTATGAGGCAGGAATAATTGTGCCTGTGAGGTTTTCAGACTGGGTTTCTAACCTTGTAGCCGTGAGGAAAAAGATAGGAGAAATCAGATTGTGCATTGATTTCAGAAACCTTAACAGAGCGTCCCTAAAAGACAATTACCCTTTACCCAAAATGGAACACATTCTACAAAGGGTAGTCGGTTCAAAGAGGATTTCTCTGTTAGATGGTTTTTCAGAGTATAACTAGGTTTTAGTACTCCCAAAAGACCAACTGAAGACAACTTTCACCACTCCTTGGGGCAATTTCATGTATGTGAAAATGCCTTTTGGATTAATGAATGCTGGGGCCACTTTCCAAAGGGCCATGGACATTGCATTTTCAGAGGAGATAGGGAACTTCATTGTAATTTATCTTGATGAGATAACTATTTATTCCAAATCTGATGAAGAGCACCTGAAACATTTAAGAAAGGTCCTTGAAAAATTCAGAAGGTTTGGGTTATCTTTAAATCCCAAAAAGATAGTGTTTGGCCTTCAGGAAGGTAAACTCCTTGGCCATATCATATCAGAAGAAGGGATTAAAATAGATCCAAATAGATTTGAGGGAATACTACAGATTAGCCAACCAAGGAACATAAAAGAATTGCAGTCCTTTATTGGAAAGATTAACTTCTTGAGGAGGTTTATTCCCAACTTAGCAGAGCTTATTAGAAACATGACTAACATGCTCAAGAAAGAATTAGGAGTGAAATGGACTGTAGAAACCAAAAAATCCTTCGAATTGGTAAAACATGCACTCACACGGGAACCTGTCCTAATCAGCCCAGACTTTTCAAAAGAGTTCCTTGTTTTCTCCTTTGCCTTAGAGCATACTGTGGCTGCAGTCCTGTTGCAGAAAAACCCAGAGGGACAGGAATAGCCCATTGCTTTTTTCAGCAGTGCTTTAAGGGATGCACCCTTTAAATATAACATAATGGAAAAATAGGCCTATGTTTTGGTAAAGGCCTTAAAGGACTTCAGGGTGTATATTCTACATTCCCACATCATTGCCTATGTACCTAATATAGTGGTAAAAGACATCTTATCACAAGACCCAGATGAAAAGAGAGGCAAATGGATTGCTGCTATATTAGAGTATGATTTGGAAATCAGACCAACCAAACTTATTAAAGGCCATGGTTTAGCTCAATTAATGGCTGAATCTAATCTACAAGCCCTTGACATTAACATGGTAGGTGCCTTGGATGAACAAGAAGAATTACCTGCTCCCACTATCGAAGAGCAGTTTCAAAACTCACCTTGGTACACTGATACCTTGTATGTTCTTGGAAATCTTAATGCTCCTCCTGATTTATCAAAAACAAAGGAAAGGTTTTTAAAGTTGAAAGCTAGGAACTATTTCATTTTAAATGAATGTTTATATTGGAAAAATGTTGATGGTTTATTTCTTAAATGTTTTCCTGAAGTTGATGCTGAAAGGATCAAACATGAATTCCATGAAGGAGAGTGTGGGGGTCATCTTTACTGCAAAACCACAACCAATAAAATCCTTAGAGCTGGATATTACTAGCCCACCCTCTTCCAGGATGTCCATAAAATGATAGTTTCCTATCACAAATGCCAAATTTTTGAAGGAAAAAGAAAACTTCTTCCTTTACCATTACAACCTATCACTGTTGAAGCTCCTTTTCAACAGTGGGGCCTAGATTTCATATGGGAAATCCATCCTGCTTCATCTGCCCAACACAAATGGATTCTCACAGCCACTGACTACTTCACGAAATGGATTGAAGCCATCCCTTCTAGGAATGCCACAAATTCTGTCATTATAAAATTTCTTGAAGACCATATCTTGTCTAGATTCAGATGCCCTAGGAAGATTATTACTCATAATGCTCATGCTTTTTGTTCCAAAAAGATGATTTATTTTTGTCACGGTATCAGATTAAACTTGGTAATTCTACTTCTTACTACCCTCAAGGTAATGGGCTAGCATAATCATCAAATAAAAGTTTGGTGACCATCATAAAGAAGCTTCTTGAAGAGAACAAAAAATCATGGCATAACAAGTTGGTGCATGCTCTGTGGGCAGACAGATTGACCACAAAAAATTCCATTGGAATGTCCCCTTACCAGCTTGTTTATGGAGCAGATGTAGTGTTTCCTACCAGCCTAGGTGTACCAGTAATAAAATTAATCCAAGAAATACAGTCAGAAGAGGACAGCATGATTAGGGGGATCAGTCAGACAATACATCTCCAATAGACAAGGGAAGAGATTTACAATAGGGCTCAGAAGGTGCAAGAAAACATAAAGAAGTTGTTCGACAAAGGAACAAAGTCTTGTGTTTTCGATATTGGAGATAAGGTACTCAAATGGGATTCTAAAAGAGAGGATAAGGGTAAACATGGTAAATTTGACAGTTTGTGGCAAGGTCCTTACATCATCCAGTCCACCATTGGTCCTAATGCCTTTTTTCTACAAGAGTTAGATGGCACAGATCTGTTTGGGGGTCCTGTCAATGGCAGGGTCCTTAAGAATTACTACTGTTGAGTTCAATTTTAAAGCTTTCATTTCCATTATAAATACCATTTGCTTTGTTTAGTCTCACAAAACAAAAAATACAAAAACAATAAAAAAGTAAAATAAAAGAGGGCAGATTGTAAAAAAAACAATAAAGGTACATCCCCATACCAAAAAAGAGAAACAAATCTGAAAGTGACAAAGCTCAAATGCCACTCCTGAATAACACACTTCTAGTTAGTCAAACTGTCTAATCTTGACTAATTAGCTTTAAATTTTCTATTGATAGGATAGTGAATTAGATTTGCCAAAATGTTTAATCTTGGCTTATCAGTAGATAGTTTAGGATAGAAATTAAATCTTCAAACATGCTCAAAACCCGAACCTAAGTTTCCAAGCAAGAATTGACTCCAATCTATGTTCAATTCTGAGTCAAAACAGAGGTACATCTGGTTCTAATCAGCTCAAAATTTGAACCAGTTGACAAAGGAAAGAAAACTCAAAAAAAGGAAAAAACAGAGCTGTAAAAAGGTGAAGGAAGTGTTTGAAACTTTCAGAGCTTAAGCCTTCCCATTTTCATTTTAAAATTTTGTGCAAAATAAATATCTATGTGTAGCTTGTTTTCCATGCCATAGATCACAGCAAGTCAAACTGTTCAATCTTGACTTGACTATTTTTAAATTTTCTGTTCTAGAATGTAGAGAATAAAATCTGTTGGACAATTTAATCCCAACAGATAGTAGATTAGGTAGAGAAACATATGAACTCAACTGTTTAATTTGAGTTCATGGAGGAATAAGGAGTAGAATTATATTAGATTTCCTATTTTCAAAAGAAATAAATATTGTAAAAGAATTTTCCAATCCAAATGCACTCTAAAGGAAGAAAAAATGTTAGATTCATAGGATTGGGTAGGTAGAAAACTTGTTGAAGGAAGATCCATTGTTTTTCATAGTTGCTGACATGTTTATAGAGCAAAGTAAGATCATCCCAGCAAAGGAAGGGCAGCCCAATGGCTCAAGCATAGGTCAGCCTCCGAGAGAACATAATGGATGTGGCACAGGTCAGCCTCCTAGAGAACATAACGGATGTGGCACAGGTCAACCTCCCAGAGAAATATAGTTCTGAAGTTCTTGATGCCTTCAAGAAGGCACCATCCCCAAGTGGAGCCATTGTTGGCCACCTATAAAATTTGTTCTACCAAAATGTGGCCAAAACATTTTTGGAGCGTTCAAGAAACTGTTTTTATGCACAAATGTTATCTCTTGAAGCCTCTGCAACATCTCACACCCATGTCTAAAAATCTTCACTGCTTTTTCCCTTTGGAACTTAGAAATTCTTTTGAAAATTCTATGAGAGAACTGCTGCTAAATCCCCTTCTCCCCTTCTTCCACTCAGAAGCTAAACATTCATTTTTACTCTCTTTTTCCCCATCATTTTCCTTTTTTTTCCTTTTTACTCGTGTCTCCTTCATAAAAATGCCTTTGTAGAGTTTAAAACTCCTTTTTGAACTCTATCGAAACCCCTAAACCCCTTTAAAAACCATTGAAAATCTATGTAAAATCCCATTTTGTATTAAGGGTTTAAGCCCCTTGGGCTGAGCTTCAAAACCACTTCCCCCACATGCCCACACATTGGAACCAGGTGCTAACCCCTCACGGCGCTTATCGCATCGCAATATTTCAAAGTGCGCAAGTCTGTTTTCATTATGTTGACAAAAAGTTCTAATGCGATTGGCCCTGTGTGTCGCAACCCTCGATTATGTTGTCATTCCATACAAACCGTGGGCCCGCAATCGGGCGCTAATACCATTGAATAAACCATATCCGATTAACATTTCTCTTTGTAAAATCAAAAACCCCTTTTTCCAAATTTTTGGTCTAAACCGCGCCCATAATGTGTTTTTCTATATAAAATGGTTAGATCAAAAAGACCGATGCACAATCGCATCGGAGAAAATCCAAATGGGTTGATCGAAAAGCTTTACTCCAAAGTTCCGATGTGATCAGCCCCCTTTGTTATAAACTCTGGCTCTCATGCTTCCTTTGCAAAAAAACAAGAGTTATAGTCCCTAAGCTTATTGCATCGCACAAATTCAAAGTGCGCAAGTCTTTTGCCATCATCCAAAAGTTCCGATGTGATTAACCCTTTTTGTTTAAAACCCCGATCGCATTGTCATTTTTCATATTAAAACGTGGGTCCATCTCAGCGCTTAAACCTTATAAATATTTCATCCCGATCCTTCTTTTTCTTTGTGAAGTCTTAAAACCCACTTTCCCAAAGTTTGAACTAAAAAACCAAAGTCACGTGTTGAATATTTAAATGGGTAGATTGAAAGACTGATCGCGCAATTGCAATCAGAGAAAAATACAATGGGTTGACTGAAAGACCCACATCCAAAGTTCTGATGCGATTGGGTCTTTGTGATGTAAGAGCCCTCGGCCCATTGTATTCCATATAACCAAAGGGCCCTGCAGTCGAGCGTCCGACCATTTCATATATATATATATATATATATATATATATATATATATATATATATATATATATATATATATATATATATATATATATATATTACGCGATCCACTCAAACCTTGGTTTTTATTAAAATTTGTGGCTTTTTTATAAAGTATAAGGGTTCCACCGGTGCAAAAAATCAAAGGATATTGACCATTGATCTAGACCCGATCAAACGGCACGTGCAAAATCGCCAAGTTTCCATCGCAAATTTTTCATCGCACCATTTGTTTCGTCCCACCGATTGCAATCCTCCAATTAGATCTGGACCATCCACGTGTCCATATTGAACGGCCCAGATCTTCTCCCGCATTATTCCATCACCCTTTGCCTCTACCAAAGGTTTTTCAAGCTAATCTCCACCATGGATCATCGCGCGATCAATGGTTCTGTTCTATTCTCCCTCCTGCTCTTTTTAAAACCTCCTTTCGGCTAGTCTCCACCGTTGGATGTTTCCATCTAACAACTCTACTCTTATCCTATGCCTTTGAAGCAGTAAACCCAAAAAACGCAGGATTTTATGATATATTTGTTGAATTTTCCAGGTAATGAAGGTTTTCCATTATGTTGAAAGAAAGGTTCGAGGGCTAGGAATGACGATTCCCATACCATTGCTTTATCAAAGGAAAGTCGATCGCAGGGTTCAGGATCCATATTTCCCCTGCGCGGTCTGCACATCAACAAGACACATCAATACATTGAAGAAACAAAGAGAATCAGTGTTTGAAGATTTCCTAGCACAGTTTGAAGGATTAAGGCACGTATTCACCAAATCAAAGCCTAAATCCATGGATAAAAGCATCATAAAGATCGGAGGACACAAGATGAGCTAGATCGGACCTAAAACACAGATCTCAAGAGATTTAAAAGTGTTTTTGGGATGAAACGAAGACATTTTTCGATTTAATAAAATCTTCCACCGCCTTAAGCAGAGGCTAATCAAACCCTCTCCAGCTCCTTAAGGCACCTGCAGCCTCACAAAAATCAAAGATAGCCGAAAAATTAATACTAATCGAGAATCTTATCTTTAAATTTTCGGCAAAACTATTTTAAAGATTAAAGAACAGCAATAGAGTTACTTCAATGTGACACCGAGCCTCCAAAGTCAACAAAAGCTCCCACCAAGCTTAATCCTAAATATAAATCAATTAATGCTGATAAACACCTGTAAATTTCTTCATCAAGGCCTTGAAAGGTTGAAGAGTCATCAATCTGTATTAATTGACCCTGGAGATCTTTATTCAGATCCCACCTCCTCATTCTTCTATAAATACTTTTGTAGAAGGTGAACAAACGTTGGTCTCTGGACATTTGAATGCATGTAATAGTTTCTAAAGTTACTGATGCTCTGTTTGCAACTTGAAGATACATAAGCTGATATGAGAATTTTTAAGTTGTAGAGACCCACCGGGCTTGCTGATTGTAACTGGTTTGAAACATCAAATACAAGTTGTTGATTCATGGGATCTTGGTTTGTCTTAATGGTGACGTCTTCCTCACTGTCAATTGTTAATTTCTTTAATTTTTTCACTCTGTTCACTCTCTGATAAGGAGCAGCAAACATAGAGCTAGGACTTACTCTCAAAGTACCCTACTCTTACTGAAAGCTTTATTTTCTATGTTTTCTTCATTTCAAATTCCTCTTTACTGAGTATATTAAAGCAGGTTGGTTTCAAAGTATTAGCCTAATCTAGATTGCTCTTTAAAACAAGAATTTTCTTTGTTTTTCTTTAGAGTATATTAAAGTAGATTGATTTAAAAACACCTGACTGATCTAAGTTTCTCTTTGTGACTGCTATCTGTGTTTTTATTATTGAATATGTTGAAAGCAGGATAGTTTTAAAGAATTTACCTGATCTTAAGCTACTCCAAATTGTTTTAAAAATGTTTTCAACTGAAAGTACTTCGATGCAGGGTAGTTTAAAAGCACTAACCTGATCTTAGAATACTTTTAAGTTTTGTTTTCTCTATGAACATGCCAAAGCAGGATAGTCTTAAAGAATTTACTTGATCTTAGGCTGTTCACTGTTCTTCATTTGTTTTATTCCCCATTTCCCATCTGTTTCATTCCATAAATCACCTTAGGAGATCCTTTGACATAAGTGACTTGCCCCATGGATCCTTCTTAAACCTTGCTGTCTAATTAAAACCCTCCTATGACTCCATAGCCCAATGGGTTAAACTGTCTTTACCTTTTCTGTCAGTCGAATCATTCCTTCATTTGCAGACATCTTCACCCTTTATTTTGAACTCCCTTCACCTTCGTCATGTCTTTTCCCAACCAAAAACAAACAAACAAAACACGTGCTCTTCATACCTAGCCTAATATCACAATTTCATCTTTTAAACATCACATATTTAAACTCATTCATAGAGAGATCCCTCTCTGGATTCAGGAGGGCTAGATTCTTGAATCGCAAAGTGGTTTGATGTTCTCCCTGCAGCTAGACTTTTGCCAATCTTGCTAATTACAGGGTGCTAACAGGCTTTACATGGGAATGATAATTCCCAACAGATTTCAGTCTCCATGACTTGAGAGGACCTCTAGACAGCACATAGTTTCCTCCTTGACTAATTCACCTTCTCATGATATTGGCTATTTGGGATGTTCACCAAATTCTACCTTGCATGCTTGGGAGGGGCACTATGCAGATTCAATGTTGAGATAGAATCATATTCCTTGGAGGAGTTCATAATATGAGGATTCTATAGGCTATCCTTGAATTTTCTTGAGGACAAGAAATATTTGGGAGTGGAGGACTCTAATATTCCTACATTACCATGCAGCTAATAACAATATTGATTTTTGATTTTTTCACCTAGTAGATGAATAAATGGGGAAAGAGACCCATAATTAACTTGAATTAGCACAAAAACCTCTTGGTAGGAAAGGGGATCATTCTAGTGGCTGGATTTGACACCATCATGTGTGAATAAGCATAATTGGATGTGGACAAAGTCAATTTTGAGCAAGTCAACACCATTCATGAGAAGAGTGGATCATCAATGCAAATCGCTCAATATGAACAAAGATCAATTTAAACAAACATATGAGAGCTAGTTTGAAGACACTTGGGTGTGAAAATGGGTGAATCAGGTTGAAGAGGTCAACTTTGACCTAATCAAGCAACATGGTTTTGGAGGAGTTGCCTTAATAGAGATACAACACAATTTTGGAGGGAGATTGATCATGTGATGTTGGAAACCGTAATGGTTGGGACCCAAGGTGAGGAGGCTCACATAGCTTCTAAGGAAGAGGATGGCAGCCATTTGATCTTAGCTTTATAATTATTGATTTGATGGTCTACATGACTATTTTGCATTCTCTTGCTGTTTAGCAGAGTTGCAGTGCTGTTTAGAACAAGGCATTCCTATTTAGGAATTCCTTCTCCTACCTTGAGAGGCCTCTTGGAGGAGAATTTTACTTTAGTTTCCACATTCAGGCTTGAGGCCAAGCATCCTCCTTTAGCTATAACATTATTTCTGCAGAGTATCACGTTGTTTTGTAGGTTTTTGTAGCGAAGATCCACAATACCACTTCCTGCACTCATTTTTCAAAGAATAGAGCCTCCATTCCTTTGGGAGATCAGTAAGGAAGGCTTAGGAGCATATTTTACATCCTGACACTTGGAAAAAGCATTCTCCATCTCCTACAGTGTATTCCCTTGTAGGAACTGTCTCATTTTTCTGAGTATTTCAGTTTTAGGGTCAAGACCCTTGATCTTGAGCTTGTTCCGTGGGGAAAGGGGCCAACCCTCCTCCTGGAAGGATTGTATAAGCATCTCCTTCTACTCCTTGTATTATTCTATGACATATATACAGATATGCAATATAAATGTGTTATTTCAGATCTATATCTGCAGATATGGTATTTTATACTTGTACTTCCATGGAGCCCTTGCCTGGTTATTCTTATATTGTATAAAAGGGAAGAGATCTCCATTTTTCTCAACCATTGAATGATTATAATCTCTGGATATATTATTTATTGAAATTTTCTGCATAAACGCTCATTAAAATAATGTTTTCACATGCTCCAAGAGTTTTGTTGGCATAAGTCATGGGGTTTGGGCATTTTTGAGTTGTATTGACTCGGGGACACTTGTTTATCATGGCTAGAGAGATTTGCTTTTTCTCCAGTTCTGTATGTGAGATATATATAGTATGAAATAAAGGATCCAAGTCCCATTTCTCATAGTTATAGTGTAATTCTCTATAAATAATGATTTTATGTCCTATATTGCTACATTTCCTCACTTTGGAATGAGTTAATGGGGCATAATATTGATGTTGAACATTCATTTGATGGCTAGGTGTTTCTTTCACACCTTATAAGCTAATTTACACTACTATTGTGTTCATACATTTCTGCATTCCAATTTTTGGATATTACATCTTTTGAGTAGTAGCGTAACCTGACATATGACCACCACATGCCCCATAGTGATAGTCATTCAATAATTTATGACCTTCCTCAAGATTCAAACATCAATTAAGGAGAGAATCGAAACCAATACGATAGAAAGTATCCCTAATAATGTCATAAGGTTGCAACTCGTGATGAATTCAGCATCGCTTGGAGTGAGATAACTCTGGTCAAAAAGTTTGGGTTTGGAGATAGATAATAATATCGCCATACCATGGATTGAGATTAAAAATGATAAAGAGTGACTTATCTAGAACTACTTCAGTAAAAGGAGTGGGCAGAATTTCAGATGGAAGTGCACAAATCAACTTAGCAAAAACTAGTGATTTCTTCGACGTAGATTTAGAAAAATATAAAGCAAACTCCTAGATAATAACGATCCATTTGGAGTATTTTCCCAAAATAAACTAACGAGACAGGATTTAAGTCGCGGGGTTACAATAGGAAATCACAATATCTCTGTGCACGATAATATAATGGTGAAAGCGTTGGGGGGCATGAACAGCTGCCAAAGCGAGCTTCTCTACGTGAGCATAATGTTTCTCAACATCAAAGAGATTTTGACTCAAGTATTAGATGACATTTTCATTCCCATTGTCATCGTCCTAAATTAGAAATATGCTAATGGTGCCATCGACGATGGCTAAATATAGGAAATTATCAGGATGATAATCAAGGGGATGCAGTAAAGGAGCACTAATGAGGGTTGTATTCACAACATCAAAAGAAGTTTGAGCAACTTCATCCCAAATTGATGGCACCCATTTTTTCAAAAAATGAGTAAATTCTTTAGCAAGCTCCGTATAATTCGAGATAAAAAAGAAGAAGAAATTTTTCTTTCCCCTACAAACTCTGCAGTTGATGAATAGAATATGGAGGAGGAAAAAATCACAGCCTCAAATTTTGGTGGATCAATCCAGATGCCTTCCTTATAAACCTAAAATTATAAGAGACGACTAGATTCAACAAAGAAGACACACTTCTGAGGATTCAACCAAATACCAAATATTGTAGTGTCAATAGCGAATAAAGATAGCTCTAAGGTGAGTGGGATGATGTTGATGTTTCACAGAATGTGAAATAATATCGTCAAGATAAGGCTCGAATATATTCTTAATATCATGAATTGCATAATACATAGCCCACTTGAATTTAGCACTATCATTCTTTAAAAAAAATGGGAGCTTCTTATATGAAAATTTCCCCCAAGGATAGATAAAGGTGGTTTTATGTTGATCGGTGGGGAGAATGCTAATCTTGTTATAGCCAGAGAAACCTTCCATAAAAGAAAAAATTTCACTACCATCACATTCATCAATTATCTGATTAATAAAAGGAGTGGGATAATTGTCTTTAGGAAAAACCTGGTTGATATCATGATAATCAACACAAACATGAATAGTTACTTTCTTTTTGGTAACAAGAATGATATTAGAGACCCATTATGTCAATGATATAGGGTAAATGAATCAAACTTTGAGATTTTTTTCAGCTTTTCCCTTTATGGAAGCAGCCTTTTTTGGGTGCATCAAACGGAGTCGTTGATGAACAGGTTTCACACCCGGATGGGTAGAAATTTCATAACCGACAATACTAGGATCGATGCAAGGCATTTATTCATACGACCAAGCGAAGACATTGCAGAAGTCTTTTAAGATGGCCGGATATATTTTGATCTCATCGACAGAGATATAACCCCCAATATGAATATTATCGAAAATCCTTTGTTTGAAAGAGATGTCAATCAAAATGGTAGTCGAAATATTGCCCATGTTTCCTTCAGATAGGACTTCATGAACCAAGATGGCATTTTGAAGTGGACTAGACATTTAAGGGGAAACACAGGTTTCTAAACAAGTAGCAATTTCACCAAGACTTGGGAGAAATGAGGAACGATGATGGCCATCATCCAAAGGTGTTTTCTCTAGAGACATAACTTCTTATATACTCTGATTAGTTGGAAATGTCTGGTTCAAAGGATCATATGAATCCCATGAACAAAACCAAGGATATTCTGAATACATTTCTAGAGACGAAACCAAGTTATCATTGGAATCAGATGAAACTGCAGAATCTAGAAGGATTCTCTCATGCATCTTCTTAATGGGGATAAGTGGCATAATTTTGCTAAAACTATTAATCAGGTCAACGATGGGAATGATCCGGGGGTCGTGAGTTGATGAAATCATGTTAACGAAAGCAATATTAGGAGGTGGAAGGCAAAATATTCACATCAATGACAAATCTTTAAAGAGGCCTGCTCCTACACTCTCATAAGGAACGAAAATATTCCCAACATATAGTAAATTTTGAGTTGAAAAATGAGGAGAGAAAAAGGCAAGCTAATCAACCCTAACGATTTTTACCTTATGGGGAAAATGAAGGAAACGGAAAAGGGTAGAGACCACATAAACCATTGCATGGGTCCAACTACGACTGAGTTGAAGATTATAATTTAGGTTCACATATGCAAATTGTACTTCGATATCAATCATTTTTCCCTCCAACTAGATTGGTAGAGGTTTAAGAATACCATATGGCCGAGAACCACTACCATCGAAAGCTGACAGTGTATTAGGGGACTTACTTAATGGAGGAGAGTCGATGGCTTTCTGTTGTAGAATCATTTATCACTTATATATACTTGATGATTTATGCACTGGCCTTGGGAAGCCCTTCCATTTAGACTGGTCACATTTCTAAAAGAAAACAATATTTTAAAATCCATACATGACTCTGCCCAGTTGTTTCCACAAGCACACGTGCGTCCATCCATAGTTGACTCACGTATTATATTTAAAATATTAAAAGATCTATAGTTACCTATTAATGAGGCGGGGTTTAAGTTTTTTTCCTGTAAATTAACTACCCCAGCCCGTGGCCTAACTATTCCCCAAATGAAAAAAATAATTTGAGGAAGGATAAATACACCTCAAGTGAATGGGCTAAGGGACGAGAGGGAGAATATTATTGATATTATAGCCTGTTAGATCCGTGAAAAACTCTGATATTTCCCTTGTGCCTCCTGCACTTCACAAGTTCAGGAAATCCTTGTTTCCTTGTGATGATCACCCTCATGCTATGTGACATCCTTTGTGCACCATTTATGGAAAAATATTTGTGAGGTTAGGGTTGGACAAATCTGGAGGATGGTTTTGCTCAAGGCTATCGACGATCTCAGTTGATTTCTCCACTATTTTCTTTACATGTTATAAATATAAGAAGTACCATCCTGTTCCTGGTTTTCATGTGTTATGTGTCTCTTATACATGTTTAATAATCTTGAATAGTTTATTTCATGTTATCTTTATGAGATTATATATGCTAATATGCTGACATCTAGGACATATATGCTTTGCAACTAGTTTTTGTGCTTGTTATTGAGTGATTTCCAGGTTCTGGAGCATGAGAATAAGAAAAGGGTTTACACCCTACAGGATCGACCTCAAATGAAGGATAAACAAGTAAGGTCCAAAATCCTCTTTCTCTAGTTTAAAGCATAAATATTGGTAATTAGAGTACTTCTTGTGATGACATGCCATCCTCTTTGTTATGTATCTCAACCCAAGGCCTTAGGGTAGCTTTGCCCGTAAAAATTTCTAACACACAATATATATGATGCAGGTGGAGGCACCTTCATCAATGACAGTTCTGTGAATAGTCGTACCCATCACTACAACCTGAATAAGGAAAGCCATTTGTGAAAAGAGACGAGGAACATGATTTTCAATATCAAAAGTAATTAATTTAGAATCTAAAGGATCAATTCCTCCGATAAACTAGTGGTGATTCAGTAGATTTCGAAGACAAAGGGTCCACTAAAGGTCGCGTGGAGTTCTACTAAACATCATATAATGTCCTAAACTGTAAATAAACAATATCTAAATACTGATCATGGGCGATGCCCTATTCCGAAGTTACCCAAGCACCCATAGCAATGTCTTCGGTGATTTGGTGACTTTTATGGATGAAACCAAAGTTCCACCAAGACTAGATATGGGTTGTCTTACCCGTGATACATTTCCATAGTTCATATTTCCCCTACCCGAAAGAGGAGGTACATATAAGGGATGTTATTTCCACCTGAGCATGGATGAAACTACAGGTTGTCTAGTTAAAGGTGGAACAAAAGTGATCATAGATAAGGATAAAGGAGTAAATGATACAATTGCAACTGAAATTTTACTGAAAAAAACTGTAGGTTGAGTAGACGGTTGTGAGATGGTGGTCACATTTGAAACAACGTTCTAGAAGATGGAGGAATACTAGTTGACCAGATGGGATTATGAAAATAGATGTGGCCCTAGAATCCTCTTAAACAAGTCTTCCGAGATAAGTATAAAATGGGAGAAGCAAAGACGTAACATGACTAGAGGATATATTTGTTCCACTTCCTACATCATACAAAGAAGAAACATAAGGAAAAAATTTCGGAGAGAACATGGATTCGACATTAAATTCTGGGGTGTGAGTCGCAAAAGTTTCTATACGAATACTTTGAGGAGTCCTCACAAACAAATCATCATTTTCATTCGATGCCATGTGTAGTAGAAATAATTGTCAAATAACAGTTTGAGATGCGATGGGAAAAGCATGAAAAGGAAAATTTTGGTTGTCGAAAGGACTATATGGATGCTCAGGGGATACCACCAACAGATTATACAGAATATTAGGAGAAATTATCACAAACTTTGCAGTGGGTTTAGAACTTTCCAACTCAAGATCCTCATATGGCGAGGGCCAATCATCAAACGATGGTCCTGAAGAGAGTGGTTGGATACTTGGCACAATTCCAAGTTCAAAACCTTGAGCTTCAAGAGGCGCAAGTGGAAATCACAAATTTTAGGATGGGCTCCTTGACTTCCTTCAGGTGATGAGTGAGGTGAATTCCAGAATTCAACCACAATGAACTTTTGACAGTATCAATCAAGGGATAGGTGAATTATTTTTTAGCAATTAAAATTTTCAACTGACAAGTCATGATGAGGCAAAGTGGTACTGCATGGGTATGATGTTTTCATGGACAGTAAATTTCATAATTAAAAATAAAAAATAAAAAATGGTAATATAGGAAAAAGGGATTAATAGGTATCTATTAACTGCGGAATAACTCTTGGCAAACCAAGAAGTACGAGAAGGTAATTTCCCCTAATGTTGTGTTCAGTGTATCACATCTACAAGGTGATCGACTTGATTACCTATGGCAGGTTTGAAACCTAGTGGGCTCTCCCAAAATATATGTGACGATACGTGGGAGCTCAATCAGTAGTATCGATGTCTAAGGTGTAACCATTCGATGATAGCATCCCCATATACTTATCATAAGTGGAGCATAGTCCTATATACTTCTGTACATGGGATGGGATATCACCCCCTAGGATCCAACACAGGTTTTCAGTGATACCTACTATTCTTAATGATGTTGGAAAATATCTCGAGTCTAGACCCCTAGATATTTGCGTTAATTACAAATGTTCCTTAGGTTAATTAAGATTCATTTTAATGTTTATCTAAAATTTAGTTTCGATTTTGTGCTCAAAACAATGTCACCTGAATTCCTAAGATGCAGCTATATGAGAAAATGATTCCTTTCATTTCAATGAAAGATAAAATAATAAGGGAAGAGATCGCAAATAGTAATGCATCAAAAAATTGCAACAAACAAAATCCCCTCTGACTAGCTTTCACTTTTCACTTTTCAAAATGAAAATTATAAAAGGTAAAATTTATTTCACTTTCACTATCCCAAATACAACTAATTCAAAAGTCAAATTATTTCTACTTTCGTTAAGATGCACTTTAATAAGATACCCTTATATGATGATTTCATTAATAAAAGGGTTGTTAACCTTTCCTCAGTGTAATTAGGTCAGGATACCCGTAGGATTCTCAGTAAAGGTTTGGGATTTGCTATTGCTCCTAAAGGTATTCCAAATGAGAGAATTTTGTGTAGCATTGAGGAGGGAATTTGAGGTTTAACTTTGCATGACGAGGAGGCTCTTAGACAAATATTCTACCTGATTCTAAGGAAAGCTAAACCCCCTAAAAGTAACCTTATCAAGGATGAGATAGATGCTCTTAGAACCCTTCACAATAAAAATTAAATTGTGGTCCTTAAGGCAGAGAAAGGAGGGGCTGATGTCGTTTTAGATAAAGTGGATTATATTAGGAAAATGAATGAGCATCTTGACTGCAACAACTATAAGAAGTTGAAGTCCAACCCCTTGTCGAAGGTCTTAAGAGAAGTTAAGAAGGTAATCTCGAACTCCCATCTCCATGATAATTTTAAGAGGAAATTCACTCCCTCCTGTGAAGTCATTCTGAGAATTTATGGGCTTCCTAAGATTCATAAAGAGGGGGTTCCCCTTAGACAAATTGTCAATACCATTGGATCCCCCACCTATGAACTGGCGAAATATGTCGCAAAAATTCTCAAACCTCTCGTTGGGAACACTTAGTCCTTGATTAAGGACTCAGGTGACTTTGTTAAGCTCATTAAAGGAGAGAGGCTGGAGGAGAGAGAAATCCTGGTAAGCTTTGATGTGGTTTCACTATTTTCCAAAATCTCTTTAGATGAAGCAGTAAAGGTTATTAAAGAGGTCACAGATCCTAAAACAGCCAAGCTTGCTCAGGTTTGTTTACAATCCACCTTCTTCAGCTTCCAAGGAGAGTTCTATGAGTAGGTATTTGGTGTCGCAATGGGATCGCCTCTCTCACATATTGTGGCCAACCTACTTGTGGAAAACTTTGAAAAGAAATCCCTTGACTCCTTTCCCCTAAGTCTAGCTTGGTGGAAAATATTTTTTGACGACACCAACATTAAATGGTCGCATGGTAGGGATAATATCGAGAAATTCTTCAATCACCTCAACTCAATTTCTTCAGAAACTAAGTATACCATGGAAATGGAAGAAAATAGGAACATTCCTTTCTTGTATGTCTTGGTTACCAAAAAAGAAGATGGAACATTAGGGCATCAGGTTTTTAGGAAGAAGACTCATATTTACAGCTACCTACACGTTGAGTCCTACCATCATCCTACTCATAAATTTGGTGTCCTTAACACTTTTTCTATAAGAGCCCTGAGGATATCTGATGAGGAGCATCCGGAGGATGAAATATCTCACCTAACATCTATCTTCTTGGGTATAGGGTATAATGAAAGAGAAACCAGAAAAGCCATAAACAGAGCAAAGAGTACTGTCGTATCCAAGAGACGCCAAGATCCTCAAGAGAACAATGGAAGGCTTTTTCTGCCTTATATTAAAGGTGTGAAAGATAAGATTGTCAGGGTTTTGGGAAGGAGTGACATTTTTTTCACAATTCTCAGTAGTAGGAACCATTAGGAAAAATATGCACTCAGTTAAAGATAGCATTAGTCAGGGACAACTTAAAGGTGTTTACAAGATTGGCTTCTCATGTGGGAAGAGTTATATTGGTGAAACCGGGCGCTCTCTTCAAAAACATCTGAAAGAGCATGGTGTTGATATTAAACATGAGCGATCTATAACCTCGGCTCTTGCTAATCACTCCTCAAAAACAAAACATCACTTACGTATTGAGGATGCTAAAATCATTACAAGGGAGGAACACTATTAGAGACGAAATATTAGAGAAGCGTTGGAGATTATAAAGCACCTGAATAACATAAACATCGACGGAGGATATGAGATTAGTGATAGTTGGCAGCCTCTAATTAGAAAAATTTTCTCCTTAGGTTCGTCCTCATCCCATGTATGATTTCACAGGTTTTCTTCTTCTCCCGATTAGTAAGTAGCTTAGGGGCATGTCATTAAGAAACACTTATTATTCCACTTACTCGTAATAATTATCTTTATTAATTAATTTTTATTCTAGTAATGAGATTTAATTATTTAATAATTATTATCATTTTATGGTAGTAAGTTGGGTTAAAAATTAGAAATTAGAAATTAAAATCAAAATTAAATTAAAATAATAATTAAAAAAAAAATTGTGATTGAGATATTTTAGTGAAAATCACATCAAAATAGATTTGGTCGACGCGTTTCGAACCAGCCAATGTTGTTCATCATCAGGACAAGATGAAAAATCTAATCAAGAAACCCCTTTAAATAGAAAGTAAAGCTCTCTCTAGCCGTTTGTAAAATAACGACTAGTTTGACTCAAATAATAATAATAGTTCAAATATTTATAAAAAATAAAAATAAAAATAAAAAATCAATAAAATCAATAAAAAGATCAAATGTTTAAAGTTTATAATTAGGATTCTTATATAATTTTATTTATTGTAATAAAAATAATACTTAATAATCATATATATATATATATATTATTTTTTTTGTTTTTTTTTTATAATTATAATTATTTATTTGTTTTATGTTTTAATTTAATATATTTATATTATTAATAATAATTAATTGTTATGTGATTCAAATCTTCATCTTTTTGATAATTAATCTTAAAAAATAAATAAATAAATAAAAATAAAAAAGTACAATTAATTAATTTTAAATTAATTTAAAAAAAAAAATAGAAATGAAGGGCAGGAATCCAGCATCTACTAATCATCCACTCATCATCTATGTTTAGGTTAACCAACTTTTTTTCAATTTCCAAGGCCTCCCTCAACTTGCGGTGGTAGAAATGGTCAATCCTTGCAATAACCTCAACATCTTCAATGCAAATGTGATGATTTGTCTTCTCAGCATGTTCCGCTAGCACAAAGGAGCGTGATCTTTTTATTGTTTATTTTTATTTTTATTTCTTATAAATATTTGAACTATTATTATTATTTGAGTCAAACTAGCCATTATTTTACAAACGGCTAGTGAGAGCTTTACTTTCTATTTAAAGGGGTTTCTTGATCAGATTTTTCATCTTGTCCTGATGATGAACCACACTGGCTAGTTCGAAACGCGTCGACCAAATCTATTTTGATGTGATTTTCATCGAAAGATCTCAATCACAATTTATGGATCATAGTAGCAAAATTCCTAACAAAAAAAAAATTTATTAGGATTTAATGAAATTAATGAAATATATTTAATATAGACTCATTAGTTGTATTAATATTTATTTATTAACATTCATTTAAACATATATTTATGTAGTTATTTTAGTATTCTTCTTTAGGTAAAAATTTAGATTATAGATAAAAATTTTAGACATTAGAATATAATTTCCTAATATATTATGAAATTATTATCAAGATTGAAAATTAAAAATTGTAAACAATAAATAAAAAATTATAAAATTATAAAATTTAGGGTTATTATATTATTATTAAAAATTAATTTATTAAAATTAATTAATTTTAAATTTAGGGTTATTATATTATTATTAAAATTAATTTAGTAATACTTTGTGGTTATAATAAATGAAAAATAAAGTAATAATATATAAAAAAATAATAATTTTTTTTTAATATGTATTATTTAAATTAAATCAAAATTTTAAAATATTTATTATTTAAATTAATTTAAAATATTTTTATTAAAAATTAAAATTTATTTATAAAAACTTAAAAAAATTTAAGAAAACTTTAAAAATAAAAATAAAATAATAAAAAATAAAATTTATTTTAAATAAATTATAAAATCTATGGTCGGCTCTTCTCATCATCTCAGCACTTCACTATTTATACTCTGACCTTTCGCGACACTCTTTCGTTCTTCATTTGATTCTCGTCCTGAAGATGAGTCCCCATTGGGATTTGAAACGTTGACCATTGTTTTATGATACTGTGGATAATCTGGATTCTACAACCAACGAAAACCACATAAGTTTGAAAACCATATTTAAATAATTAAAAAGAAATTCACTTTAAATGATGAAATTCACTTGATGCAACTAAATGCACTTTTAAGCTTTCAATTATTGAAAAACTATAATCTATTTCCAATAAGAAAATCCAAAAAATAGCTTTTCAATGTAAGTGGTCTCATGCATTTAACGAAAGGTAATTCTTGGAATGAAAAATAAACGGATTAAAAAACCCAATTTCTTTAAAAAAGCACAAAATGTACTATTTTTCTATAGCATAAAAACAATATTTCTTGGACAATACGAGCAGTAAACAGAGATTTTAAATGACTTGAAACAACCAGACCCAATCAAAAGATAAATTTTACCACTTAAATCATAAGACTAATTTGCACCTTTCGAAGAGACTGAAGACACCTGAAATAAGAAATAATGAAATCAAAGCAAAGAAATCATTCCAACGATCAAGACACACTAAATATTTTCGAGAAGAAACTCTACAAATATCTATTTTCTAAGACTAGCGCGGACCTCTAATTAACAGTAGTGGTCCACAATTCGATTGTTCTAACAAAAACTAGGACTTGAAGTGTGATTGTATCTATTAAAAAGCACGATGATCAAGGAAAAGAGGGATAAAAGAAGAAATGATTGAGGAAAAACTTTAGAATTCATACCCTAAAACACTTACAAGCCAAAATACAGATTGAAAAATAAGCCACACAAGTGGTCGTTCAAAGGTTGGCCAAACTAAGCATGGAGAGAAAAAACAAGAAGAGGGTGAAAAGGGTGTCGGCTCCCTAGTGGAGTCACCAATTTTTTACATATGAAAATCCCTTGTTCGGAAAGAAGTGATCCCTCTAGCCCAATGAAAGGGTCTAGTAACAATCATGACAAATACTATAAGCTTTCCTAGTTTTACATAAAAATAATACGAGAGAGGGAGATGGCCTACCTCACTCGCTATGCAATCATTTCCTCGATGTCAATTCCGATCTATTCACTTCTAGGCTCGATCCTCGCTATACCTTGTGCATCTAAATACCTGCAAGAAATATCATATGAAAACATACAAAAGAGACATAGCATATATATTTCAAGGTAAACCACATGACAGATCATGGAGTATCATGCTAAACCAGTTAATATTAACAAGTTCATGGGAAGAAAAGCATACTATGTATTAATAATTAAAGATACGTAAGCTTATAGTTGGTGCCTTGATGTTGGATACCTCCTTCAGAATGGAAATCTAAGTGCAATCCAATATCTTCAATCTCTTCTCCTTCCTTGTCAAATCAAAAACATATAGGCACAATGAGGCAGAAGAATGGAAACTAGCCATGACCAACCAAGACTCACTAACATGACACTCTTTTGTAACAGAGATGGGGAGGTTATGGATCCAATAATGAAAGTTAAAGGCCTTATCTCAAAGTGAAAAATATTTGGAGATAAGATCAAGGGTCACAAATGGGAGTATTCAACCATATCCTCAACCAATAAGTACCAGACCTCCATTCTAGAGAGTTCCAGAGGACAAAGATTCTGCTCCATTTTTGGAGAACGTAGCTAAAGAGGACCAGCATGAATTCACTGATGAATTCTCATGTTTTCAAAGCTTTTAACAGGTTAGGGATAGGGTGACAAGCACAAGCATATCCAAGGGTGAACCACCCTAGGCTTGAAATTTAGTGTTTTTTACAAACTTTTTGCAAAAAGGCTTCAAGGAATTTCTCTTTTAGGTCTTCAGGGATATCTTAAGCATGTTATCTAGGATGAACAAGTTTGTACATATTTTGTTGCTTTTCCACATTTGTGACATGAGAAATAAAAAATGTGACACTTAATATAAGGACTGAGTAATGCGACAAAATATTGTGTAACATTTATTATACATAAGGGAATAGTTTCGTTGAATAAAAAAACTAAACAGTAATAAATATCTTGAATAATTTAGTTTTAGAAAATTAGAAAAATTGGGATAAAAATACTTTAGACTTGATACCTACAAAGTTACTACAAAAATAAGAATTGGCCAAACATCATTTCCTCTAGTATAGGAGACGATTGTATGATTACACGTGTTAGAAATAAAACTAGTTTCAATCTTCATAATTTTTGCTGCACTCATTTCAATATGTATCTTATGTAACAAAACAAAAAAAAAATTATTGAAAAGCATGGGTTTCATGCTCTTTATTTATGGTCTCCTAGGTAAAATCATGTTCTTCATGCTTCTATGGTTTGTTAGGTCATGGGATTTATTGTCATTAGTTAATGGAGTCAACATTATGTTCATAAGACCCTTCTAGGAAAAATATCTATTGCAAGAGAATTTATTTCAAGTATAGAACATTATGGAAACCTCCAAGGTACAAATTTAGACCCTTCTAGGAAAAAATATATTTCAAGAGAATTTATTTTGAGTCAAGAAAATTTTGGAAACCTTTAAAGTACAAGTTTCACTTGGAAGCTTCAAGTCATCCTAAAGGAGGAAATTTGACCCCTTCGAAAGGCTATATAAAGAAATAGTTCAACCTCATTTGGTACTCAATCATCAAGAATTTCGATCTCAAGAAAAGAAGTTTGATATGTAGCTATGAAGTAGAGGAAAGGAAGAGTGAAGGTCTAGGAGGAGAGAAGAAGGAATAAAATATTGTTTTTTTGGCTATTCTCTCTCACATGTGTGAAAAAGTAGGGTTTCTATGGCCTCCTAGAAGGCTGAAATTGCAAGATGGAGTTGCAATAGGACAAGTTGTAGTATCAAGTTGTTGGGAGAATGGATATTATTTCTTGACATCATTGACCCTGGGAGGAGTTGTATTGCTACAAGAAGGATCTCTTGAAGAATTTGAATTACTGTTTTTGCAGCAGCTATAGGGCCGAAATTGCAAGTTGAAGTTGTTTGATGAAGCTTCAAGTTAATTTTGTAGGGTTGAAGTTGCAGCTATAAGTTGGCTGAGGCATGATTGAATTGTGATATTGGAAGGGCTGACTTGGTACTTGGAAGTGGAATTAGTATAGGGTTTCGGTATTTGTTTCTTATTAGAAGTAGATTCTATAAGAATAGAAGATTGGCTTCCCCCTTGTGGTGGTTTTGATCTATCTTGGAGCCTAATTTTTGTGTCCATTATATTTATTTTTTTTCTCTTGATATTTTTTCAATGAATAAGATCTAATAAATAAAAAAAAAGAATAATAATAAATATCACAAACAAGTATTAAGCTTATGGAAAATTGGAATTAATAGTTTCCACTTTTTGTTTTTCCAACATGGTATTAGAGAAAAGGTGAATAGGAAGCTGGATGGAAGGATCATCTTGTGGAAAAAAGAAGGGTTTGCTAAGGGTAACAAGAATACCTATTGATAAAAAAGAATGGAATCATCAGAAGAAAGCTTGAAGAGGAAGATTACAAAAGAATAATTCACTCTTAATAAAATGATCTAGTTTAAGAATTTTTACAATACCTCCCTATATGAATCATCGAAGTATTTTTTTTTCATCAGTTTTGAAAGCCATCATTGAAGTCTCTTTGAAGATATGGAAAACCCCAAGTTGGTTGGATACATCATCAGAAAGGGAAGTTTCTTGATAATAAAGTATGATATTATTACTCTATGTTTGAATCTAAAGGTCATATGAGTTCTTTCTGTAAGGAAAGAAATAAGATCATTTCTCATCAAATTTCCAAGAATGGAAGAAAAGGATTGACTTAGAACTTACAAAATATGAAGTAATGGAATATGTTACTAGTGAAATTACTAAGCCAAGTAAATACCAAACTCAATAACTAGGGAAGTATAATAAAGGAGAAGGTAGGGCACAAAGGATCATCGTTGAATCCATTAATGATCCTTTTACTCCATCTGTTAACTTCTAAGGCTATGTACGATAAGCTAGAGAATTTGCACTATGTAAGAACATAAGGGAAAAATATGTCTTTCAGGAATAAGCTATATAGAATTAATAAATAAAAGGCTGAAGACATGACATCCTTTCTAATTAATATATTTGAATTAGGGGATCACTTAGAAGGGATTCGAGAGAAAATTTCTGATTTTCAAATGAATGTTTGTATACTGAATGCATTACCACCAGAATGGAGTATCTTTGAAACAAGCATCTACTCTAAGAAATAATTAACCATTTTTGATGAGTTGTGGTTCTAATTCATCTTGGAAGAAACTAGGATCAAGGCATTGGATAACATTGGATTAGATTAAAAGTCTCAAGACTTTATAGCTAGAGTTGAGAAGTTGAAGAAGGGAAAGTTTGGAAAGTCCAAGAAGAAAGATGCGCCCATGGTTCAATGATTTATATGCAAGGAGTATGGACACTTTAATAGGAATTTCACAAACCAATAAAATAAAAATAAAAAGGGAAAGAAGTGAGGCTCACATAGTTGAAGAAATGGGAGAACCTAAGAAGAGTAATGAAGAAAGAAGATGTGAAATAAATTTAGTATTAAAATAAGGATTCTTGTTTTTAAGGGTCTTTGTAAATTTGGTATTTCCTTTAGGCTAGTATGCATTTTTTTTTAATTTATAATAATGTTTACTTTGTATATAATCGTAGAGAGAATCATATGATATTAGCATACTTAGAGTATACTTGGTTAATTTTATTTGTAGAAAGCATCTACTCTTTAAAGATAAAAAGAAAATTTTGCATATTTTTCATTTAGGCATTATCTAACATTATGTTAGAAGTAGTCGTATTGATAAGGTGGATCATGATGACCTTGAACCATCATTTTGAGGTTCTTCGGAGAAGAATTATGACTAGGTTGGTATATATTCCATATCATATGGAAAATATACTTTTGAAGGGATTGAGGAATTCATGGGTTAGGTGGTAGAATCAATGTAGGACATATGGCTAGATGATGGAATAAAAAGAATAAATTATTTATATTGTTATATGATGCTTAAGAAGAAAAATTTTACTTACTCTAGGATGAATAATGAATTAAGACACTCTCTAGATGATGTAGAATAATGAATAACATCACTATAATATCCAGAAGAAAAGGTATAACTTGGTAATCAGGTTCAATCCTTGGGCACTCTGACGCATGAAGGAAGATTAAAATGGAGGTGGACCACGAGGATGTTGATACTTGGACGAGAAAGTCATCATGATGAGGTTAATCTAAGTTTAATTCTTGTTGGTTATCTGGTTAATATATTATTTTTCTATCTAGAATGATTTTGTAGGAATACATGAAGAATGTTTAGGCAAACTCAACATAGCATACCTATAATTTATGAATTCAAGGTATCTTCATCTTGATATTGAAAGGTAGCATTGCAAGAAAATAACCTGAAGCTTAAAAATGGAGATTACTTACATGCAAAATCTGTGATCATCTTGAGGTTTGGAAAGGTACAATGTAATTCATTCACCCATGATTCCAAAAAGAAAGTGATCAGGAAGAAATATGACCTATATATTGTCATAAGATTGAAGAGTGAACATGGCTTCATGATACCTCGAAAGAAATAAAGTTTAATAAAAATAAGAGAGGGAGCCATGTAGCTATGAAGAAAAAGTAGCTGAAAATATTATAAATACAAGATTGAAGGCTTATGGTGTTGACATCCCAATAAAAAAGAAGAAGGGAATTTTGATATCTCATATGATTTTTGAAAGGGAGTAAGGGAGTATCCCTCAATAGGAGCAAGGATTTATTCCTCAATCAAAAGAAATAGGAATATAATCTATGGTTGAGAGGGAGTAGTGTTTGACATCACATGTGAATTCTCTTCTTCATGTGTCGAGAACTTGACTAGGACTAACAATACTAAATATAAGTGAAGGTTAAGAAAAAATAATGGTGGAGGATTGGATAAGCATCTATGGTTTCCTTCAGGATAAAGAATCCAAGAAAGGACGGGTATCAAAACTCTTTGAGGATGAGACAGGTATCCAATATAAGAGTGGTCGAAGAGGAACAATATTATTTAAGTATTTAGGAATGGAAATCAAATATTAGAATAGTCCTTAAAGGGCATACCTTGTGAACATCTAGATGGGGTATGTGCCTTGTAGAAGTAGTGTAGTATCACGCGTAAAGCCTGCCAACATAATGCTCTTGAATGAAATTGAATTTCTCAAGTTAAGCCTCAATGATAGTAATTATTATAATTATGATGTTTATAAATTTTCTTATCAATTTTACTCCTCTTATGAGAACTCTTCAGTTTTATAATGATGTTTTATTGGTCGTAAAATTAAGAATTCATCCCTAGTTAAGAGGGAGTGTTGGAAATTGAACTAGTTCTAGTCTTCATAATTGTTGGTGTAATCATTTCAATTTGTATAATATCTAAAAAAGAAAAGAATAAAAGAAAAAGTTAATTATTGTAAAGCATTGGTTTCATGCTCTTTATTTATGGTCTTCTCGGTAAAATCATGTTCTTCATGCTTCTACAGTTTGTTAGGTCATAGGATTTATTGTCATGAGTCAATATATTCAACATAATGTTTACAATACCTTTCCGGGAAAAATATATCTTCAAAAATAATTTATTTTGAGTGTAGAATGTCTTTGAAATCTCTAAAGTACAACAATTTCACCCTGGAAGCTTCATGTTGAAAGGAGGGAATTTGACCCCTTGGGAAGTGCTATATAAAGGAGTAGTTCGACCTCACTTGGTACTCACTCATCAAGAAGAATGAAGTTCTAGGAGGAGAGGAGGAATAAAATATTGTTTTCGGGCTAATCTCTCTCACACTTGAAAAACTGTAGGGTTTTTATAGCCTCCTAGAAGGTAAAAATTGCAAGATCGAGTTGTAGTAGGATAAGTTGTAGTAATGAGTTGTTGGAAGAAGGGATATTTTTTCTTGACCTAATTGACCTTGGGAGGAGTTTTCTTACTCCAAAAAGTATCTCTTGAAGAATCTTAATTAGGTTTTATGAAAAAAATACAGGGTCGAAATTGCAGGTCGAATTCAAGTCAGAGTTATGGGGCCGAAATTGCATCTAGAAGCTTATGGAGGATTGAGCTGTGATATTGGATGGGTTAACATGGTCCCGTGTTTGGGTA
Organism: Pinus albicaulis; assembly: GCA_034641835.2. NCBI lineage: Eukaryota > Viridiplantae > Streptophyta > Pinopsida > Pinales > Pinaceae > Pinus > Pinus albicaulis. The sequence goes on from CM076578.1 coordinate 315,884,823, forward strand.
TTTGTGTTTGGGTAGTAGGAGCAGAGGTACCATTGACATAGAGAGGGAGTATGGAGGAAGCACTAGTGTTACAAATGTATTGCATGTACCATGATTGGGTACGAACCTTATTTCAGTGTCCCAATTATAGGGTAAGGGATATGAATTCCACTTTGTAGGAAATAAGGTTTTTATCAAACATAAAAATTTGAAGAAGGTGAGACAGATTGGGGTGCAAACACACATATTTTACAAATTACATTTCGACTCTCCACTGACACTAGTGAGAAATAACAGTAGTAATGGGAAAAAATTGAATCAGTTATGGCATAGAAGGATGGGACACTTACAACATGGAGCACTTAAAATTCTCAAGGAGACATTAACAAGTGTTTCAAAACTTGGCACAAAACATGATGATGTGTGCAAGGGGTGTGCACTTGGGAAATATCCGAAATATACAATGCTAAGGAGTGACAACAAATCAAATGGTGTGTTACAACTTATACACTATGACATTTGAGGCCATATGTCCACTATATGCCTAGGAATGTATGAATATTTTGGTATCTTCATTGATGATGATTATAGGAAAACTTGGACCTATTTCTTAAAGACCAAGGATGAGTTCTTTGATTTCTTCATGGATTTTAAGGCTCTAGTAGAGAATGCGACAAGGAAAAATATCAAGATACTTCACTGAGATAACATAGATGAGTACAGTGAAAGTGACTACAAAAGATTATGTGCAATGGAATAGTTTAGCAGGAAGTGTAAAACTCCATACAATCCACAATAGAATGGGGAAATGGATCGGATTAACATATCTATAATTTGGGTTGCAAAGACAATGTTATATGACCATGATTTTATGAGGTTATTATGGGGATATGTGTGTAACACGACTATGTATATTGAGAATAGGGTTCCTCACAAGGCATTCGCGAAGATAACACCTAAAGAAGTCTTCTAAGGGAAGAAACCAAGGGTTAGTAACTTTATGGTATTTGGTAGCATAACTTATTGTCATGTACTAGATGATCAGTGCACCAAGTTGGATCAAACTATAGAGAGAGGTTATTTCATTGTATCAAACAAGATTGATGTTCCTAGCAGTAGGAAGATTATAATGAGACAAGACATAAAGTTAATGGAGGATAAGACCTTCACAAAAACTCGTGAGATGCCAATAGGTGACCGGAGAGAACCAATAGAATCTCCATTTATTTCAGCAATAGAGGAAGCTGCTAGGACTACCACAAGCAAGTTAGAGGGATCTAATACAGTTACTAGTACCAACACATCCTTAGGTGTAGAGGATCTAGGGTTTGTAGTAGACGAAGTAGGAAGGGTATGATGAGGAGATGGTTGAACCTCCCACTACTAGTCATCAAACCAAGGGGGAAGTTTGTTAGAAATTGATAGATGCATAAGAGTTGTTTGGAGCTCCTAGGATGAATGAGAGAGAACACATACATCCAAACAAGTACAAAGCATTAGTAGCACAAGTTGAAGAACCTTCCAGCTATTCCGAGGTGGCACAACATTAAGTGTGGATAGATTCCATGGTAGAGAAGTATATTCTTATCATGACTAATGATGTTTGGGAGTTAGTATCGAGGCCTAAAGATAGGTCAATTATGGACTCTCGATAGATCTACAAGGTCAAGAATGTTGCAGATAATAACATAGAAAATTAGTTCCAACCTAATAATTATAAAAGAGAAACTAAAGCAAAAACAACCCAATAAAGACAAAACGCTAGAGGCATCATTTAACCTAGGCCCCTCTCAACTAACCTCATTTTTAATATGTTAATATGTTACTATTATTTCATGACATGTTTTTCAAGCATTCACTAGTTATTACTTTTATTTTATACTAAAGATTCCATGAAATTCACTTTCTTTTTTTATGCAAAAGATTCCATAAAATTCACTTAAATGATTCTCCAAATCTATATGCAAATGTTAAGAACAATTTGGAAAATTCAATCAACAATGAATTAAACTCTAGCTTCAAATTACCACATTTATAATTTTTAATATTAAATTAGTACAAAATTAAAACAATTTTAAAAACATTAACAAAATTAGAACAAGTAAAGTTTAAAAAAAATTAATTGAGATTTTCTTTCTAGTAAATTCTTAACCATTATATTTGCATTAAAAATCAAGCTACAATAAATATATAAAATTTTAAGTTTAAATATATAATATAGGAGTTTCCTTTAGTGCGAATTTTTGGAGTTTCAAGTGCCAGAATCCAGTGAAAAAATTTGAGATAAAATCCTGGTTTTTGTTATTTAAACTAGTTTTTTAACTCTATATATGGATTCAACACCCTCAGAAACCCCTAGGGCACTTCGACTGTGCAAGGTTAGCAATCAAACTTCTCTTTTCAATAAATTCATGCCGGATTTTAGAGAAATTACACCATAAAAACCCACCGTAAAAGCCTTCAAAAAGTCGCACTAAAGACTACTCGTATAATATAATTAAATTTTATAATAATTTTTTATTGAAAATAGAAATTACTCAAGTCCCACATTCTCGACGTTCCCACACCTGGATTGAAAACCTCTACGCTTGTGTCGGATTGAAAACCTTCTTCCTTGAGAATGTAATATTAATATAATAAAGGTTAAATTTAAATGTATATTTTTCTATTATTTTTAAGTCTAGTTATTGTCCAGGTCATGTTAGTCTGTTTAAGAATACCATTTTGGATAAAATAAAAATTTCAATTATTAATATAATAAAAGTAAAATTTAAGTGTTTATTTATTATTATTATTTTAAAATAGGGTGGTTGTTATTGTTTTGGTGGTGTTTTTTAAGAGTATAAATTTGAATAAAATTGTCCATGGGGTGTTGGTTAAATGGTGATGAGATCGGTTGTTATAGCACTCATCACAAGTTCAATTCCCTTCCTTATCGGGGTGATATGTATCTAGACATGTTAATGTGTAGAGTTGGGCATCACATATGTATCTCAACATGTTAATGTGTAGAGTTGGGCATCACAGGTCTTGACCCCATTTCAAATTTTAGGGATAAAGGTGCAAATGTGAAAGTGAAAAGATAAACTTCACCCCATTTCAACCTCACGAGAACAGAAGTTCCTAATTTCCATACTAATGTTCTTTATTATACATCATGAATACAAATTAGGAAACAAAAAATTGTATGGGGCCTTAGGAATCCACACAAAAAAAGTGATTTGATGAGACACACACATGGTTCCTAAGCCAAATGGTATAATATCCCTAAAAGAAACTTTCGAAAATTATTAAAATATTTAATCCAAAACTATAAATAAAAGGTTAAAGCAAGTGGAACAGAACATATTCAATTTCCCTTTCTATTACAGATTTATAGGGGATGGCTATGGATATGGATCTAGGAAGAAGTAGATGGTTCCTTCCCATTGTGCACAAAGGACCCTAGTTCAGTCTAAGTATGAGGGAACTTTTGTTTGGGATGTCTTAAGGAAGGATGCACCCTTGGAGGGAGAAATGTACATATTTCCTTGTATGGGCTTAGAGGGTACTTGAGACCCTTGAGGGGAGTAGGAACATTTGGAAGCCATAGGTCTCTCAAACATCCCTTAGGGATAGATTTGGACACCGAGGAGGTAGTGGCCCACTCGAGGGATTAGAAGTGCACAGATGAGGGTGCACTACATTGGTGTGGGTTTTGCGAGGGATGTGAGCATGTTGGTTGGAGGCTACTAGACTTTGGTACTATTCATATTTGATACTTGACATGTACCTAGTTGGGGTAATTGTTGGAATATTAGAGTCATGTTCCAATCTCATAGGTGACCAACTACTAACGTAACTACAATATTGCAATATATGGATGGGTGTTGCAACCAAAGTTTGCAGCTAGTCATGGGATGCCATCAAATAGTGTTGAAACTTTCTTACGTTATTTAAGTTTATTATGCATGTTGCTATGTTTTTCATTTTATGTTATATGTGCACTGTGCTATTATGATATTAATAGTACTATGAGTGGAATCATCCTATAAGTATAACTTGTGAACATTATAAATGGTGTCAAAGATATATTTCGAAGACGGGCTTATATGGGGAAAGATTGAGCACAATAGTCAAATTGTTTAGAGTTTTTGGGGAAAAAACCCATATAGAGGATGGTGAATTAAAGATGCACGCCAAATGTCTAACAAAATGTAAGAATGAGAAATAGTTTGTTGGAGCATGTTTATATCAGGATATGTTCAAAATAGGAGAATGGAAGATGCATGGGAAGTACCTAATAGAATGTTGATGAGAAATGTAATTCCATGATTTCTAGGGATAACCAACTTGGCCTTTGTGAAGAGGCACTAAATATTTTCAATAGAAGGCAACAAATATGAGAATTTGAAGCTAATAAATTCATCCTCAAAACAATTATTGCAATGTGCACACGCATAAAGTAAGAAAAGAAAGGGAAAACAAAAATTCCTCTTGAATCATCATCATAGAGCTAAGGGAAGTGTGCACTAACCCGAGTTAGAAATTCCTCAACACGAACAAATGGTTTTTTTGTTGAGACTAGGATCTATTGCTGAAAGTATTGTGGATTCCCAATAAGGAGGAGATAAGCTAATGAATTGAAGAAAAAGAGTGAATTTTTTTCCAAGTGAGATTGGAGATCAACATTTTGATAAAGAATAATGGTTACAATGGTATGTATTCATTGAGTGTTATGATGTTTTCATTGTCGAGTTCCCAAATATGTTAACAATGTGCATATAAAGTTTGAATGATAAAAATAGGAATTGGTGACCTATTGAGCAGAAAATATGGACTTCTAATTTGATTCAAGAATTGAATTGTATAAGTAATAATGATCCGTAAAGTACCATGGATATTCCACTCAAAATTTCGTCACAACATATATGATAATAATAAATTGAAATACATAAAATTTACAATAGTACATTTTTTTTAAACTTTAAGATCTGTATATTTAACTGTAATTAGTTCATTCATGTGAATGGAAATTATATAGAAAAATAGAGAACAAAAAAACAATCACACACACACACAAGACACAAGATATGCTCTCTGGGAAACCGTTTTAAGAGAAAACCTAGCTGGAAGGTGATGTTGCTTCACTCACTTTCTCTGTCTGGAAATATGGCCACAAGTACAAATAAGTAATGTTTGTGGCCTGTGGGATGATATAGCATACAAATAATCTATGTGTGCTATACCTCCTATATGTCTTGGTTATATTTGTTCAACTATGGAACAAAATTCTCTCTAAAGAATGTAATGCCTCTTCCTCCTAGTGAACTATAGGTGTGAAAAAAACAAGGTCAACTTTTGAGTGGAATAACTTCTTCATACATACTCCAATCGATGTGCTTCTTACGTAGTTGGAAATATATTTATGTGTAGAATGTCATGAAAAAATTTCATGCTAAATAGAAATATTTTTACCCCCCAAAAATGTCGTTCATGCCTCAAAATGGTCCCAGAAGGTTTCAAACCCCATTTTGCCAAACTAGGTTCTCACAATAAAAATGGTCTCCTAAGTCGATTCCTCTATTTTTTCACTCAAAATGCATCAAGATGGATGAAATACAATATAATGATCCAATTAAAATAAAATAATATCTCTTGAGAAATATCCTATTTTTTCAAAAGTATATTGGAGGGATATATTGTAGAGGTTTTTGGTGAGTTTATAGTATCATACAATGTAGTAGAGTGGTAGTTCTTGAAAGGATAACATGGAAGGTATATTAGATTTTTGTTAACCTACATTAAAATCTTATTTTGTTACAATGGAGTCCTAAGGATATAATAATATAGTATGAGAATATGAACCCCTTATGTGCGAAGGGAAAGCTAGGGGATGACTAGGGAATGACCTGAGGGGATAAGGAATGGGATGAAAAATTATGAGGTTAAGAGTGGATGAATTATTGAGAACTTAAAATTAGTTTTTATAATGAATGTAAAGATGATGGATAATTAACAATGAAAAATGGGGAAACTAGGGAATAAAGTGTGTTGTAGAAAGAGATGATAGATTTTGAGAGTGGAGTGTTGTCTAGAGGAAGAAGGTCTTAGCGCAGTGATGAGGTAGGAGAAAGGTATGCATTTGTAACTGGATATAAAAGAACTATAGTGAATGAGGTGAGAAGAGATCATAGGATAAAAAATAGTAGTGGACATTTAAGTAGTCCTATGAGATCACAACTTGTCATACTAAATGAAGAAGGAAAGCTTGGAGGACCCTTACAATATAGTCTAGGAATGCTAGAATTTGTATGTCTCGGTCACCTTGCTTGTATCACATCCCACATAGATTCCATGACCTTTCACACAGTTAATTAAGACTTAACTTCACCTATCAATGTTTTTTATACCTTATCCAATAAAGAATGTGGGAGTAGTCATAATAGCAGGACTAGTGAAACTAGTAATTTGAAGGGAAGTGTGCCAAAGAAAAATATATTAAAGAATGTTGTGTAGAGTAAACCATGAAAAATAGTGAGTATACCTAGAAATCCTCTATGGGAGACTAGTATGCATAATACAATAGCATATTCTACTTTAAGGATACTTTTGTTTCATGGTTTTGAGATTGAGGATCTCGGTTAGCAGTTACTTGTAAGTGAGGTAGTATGGACTATAAACCAAGTCAAAGGTGAAAATACTAATACTTCATAATTAGAAACTACCTTTAGATACCACACATTGATATGGTATATGAAGTATACGAGTATTGTGCTATTTAGAAAACAAAGAACTTTAATAGACATAAAGCATGAATTTTCAAAAGAGTTTTAGAAAACCAAATTTAAGTAACAATGTACAATAGAATTGAAAGAAAGTAAGCAAGGAGAAAATGAGCCTATATCAAAATTTGATGAATGGTTTAAGGTCATGATGGACATATTAACATTTAAGATTCCATATGAATAACATAAGGAGTGGTTTAGTGCTGGACTACCCAACCACATTCGAGTATTGTTGAACATGTAGACAATTACATCATAATCAAAAGCCCTATAGATTCCAATAAAATTGGAGGCATCTCCAGCAACAAGTGGAGATGGTAGTGGCATGGCTCAGGTTTATTCAATCTAGTTACATTAAAAATCTAGTTATAAAACTTGATCCAAAGGTAGATAGAAGTGAAAGAAAATATGGTGCACAATATGTAGGATGAGGACAAATCATATGAATGAGTGTCATATGTTTATTGACTATATGGACACTAGAACAACAAACCCATTGGCACAAGGAATGTGGTTGTGGTGTGGTATTTCAAAATTTTGGGGACATTCACCCTTGAACTTCCCCATGCTATAGAAATATAAAATTTCTGTGAGGACCCTTTTTTGCGATTTTTTGCAAGTATTGAATGATATTCACAATTCTTTCACATTGGACTTGATTATAGAATAAAATATGGATTCTTACCAAGTGCATGGGGTAGAAGAAAGGGAATGATATACATAGAGTTACAATCAACCTCGACCATATAATTAGAAAGGAAGAAGTTAATGAATGATGGGTAGATTACCCTGAGGAATAAGTTGAGGAAGGGGAGCATTCGAAAGGGGAAAAGTGCCAATTATTTACTATAATTCTAGACATCCAATAGATATTGGAAGAGATTTCCAAAATCCATTATCAATTTGTATCTATTGTAAAGAAATTGACTATGCAACAAAAGAATATCCCCAGCTTATTGTAAAATGGAAAGAGAATAAATGATACAGTATTTAGATGGCCACTACTAAATTGTGTAAATACCAACCACAAGTGGGTATAGTTACACATGGAGACACAAATTCTGGGACGGATTTCACAAAGCAAGCCGATAAAAATTAGCAGTTCGTAAGGGAAGTTGTAGACCCCCCATTATAATATTATCCACTTAAGGAGAAGACAACATATAATGAGCTGCAAAAAGAGCTTGTTTCCTTGGAGTTGAGAATTCCAGAGGAGATTCGAGTGTATAGCATGCCTCCCATTAGTGATAGAAAAGCTACCAAAGAACTTGAAGTTTATGGAATCACTATTAAAACTCTACTAGAAATTTTTTTAGAGTTCATGAATGATGAATGTGTGTTGGAGAACCTCCACATATTAATATATCAGTTCAAAAAAGAACTAGAAGCATTTGCAACGCATACCCCATAATACATTATTAATCAAGTCGTGTGAAAAAATGGAAAATTTTGAGAGTTCATATTTAAGCACAAGTAGGTCATAGTGATATGGACAACATTATTCTAGATTTTGGATCATATGTAAATATTCCACTGAAGAAGTCATGGGAAATGATAGGAAAGCATAAACTAACTTGGTCTCCTATTCAATTGAGTTTGGAAAACCAATAAAGAATATTCCATATTAGTAGGTTGTCTAATGTGTAGGTGGATATTTATGGACTTAAGAGTGTGGCAAACATTGAATTGATAGAAATAGTGGAAGACATAGATCAATATCACATTTTTTTAGGAATTATTTGGGCATTTAGTAATTAGGTCATTATCAATTTAAGAAAAATTCAAATGGTATTTAAGTCTAGGGATTTCATATTAATTGCACCAATGTATCAAAGGGAAGGGTATATATACATGGAGCCTATCGACTATGAGCTAGATGCAATTTTTTTTGGATAACATTTACAATATACTTGTGTAAAGGGAGTACTATGTGAGTCCTGCTATGCTAATTTAGCATAATCTTAGTTACATATAATCATATTATAGATATTATCGAGGTGGATATTGTTGGCCACCTTCATATTCCATTTGGACCCCCACCATTGTTTCTTTCAAATTTCCAGTTTCCTTAATTGTAGCAAAGTTTACTATTTTTGGCAGTTTTTTGGGTCGTGAACTTCTAGAGCCATTTTGAGGCCCTGAACGACATTTTTTGGAAGATAGGAAAACATTAATTTTATATAGATTTTTGTAGTCAAGAGCTTTAGTCCTCAAACATATATTTCTAACAAGGTGTTGTGTGCATCAAACAAAGATTGTATGTAAGAGATACGGCCCTCGAAAGTTGATGTACCAATTTACTCCAATGGGGCCCACAATTTTGGTGATTCATCTCCTACGGTTAGGTTTTTGCATGTTTTGGTTTTTCCATTATTTATGAATAATAAATAGGACTTTGAACCTCAGTATAACACATTTCATATCAATGTAGCCACCACATCTCTTCTCATAGATAAGCTACCATCACCTGAGCTATTTTAGTTCCATTCTATTTGTAAGTGTATTTTAGTTCTTTGATATTAATGAAATGAAGTGTTATTTTTATTGCATCTTTTTATTTCTAGTTATATATGTATTTTTTTTGTTCTTGCCTAAGTTTGGATTAGTGGTATCAGAGTGGTCTACTCTCTCTCTATTTTTATTTGCATGTCCCCACTGAGGTGGGGTATAAGGAGTGAAGGCTCGTACTGGTTGAACCTTTCCAATCATAGCCTTGCAAACCCTAACGACCTCCCATGGTGGAGGAAAATAAATACAAGGTAGGAGGATATTATTTCAATATATTGCTTGAAGAATCCCTTGAGCGATAGAGGAATGCGATGATGGAAAAAAATTTCCCAAATGCTTCAGCAGATGCCCACATGAAACACATATTCGTCTCACAGTCACTCTAGAGGCACCACTTCCTTGAATGTACAAGTCAACTTTGAAATTCCCATATTTGAAGGCTAGATAGATTTAGATGTTGTAGATATATGGTTAAATATGTTGGAATGATATTTCTCAGTTAATGATTTTTCCAATAGGCAAAAGATTACTTTTGCTCTCAAAACTGCCCCCCATGTCAACGACTCTTGGGAAACCTATTGCGAACAGAGGGACCGGAGAGAACCCTCACTTTTTTCAGCCTAACCCACTTAGAATTATTTTCAATATTCCATGAAGGAGTAATATTACGTCGTGTGGAGCGATGATGATAAGTACATACAATTTACTACGTTGCAAAAGTAAATGGATCAATATGTGCATGATTTGACGAATCTATTCCATACCCTTTGCACAAAGTTGGGTATCAAATATTCAGAGAAAAATCTAGTGCTTATGTACCAAATTTGTTTGCATAGATACATTCAAGATTAAATGGAGTTCCTCAACATCTCCTCTCTTGGTGTAGCATATTGATATGCTGCCAAGATCGAGAAAAAAATTAAATAGAAGAAGTGAAAATTTTGATTTGAAAATATTAAGCAAGGGAAAGGTACCCCCAAACCTAAATAAAAGGACAAATTCAAGGTAGGGTGACCTAGGACAACCCACTGAAGCTGTAAGAAAAGAAAAAAACTATGAAGACAAAGAAGGACACAGGAAAGTGGTGTGAGTTCCATAAGAGGCCCACTCATAACACAAGTGAGTGACGAGACAAGTAGTCATTGGTGGCTGAGAAGAAGCCCTCCAAATCAGATACATTCTCTTAATCTAAGTTAGAACCCAACAAGGGGGATGAAAAATGGAAGTATATTATTGACGCGGAGCCCAGCGACACCATTTCCACCACCAAGATCCAGAAATATGAGCCCAAAGATCTAGAGGTGGGGGAGTGCCTCTTCCACTCCAAGATGTGGGTGAAAGGTTCTCCGTTGTAGTTCAATGTTGACAATGGAAGCCAAAAAAACCTCATTTCAACAAAGGTCATAAATTGGCTCGGCCTACTGACCATAAAACACCCAAAACCGTACACCATCAGGTCACTTCACCATTGAAGATATCTCCACGTCATCCAATCATGTCACCTTCCATACAACATTAGGCCCTTCATAGATGACATATGGTGTGATGTTTCTTCTCTTGAAGTTTTTGATGTATATTAGTCCAACCTACTTGTGGAAGCGACATATTATGTATGACTCTAGGCCTCACACTGTTATTAGTACTTTGGGAAATAAGCTGTACAGTATACCAGAGGTAGCACCACCTACAACCATCTCTTTTTTTCCTTATCATTCACCCTTAGGGAAAGAAAATTATTGTGGCCAAAACCTCATGAAAGGTCTCCTTCATATAGAAACATCAGATGGACAAGGTCGTGGAGGAGTATAGGGACATCTTCACCTCACCCATTGGGGTACCTCTACATTGTCAGGTCAAGAACACCCTTCATTTTACCCTAGGTACGTTGTTGCAAAATGCACCAATATATCGACGCTCTATTTTGGAGAACGATGAAATGAAGAGGCAGATTTGGTAGTTGTTGGAAAAAGGCCACATCGAGCCAAGTTAATCACCCTATGGGATTCCAATCATTTTGGAACAAAATAAGGACAAGACCTGGAGACTCTATATTAATTATTGGGCGTTGAACAAGATCACTGTCTAGCATAGGTATCGAATCCCATGGATTTATGACATTTTGGACCAACTGAAGGGATAAATATTTCAGCAAGATCGAATTTAAGTCTAAGAGGTACCAATTGAACCCTCTTATGTGTGGAATACTACCTTCAAATCTAAGGAGGCCATTTTTGAATGGCTAGTCGTGCCTTTCGGGTGGACGAATTCCCTCGCAACCTTCATGAGGCTGATGGATGACATATTTATACCATTCACCAACTCCTTCGTGATGGTGTATTTGTAAGACATATTGATCTTCAGCCATAGTTGGTAAGAGCACCTATGCCATATTCAAAAAATCATCGAAACATACGACAACACAAGTTGTGTGACAATTTGGAGAAATGTCATTTTGGTATGACCGAGTTCAATATTTGGGGTAATTCATTGATGAGAAAGGTATGCATATGGACCCAGCCAATATATAATTCATTCAAGATTGGCCAGCCCCAACCACTCTAAAAAGGCTTTACATATTTTTGTGTCTTTCAAATTTCGACAGCGGATTCATTAGAGAACTTTTGAGATCTAAAATGGGCCTCCTAAGAAAAATTTACAACCAAAATAAACCTTATAAGAACTAATAGAATGCAAGATGATGATGTCAACCATGGGGTGTGATTCACCATTTTTGGGGTAAAAAACTAAAAAATATTATAAAATAATAAAAGTACTTTCTCAACTCGTATGTTAAACTTATCTCCCTGAGGTTTTACTCAAATTTCAACTAGGAGTACTCATTGGATGCAAAATTTAATTCCTCATCCAAGGAGTAACCATGTTGCATACTTTCAATAGACCCCGCTACATGAAAAATGAGAAATACATGAAAAACGTGATTGAAAAATTAGAAATACATGAAAAAAATGTTTTCAATCACATTTTTCATGTAATTCTCATTTTTCATAGAGCAGTGTCCATTGAAATTATGCATCATGGGAATTCCTTGGATGAGGAATCAAATTCTACATCCAACGAGTGTTTTGGCTCGAAATTTGAGTAAACCGATAGTGAGATAAGTTCAAAATACGAGTTGAAAAAGTATTTTTTTCCTTTTTCCCTCTAAAATTTGATGATGTAATCTAAATTTATTTTATTATTTCATCTATTATTTTATAATTTCCTTAGGAGGCCCATTTTAGACATCAAAATTCCCCTAATTCATGTCGAGGATCACTCATATGACTTGGCCTGTAATTCAAGTCACCAATGGTGGAGTGAAATGAAAATTTGTTGTGTAACCAACTTCAAAAATAGAAGAAAAGAGATATCAACGCCTTATAAATAATCCACTTCGAGGGGGAAACCTCCAATACATTACATAAATGAACAATTCTTGGATGATACAATTTACAAAACCTCCTTTCTATATATAGGAGTCCATGGGGCCATAATGTAATCGTAGCCGACCTAACAATAATAATGTAAGGGCACAATAATAACAATATGGGGGTTATAGGGGTACAATAATAACAATAATGGGGGCTACACTAACATAATAAGGGGCTACACTATTAATATAGGGACTTAACATGCCCCTCTCCTTCAAACAAGTGTTGTCCTCAACGCTTGATTATTTCTTGATGCTTCTGTATAAAATTCTCATCCTCCCATGTGAAATATTCTACGGGAAAGTTCTTCCACTTGCTGAGATACTCTGAAATTGATCGTACTTGTTGAGTTCTTGTTTCTATGACTACTTCATAACTTCTTTCGATATGATGTTGATCTTCCTGTTGTTTCATTAGATTCTGCACCAAAGTTGGGTTATCCTTTGAGAGTTGGAGAACTTGTTGTTGATGCTCGTTGTGATCTTCCACTAATTTATCATCCATATTAGCTATTATTTGATCCTTCAAACCATCCAAATTAGCCTCCATTTTTGCTTTTAAACCATCTATGTCATCTTCAGTTGTTCTTCGTAAGATCAAAATTTGTTGCACTTGGTACCGTAATTTTGATAGATCATGTTGCAATTCTTCATCTTCATGAGTCATAGTAGAGCCTTCTGAAGGATTAATGGGTGTTGAATTCTTTTTAGGGGCCATTTTAGAATCCAATATTGATATATATTCTACAAGATGCCCTTGGAATCAATTCAACTTGATTCTTCGAACAAGACTTATGCAATTCAGAAAAAAAAAATACACACCTTTTACTTGCTTTGAGGAGCTCGATATTGAAATTGAATTATATCTGTAATTGAAAATCTTAGATATCTGAAATTCAGCCATGTAGTATCCCTCTGAAGCTTCTTTCAAATGCCACAAATCTGACCTGATTTAAATTCCCCAAGACAAACTTGTGTCCAATCTCCCACAATGACCTAATTCTGGACTGGTTCAATAGAGCAAACTTGTAGGACTTGTCACGTGTCACTGTTTCGTCCTTTGTCTCTAAAATTGATAGCCAAGACACTAAATTCCATGTACTTCCGACCACGTTTTACGGCACTCAAATCCACTACCCAGAGAGAGAGTTATTGAACTTTTCCCACGATCACCTCTTTGAGATGAAATTTAGGAGCCTGAAAAAGCACTACCTTCCACAGATCATATCTCGAAAAATATTGCGAAACAAGCTCTGAAATTTTTTGACGAATTTCCTCAAGATTTCAGCTTCACACCATACGAATTTTAGATTCTGAACCTTCCTAGAAAAAAATTTATAGCGAAAATTCCACGATGACCTGTTTAGGATCTTGAAAAAATACCTAACTTCCACAGATGATATCTCCGAAAATATTGCGAACCAAGCTCTGAAATTTTTAGAAAATCTTCCTCAGGATTTCAGCTTCGGACCCTAAAAATTTCAGCTTCTGAAACTTCGTATAAAAATAGTTATAGCGAAAATTCCACGATGACCTGTTTGGAGCAGCGAAACCCTAGAATCCAAAGCTCTGATACCAAATGTTGTGTAACCAGCTTGAAAAATAGAAGAAAAGAGATATCAACGCCTTAGAAATAAGAAAATTCTAGGGGAAAACCTCCAATACATTACATAAATGAACAATTCTTGGATGATACAATTTACAAAACCTCCTTTCTATATATAGGAGTCCATGGGGCCATAATGTAATCGTAGCCGACCTAACAATAATAATGTAAGGGCACAATAATAACAATATGGGGGTTATAGGGGTACAATAATAACAATAAGGGAGACTACAATAACATAATAAGGGGCTACACTATTAATATAGGGACTTAAAAAAATTATTTAGGTCCAAATCCCAGCATAGGGCATTTTTGGAGTTGAAACATCGCCTCTGCTCTGCACCAGTGCTCACGTTACCAGACCTTCAACAACCATTTGAGATTGAGACAGATGCTTCTGAGTATGCAATTGCTGAAATTATTACTCAACAGGGGCATTCAATGGCATATCGTAATGGGACACCTAGAGACACAATCCATAAGTATCGAAGTAATGAAACATAGATGTATTCCATTGTTTAGGCCTACCAAAAATGGAAGAATTACATTATGGGGAAGAAATCATTCATAAACATAGAAAACCAACCCCTGTAGCTAATACAAACTCAAGGGAAGTTGTAGAATGTTAACCATCATAAATGGTCCACATACTTGCAAAATTCCACTTGAAAATTAAGTAGAAGAAGGGAAGCACGGATAATGTTGCAGAATCCCTTAGCCAACAGTTGGTGATGGAATTGAAAACTGTGCTCGACTCTTGTGGGCACGAGACTTCAGAGTGTCTACATTTTTATAAGAATGATCCAGAATTCAGCAACACGTACGAGACACTCCTAGAAGACAAGCAAGATCCAAATTTTCACCTCCATGATACATTGTTATGTCACCTAGGACACCTTTGTGCTCCTTCAGGCGAGCCTGCCAAGATGATTTGAGAGGCGCACTACAGTCCAGTCCTTGGACACTTAGGAGTATAGAAAATAGTGGTAGTGCTAAAAAAGTATTTTTACTGGCCAAACCTTTCACAGGATGTTGGGAAGTACATCACATCCTACACTGCCTATGCCATTGCAAAACCAACCATCAAGAAAAAAGTTCTATATATTTCTCTTCCTACTCCTAGTCAACCTTAAGAATCCATCTCCATGAATTACATGTTGGGTGGCCCTTTTACTAAGCATGGAAATGACTACGTTTTTGTGATCGTCAACAGATTCTCTAACATCAACATTCTGGTGGTTTGAAAGAAGTATATCACATCATAAACCACTTCTATGCTCTTGTTTAAAAGAGTGTGGGTACACTTTAGGATCCCACATCAGATCGAGACAGCAGGTTCCTAAGTACATTTTGGTCAAGTATCTAGTCGATCTTGGATACTAATATCACTAAGTGCATGAATTCCCACCCCCAAACCGATGGCCAAACAAAGGTCGTCAAAAGGATGATCGTACACATTCTATGCATGTACAACTTGAAGCATTCTCACACATGGGATGAAAGTTTCCCCTATGTCCAGCATAGCTACAACATATCTCTCCATAAATTATCTATCGATAACCCCTTTCAGGTGGGGTTGGGATTTCAACCACTATGTCGCATTGATTGTAATAACCCTGGTGAAAATTGAACGTAATAAAGTTAAAAATAATAACCATGGTTTATCAGACACTTATTCCACAATGAATGTTGGGAAAAACGTCCTAGTGGGTATTCATTTTGGTTAATATGGCTAAGGAAATTGACAAAGGAAATGACAAAGGCTTTGGAAAGGCAAAGTCAAATTTATTTATGAAAATAATTGAAAATATGAGAAAAGGAAAGTGAAAGGTCATAGGTTGCATGTAGGAGGAAAATCAAGGAAAATAATGGAAAATGAAGAAAATAGAGGCCTCATTCATAAAAAGGCTTATGAGGATTAGTTGAAAAGCATTTTCTACCTATTGTGAGTACATTTTTTGATCTCTCTCATTATTCTCTCTCTCTCACTCTCTCTCTCTCTTTCTCTCTCTCTCCCTCACTCTCTCTTGGACAGTGAGTTTTTTGGAGCACTTTGGCATTGGATCAAGAATGGAAAGAAAGCAGGAATATGGAGGAAGCAAGCAAGGAGGAGCAGGAATCAAGCATCTGCAACTGGATTATTGGAAGGTACTTATTTGCATGTATAATTTCATTGGTAGATTTGGCATTCATGGTATTGTATGTGGTTCTTTGTTGTCTTGGAATGAGTTTTTTCCTAGCGTGATAGTGTATTCAACCTAGCCCTACCATTTTTGGATAGCCATGGTGTTTTGGAGTCGTTGTTTTTGGTTTAGTTGGATTTCCGGATGCATTCGAAGCTAAGTGAGGTGGATCTTTGAATGATTATGAAAGTGATTCATGTGTTGCCTCAGTTTAGGGCCTACTAATTTGGGTTCGGGTTGCATTAAATCCTGAGAGGTGGTTTTCTCCCCATTCAGGCTTGGGTATCCCCGAGTTTGGGATATATTGTAAAGCCTGGAGAGTATGTCTCAGTTTGGGGCCTAGTGATCCCGATTTAGACTGTGGTTTATGGTAAAGCATGAGAGACTAGGAGATAGGAAAAATCCCCATAGTTTAACCAGAGATAATCTGGTGATATTAATGCTTATGTTGGCCTAGTGATCAGACATGGATCATCGTAAAGCCTAATTTCTATTTGATGTGGGTGAGGTTGTTTAGCCTCGAGATGCCCTAGTTGGTTCTTTCAGTTTGAGTCCCACATTCATGCTTGGAATATGACATGGGGGTGATTGGCTGAAGAGATATTTTTCCCAGCCAATCTATGGTCGGGTGGAACATGATAGTCCCATCTCTGGCTAGTTTCTACATTTAATAATGATAAATTCATTCCCTTGGTATTTTGTTTTAAAATGTACTTTTTTATATGTGGATTCTATTGTTGTTGTATCCATGGTATTTATGTTCTTATTATGATGGTTATGAGCATGTATTTTTTGGTGATGACGTATGGCTCTATCCATGTTTTTACTTATAAATGAATCCATAATGTATCAAGGGTCAAATAGATTGTATTGCAGCTAATGATGTAAGGGATAAATGCTTCTTAGAAATTCTCTGATAAATATGATACTGTTATACTTACATCTATTGTTTACACCTGTTTATGAAATTTTTGTGACATGTTTGAAAAAATGAGTGTCATATCTAGGAGAGGTTATGTGATTTCTTCTGTATCAATGTCCTATTTTTATTTAAAATCCTTTAACTTTTCATGAAGTTATCGGTAGTGACCTAGGCTCTAGGCCTGAAAAGGTGGCTCTAATCCTGAAGATACAGGCACAAAATTGAGTTTTTGAGCCCCTCGCTACTGACATGTAGAGTTTTTCATGCTGCTATAGCCTCCTATCCCCTAAAATGCAATTTTATTCTTAAGGCTATGGCTCAAAGGGGGTCAATTTTTTTAATGCGACCCAGCGGTAAGAGGCTTGAATGGATGTGTTACCTTTTTGGGGTGTTGTTGTTGTTGTACAAGGTCTATAGGTTGTGTTTTCTGTCAGTTCCAATTCCTTAAGGCCATATAAGAGGTTGAATCTCATTGTAGTATCCTCTCATTGCATGTTTACCCAAATTTTTTGGTTACTTAGGTAGATGTGGGAAGGGGGTGTTACATTAATGTGGCCATACCAATTGTAGAAACTTAGGTAGATTAGTCTCATGTCCAGTCAAAATTTGACAGGGCTAAAAAATTCATTAAGAGAATTCAATGCATCCTCTAGCAAGCTGATGCCATATTCAACAGAGCTAATGCTAATTACAAGCAACAATATGATCAACATCAAGTGCTACACAAGTTCCAAGTAGGAAGTAAAGTTTGGTTACATTTGTAGAAGGAACTCCTTGCTCGGCCCCAGAACAAGCTTCACCTGCTCCAATATGGGACTTACACCATCACTGAGGCTATAGGGGATAATTCAAGCTCATCATTCCACCATTCCTTGGACTGCACCCAATGTTCAATGTGGACTGCCTTCGACAATACTTTCCACCATTACTGGACATATCATATATTACATAAATAATCACACTAATAGAGGTAAACTGAGGCTACATGGAACAAGCCACAGTTGATCATATAATGTAAATGTATATCAATAACAATCGCTAATAGAATATCAAATTGTATCGGGTTTTCAAAGCTGGCCAACTCCTGCACCAAGGCAAGTGGTTCACCAGGGATCAAGTTTAGTTGAAGTTTCCCCATCTCATGGAGGCAGTTAACGCAATGGGGAGCATTTATTTCTAAGGGGGAAGGACTGATCCAGGTGGATATTGGTGGCCAATATCCTATTCCACTTGGATGCCCATCATATTTTCTTTTAGTTTCCTTAATTTTAGCACAATTTACTATTTTTGGTATTTTTCCCGGTCTTGAACTTCCAAATCCATTTTGAGGCCCTAAATGACGTTATTTTTCAAAAAAGGGAAAACATTAGTGTTTCATTGGTTTTTGAAGTCAAAATTTGTATTCGTTGGATAGAAGTTTCTAAATAGGTATCATGCGCATCAAATGGTGATCATGTGCCAATGTTATGAACCTGGGAAGTTGATGTACTAATTTACCCCAATGGGGCCCATAGTTTTGGCAATTCATCTCCCAGGGTTACGTTTTCATATGTTTAAAGTTTTCCATTTTTTATCAATATTAAATAGGCATTTGAGCCTCATTTTAACGTATTTCAGAGACATGTAGCCACTACATCTCTTCTTGGAGATAAGCTACCATCACCTGAGCTACTTTATCTCCATTATGTCTGTAATATATTGCAGTTCTTTGATATTAACGAAAAGAACTGTTATTTATGTTCCATCTCTATATTTATGATTATATCTTAATTTTTATTTTTTCTTATATAATTTCAGATAAGTGGTATCAGAGGTATGATATTTCCCTTTTTTTCTTTACATGTCCCCAACGTGATAGGGTATAAGGAGTTAGGGATCGAACTAGTTGAATGTTTGAAAGAACAGCCTTGCAAACACCAATGAACTTCCATAGTGGAAGAAAATAAATACAATGGAGTAGGATATCCTTTCAAAATATTTCTCGTGGAAGCCCTCTAGTGAGAGAGAATCCGATGATGGAAATGTTTACTCGTATCCTTTAGTATATTCCCACAAGCGAAGCATCTTTGTCTCATAGATACAAACACCATATATAGATGTTTAAATGTACAAGGATATTTCTAGCTCTCACGCATTTTTCCAATAGGTGAATATTACTTTGTGTCTTTAAACTAATTCCCGCCATGTCAAGGACTAGTGGTAAACCCGCCATACCGTAGGGACGAGAGAGAAACTCCCTATATTAACTAAACCAAATTGAAATTATTTCCTAGACATCAAGGAAAATTATTTCTGTGGGGATTTGTGAGGAAATTACATAATGAAAAAATTATGGAAGCAAAGGGACCAAGATGTGCATGAGTTGATGAATCTATTCCATACCCTTCACACAAATCTAGGTATCAAAGATTCAAAGAAATATATGGTGGTTAAGTACTGTAATTGTTTTCACAGATAAATTTAGGAAGAAATAGAGTTCCTAAAAATCT
Source organism: Pinus albicaulis (assembly GCA_034641835.2). Taxonomy (NCBI): domain Eukaryota; kingdom Viridiplantae; phylum Streptophyta; class Pinopsida; order Pinales; family Pinaceae; genus Pinus; species Pinus albicaulis. The sequence goes on from CM076578.1 coordinate 315,904,707, forward strand.
TCTTGCTCGGAAAATCATACTAATATACTGGCAATATCGATCAAAAAATTAAATAGAAGAAGTGAGACGACTTTGGATCTACGAATCTCACACAAGGGAAAGGCGCCCCCAAACTGCAAAACAAAGGACAAAGAAAAGGCAGTGACACAAGACAATGCACTGAAACCGCAAGCAAATAAAAACACCATGAAGAGAAATAAGGCCACGGGAAAGTGGTGTTAGTTACATAAGAGCCCCACTCACAACCCAAGTGAGTGTTGGGACAAGCAGTCACTGTTGGCCAGAAAAATGCTTCCAAATCAAATACATTCTCTGAATTTGAGTTAGAACCTGAAAAGGGGTGTTATAAAGTATTTTGTCACACTCCCTATTTAATGCCCTGAGTTGTTGAAATTTTCCCCAAATATCACAAAGTGACAAATTTTGTTAATGTATTCACCATTAAAACATGATCAGAGCTTCCCTGAATATCAAAAGAAGAAATGGCCTAAAATAGTTCTGAAAAAGCTAGTAAAAATCCTTACTTACATGCCTAGGGTGGTTCTCATGTGTTATGCCTTTCTTTTGTCACCTTCACCATTATATGTGCCTAGCACTTCCAGCACAGGAATTTAAGTGAGAAAGCACGATGCTCCTCTTTAGGAAGTTTCTCCATAATGGAGGTGAAGCTTCTGCTACTATAAGCCTCGAGAACGAAGAGTTGGTAATAGTTGAACGAGGATTGGATCGAGGGCTCCCATTTAAGTACTTTAATATTAAAATTAGATATGTTCCCCTTCATATGTGGACCTTCTTCCCTATTTTTTGGATCCATAACTCCCTCTCCTTTACTATAAATGAATTCTCTACTTTCCTCAAATGGTTTATCAATTTTGGTTTCCATCCTTGTGCTTAGTTGGCCCTAAACGCTGCCATTTTGTGAAGGAGAAAGGAGTGCCTTAAGGTATTAGATAGGACTTGGAAATTCATCTAAAGGAGGATTCCAACATCAGAGCATAAGTGGTTGTATGCTTCCCTTAATTTCTATTAATAATAAATTATGTGTTTTCTTCCCATAAATGTGTAAACCATTGCTTATTTAGTATGATACCTTTTGATCTGTAATATATTTTATGTTAGAATGAATATGCTATGTATGTTTTTTTTATCTCTGTTTAATCCTCTTTGGAGGAATTCATCCACAATGACATAAAGAGAATTGAAATTGGATACGAGAAGATCGGGAAACGATACCAATGAGCGTTAACATTACAGTGAGGTAGGCCATCTATCTTACTTTGTACTTTCTAATATAAGCTATGAAAGTTTACACATATTTTTCTGGTTTTTTGATAGATCCTTCCTTTAGGCCTAAAGAGACCACTTTTTTCTGCATAAGGGATTATCTATACAAAAAAACGGTGAATCCACTGGTTCCTCAGTCGTGCCACATGCAAATTTCACCTTCCACCTCCCCTTCACTTTCTGAAATCGATGGGTCACCTAAAATAGTCCAAAGCAAGATTCCACATATCATATCTGAACATATTGAGAACCCAAGTTTTGAACTTAGTATCATTCTAAGTATCCAACCCCTTATGTCCTGAACACCTCCTCTAGAGTCAGTTACTTAGTCCCAGGTCTCTCCTTCAGATAGTCTTGAACCTACGTAGAGGTTGTTGCCTTTTCCAGAGAATCCACTATATGATACAGAAGATGACATTGTCTACTTATCACCTCTACACCAGTATAGCCCCTTTGATACTCCCGACATACCTTAGGCTCCTACTCTTAGTGGATCTCGGATTCTGGTTCGATAATTTTTTCTGCCTAACATGGTAACAAATGGTGATGACGCTCCATTTGAAAACACACCCCAGAATATTCATTTGGAGACATCTGCAACTCATACTCTATAAATTGATCCTACAACACTTTTCCCTCTCAGAAAATTTCCTTATGTTTCCTACAATATCGGAAGTAGATCAACTATACCCTTTGGTCATAATGAAACTTCAGTCCCATTAATTTATACTTCTCTCGATGATCTTGTTTCATGCGCTTCCAGCGTGACTTCACTTTATCACAACCCTATTTCGTTATTTGGTGTCACTCCTACTACTAGATCATTTCTTTAAACATGTCAATACCTACTGCCCAACCTATAGTCACTGTAGGTTAAATGCAGGTTGCTCTTGGGATTTCTTCCCCATTGACCCTATCCATGGTAACTGTGGTTCCCCCTTTGTGTTTTCAACCTATGAGTTCATGTATTCCACAGCCTGGGGGGAAACCCTACATGATTGCTGGTTCTGATGGGAATTATGTGAACTACGGGCCCGCATTAAGGGTAGGCAACCAAGTGGAGTGTTAGTTTCATTTCCGTAAATTTGTGTTGTGGGGGCACATTTCCAAGGTCCTCAAGTCTTGTCAACTCAAAAACCTTATGCTGAACAACCTTATGTTCAACAACCATATGTCCAAAAACCTTATGATTAAAAACCATATTTTCAACAACCTCAAATACCATTTAAATTTTTTCAAACAATCTGCATGGAGGTCCCAAAATGAAATATGGTCCCAATCCTTCATTAGGGAAACATGGAAAATATCCTCTTAGACCTCGTAACCCTTAGCAAAAAACCCAAAAACACCCTTACCAACAATTGCAGCAAGGACCTAACCCTCAACTGCAGCAGGGACCATACCAAGAATTTCAGTAGAGACCTAACCTTCAACTGAAGCAAGGACCATACCAATGATTCCAGTAGAGACATAACCCTCAATTTCAACATGGACGATACCAAAAACTTTAGCAGGGGCCTTATCAACAACTTCATCAGGGGCCTTATGAGAAATTGCAGTAGGGGCCTTATCAACGACTGTAGTAGGTACCTTACCAACAGCTACAAAAAACACCCTTCAAACAACAGTATGGGAAATTTGGTCCTTGATGAGCACAATAATTGGGTATAATTGGAGGGGTTAATTATCACCTTTTTATCCTTATTAGTCTCTGTTTCTCACATTTAATTACATTTTGCTCATATGTTTCTTAGTGTATATGTTAATTAAGGTTTGTCATACTTCAAATGCCTAATATGGATGAAATGTAGGATAATCACGAATATATTCCATTTTTTTTAAGATTGTGTAATAAAATATCAGAGTAGACAACAAGGAGAGATTATAGGAGTGTTGTCCACCTCCTTAACTCCTAAAGGTGGCCAAGGGATCCTCGAGATTCCCTCCAACAACTCGAAATCAAAGGCAACAAATCAAGTGGAAGATCAAGTGTGCCAAGGCTCCACTTCTCTTGCAGTCAAGGGGGACATATCACCTACTTTTAGGGAGTCGGTGGTAGCTACCCTTTAGGTTAAATAGGGTAGAGCAAGAACTCATTAGGATTCAAATGTTGGAGGAAGCTAGTAGACTCTTAGCTCTTATGATAGACTTTTTAGACTTTCATTGTTATGTAATGAGAATATTTATGCAATAAAATGAGTATTTAGTTTTTCCTTCACTGATTTAGTTTTATAGAGATGAGCTTGTGGGTTAGGGCCCAATCCGTTGGCCTAAGTATCTCTCTCTTGTGTATTTATGATTATTTTTGTGCAATTGTAGCTAGTTTACTTTATGATTTTTAGCTTGTTTGCTTACATTTCATTTTAATGTTTTTGGTTTTCTTCCATTTCACATTTGTTGTATTTAAACTCTTGTAGATCATTGTACAATAGCATATAAATTTCAAAAGTTGTTTGTCAAACCCTACCTCTCTCCCCTCTTTCATTGGAGCTCGAGGAGGGAATATCTTCACCACAGGCTCAAAATGTATATTCAGTTTATGATTTCTTGAGAAAAATAGATATTTTTTTGTAGCTCTCATGAGCATGTTGTGAAAACTGAGTTAGATTTCTGTTTGAATTCATAAGTAGGTTTTCTCATAAAATTGAACTCATCTTGTTACCATCTTCTTCATCATAGATTTGTCAATGTTTGTTGCATGAACATGTATTTTTCTTGTAGGTTTGAGTAGAGTGGCAGAGGAGAACTCCACTAGCATCCATAGCTCCATTTCTCACCTTTCACCAACCTTTTTCAACGAAATTGCCCCCAACCTTGTTTTTGAGATTTTGACCACCACATTGAGAGAAACCCTAGAAGTGAAAGATGGGATTTGAGAGAATTTTTGAGATTGGAAAAGGGGTTTCCCACCTTCAAACCACCTAAATACACCTTCATTTCACCTTCCCTACCCCTTTCCTCATCAATTTTCGCCTCAAAACAACCTCGCCCTGTATCTTCTAGCATTTAGAGGACATCTTGTAGCACTAAAGGAAACCTGTAGTAGATTTTGTAGTAGAGCTAGATAGCCTCTTTCTCAACCTAGAAGCCATATTCCACCTCACCTAACCCTACCAAAACCTCCAAGACACCTTCAACATTGAATCCATGAGTCTGGGACCTTCTTAAGCCACCTTAGCACCTCCTTCTTTTGTTGCAAAACAGAGTATTTACAAGCATAGTTAAGCCATGACTAGATGCATTGTTAAAGAATATAAATTAAGCATAAAATAGTTAAATTTTACTTAGCCATTTGGCATAGCAATGAGTGATTATATTAGTCTTCCTTTCTGCAGTTTCAATTCAACAATTTCCTTCACGAATGTTGCCCAGTTTACTTTTATTTCATGCAATAGCCTAAATTGTGGATTTCCTTCCTTGCAAAATAGATAGATGTATCTTCTTTCTTTAGAATATTCCTTTTAGTTTTGATAGAGTAATGATTTTGAGTCATTTGTAGTTCTAGGTCTAATTCATAAGTGTTACAGACTTCACTCAGAAACCCTAGCAACAACACCCTTTTGTATTACTTAGTGTTAGAAAATTAAATATTACAGAGCAATGAAACACATAAAATATGCGGAAAATACAAGCACACAAAACACATAAAACCATAGAGATATAGATATACGTGGCTCACCCAGTTTGGGCTACATCCACCCCGAACAGCCAGTTCTTCCTTCATATTATCCAACAAAAATGAAGAGACAAAACCTACAGCAGATCCGCTGTAATATCCTTTGTTCTCTCTCACAGTCTCCCTCTCTGTTTCTCGCTCTGAGAATACACTCATAACACACAGCCGCAATACAATGCCCTCATATATACAAGGGGGTTGCCTTCTAGGGAAAAAAACCCTAATCTAAACATAACTTCTACCGTCAGATCATTTTCCTAATGAACGGCCCAGATTGACTAGAAATTACTATACTTTTACAAGGCAATTTTACATCTGTTTTTAGCTTCGGGGGCGCTGTCCCCAAACCCCCACCAAGGGGGGGCTCCGAAAAGCACTGTTGCCCCCCCTGGACCCCCCACGGCAGCAATTAATTTTGGGCGGCGTTGCCGCCCCTTTTTAAGGTACAGGGGTCCAATGTTGTGATACAAAGTAAACAACATAATCAAGCTACACACCCAACACTTAGAAGAGGATGGCATGAGTAGAATGCATCTGTTGCGTATATAGCAATGTCACCTCCAAGTTTGTATGAACCATGGTTCATAAAGTAAAGTAGAGTAGCCTCTATGAATTGCAACACTCTTGGTGCAATACCAGGGCTCACCAGTCCTTATGGTTAAAACCCACCCCAATGGGGGCGTAGCTAATTCCAATAAGGCTACAATACCTAATTCAGTGCATATTAGAGACCCAATTGCTCGTATAATCCTCAATTGTCATTTTTTGAAACATTGGATCCGACAATGGATTCTGGACTTCTGGCGAGGGAACTTAATCCTGGTACTACTTTGAGGATGGAGGTGGGTTAACTCCTGGATTCCCTTGTTGCAGATGTAGGCATCATATGATTTTATTTACTGGTTGAGAAAATGTGAATATGTGTATAGTATTGTAAATATCGTAATGAGTTGTGTTATAAATCTTTAGTACATACTATGGTTGTCGTTATGGTTTTTATTTTGAGAAAGTTATTCATTTTAAATGCTGCAATGATATGTGTTATAAATCTCTATGGGAATTATTTTTTATTATCAGCTGTTTTATGGTTTGCAGGTATCATTGAACATTGAGGAGAGTGGTTCCGAAGGTGGGGGGGTGGGGGGGGTGGGGGGGCAGTGAGGTGTTCTCTAATAAAGGAAAAACAATACCACGGGTAAGGGACACTTATTCCAAGTTGAATTTTTGGAAATAATCCTAGTGGGCATCGCTGGATATATGGTTATGGCTAAGGAAAATGGAAAAGGAAAATGCTAAGGCATTAAAGAGGAAAAAAATATTTTGGCACATTTATTTATGAAAATAAAGGAAATTAGGAGAAGAGGAAGGTAAAAGGTCACAGGTTGCATGTGAGCAGGAAAATTAATGAAACTAATGGAAAATGAAGAAAATAGAGGCATCAGTGATAAAAATGTGTCTAGGGATTAGTTGGTAGGATTTTCTTAGTTTAATTTTGGATCCCTCTCATTATTACATCTCTCACTCATACACTTGGATAATTAGTTCTTTCTTGGAGAAATTTAACATTGTTCCAAGGAGGAGGAAAGAAATAAAAGGAAGGAAAGAAAAGAAAAGGAAAGATCAAGTCAAGAAAAGCATGATCTAGCATCTTCAGCAGGAATACTTGCAAGTAACATATTACATGTGTGATTTTCTTGCTAGTTTGGACATGCATGGCTTATGCATGTTGGTATTTGGTTATTTTGTTTTCAGTGGCATGGTTTTTCTAGTTTATGATAGTGATTTGAAGCCTTGCCTTGCCTTTTTATGGATTCCATGGTGTGTTTAGATTTTGATCTTGGTTTTGAGCTTTGGATTTGCTAGATGGATTTCGTAATCTGAAGAGGAGGTGGTTTCAAGGTTCATTCCCAAAGGCCTTGGAATCCCTTGACTGGTTTTGGTAGGATACACGATAAATCCTGAGGGAGGTGTCTCAGTTAGGGGCCTAGTGATCCAAGATCGGATTGCGGTAAATCCTAAGAGACAGGGAGACAAAAAAAATCTCAAGGGTAGTGATGGATTTTGGATGGAATTTCCAAGTTCTTCTCAGTTTTGTGATCAGAGCACCAATTTGGTGTGATCGTGGTATGGTGAGGGTGGAGGTCGTTTACCCTTTGGATACCCTTGGCTGTTTTGGATTGGCTTATCCATCATATCCCACATTCATTCTTGGAATATGGCATGGGGGTGACTTGCTAAAGAGAGGTTTGGCTCAACCATGTCTATGGTCGGGTGGAACGTGGAAGTCCTAAACTTGGTCAGTTTTTTCTTATGTTTAATGGAAGGTAACTTCTATTTCTTTTGATCCTATTATTATATGGATTTAATGGCTATACTCTCACTCTTATTCCCATGGTTTTATGCTAGTTATAAGCATGTTTAAATGACTAGTTCATGTGATGGTTATTTCATGTATTTAATTGTAATTGTTAAAATGATGGATGAAAGACCTTATTGCTGCCATGTATGGTTAAGGAAGAAGGTGGTGATCGTTATTGTAATGTTTCATAAGTGTTTTCAGTCATTTATGCCTTGTATTGTATCATAGACCTGTAGCTTACATTCATGTGAAGTTTTTGATAGAATGTCAGTCTCGATTGGGGAAGGTGAGACCTAGTTCTAAAGTCAATTTTTGGTTTATTAGTGTTTTCATTATGTGTTTAATGGATTTCAAAAGTTAGAAAAGTTTTGTAGGTAGTGGCCACAATTATGGGCTTGAAATTATCCTTAAACTTCATGGACACAAGCATAGTTTTGGGAAATTTAGTTCCTGTACGCATGCATTCAAGCTTATGTAGGCATCTAGACCTTCCCAAATGCATGGATGCAATATTGTGGTAGTTTCCAGGGGGTTTTCTTCATGAAATCTCAGTGGGACTAAGGATAGGTTAAGTGGCTAATTGAGATAGCCTCTAGGGGTCTTGTAGTAGGTGGTATAGGTCTCTGTTATGGTTTTCCTCTTTGATTCCACTTCCCTAAAGCCACCAAGGAGGTTCAGTCTCTTTTAAATCCCCCTCATCTCAATTTTACCCCGGTTGGTCAATTACTCGGGTAGGCCTAAGGGGAAAGGTATGCTACAAGTGGTATCATAACATGGTTTCTCTCATCTTGGGTAGTTTGTTGATCATGCATTCATGTCAATTGCATACGTGTTCCTCATGCTTATTTTCTATGTTCTTGTCTCGTGTGTATGGAATTGGTGATAGTTGCAATGGCCTCACCATGTGAAAGTTTATGGTGATTGGATGTGGTTTCCATAAGTGGATGTCGGTTTTATGTGAATTTTTTATGCATGTCAGTGTCGATATGTTGTTATGAATGTGTATTCATGGTTAAGACTATTTTCCATGAGATCATTGTATGCATATCATCTCATCATGATTTTTTTGATAATGTATGATGCGGATATGTTTTTCAAGATAGAACATGATATCTATATCATTCAATTCAAGTTGCACACTCAATTTCGGGGTAAGAGAAGATCGTCACCCAGATTGTATTTTTTGCATGTTGGTATGTTGTTAATGGGTGTCATAAGAATTAGGGTTATTATTTAACATTTTTTCATTTTATTGTTGTTGTGGTTACATGTATGATAGATGTTAGTGAATCAATGTTGTTATATGTACACTCGTCAGATATTCATGCATGGTAGTAACTTTCTTGGATAATTAGTGCTTTCTTGGAGCAATTCAACATTGTTCCAAGGAGGAGGAAAGATATAAAAGGAAATAAAGGAAAGAAAAGGAAACATAAAGTCAAGAAAAGCATGATATATCATCTTCAACAGGAATACTTGAGGGTAACATATTACATGTGTGATTTTCTAGCTAGTTTGGACATGCATGGCTTATGCATGTCAGTATTTGGTTATTTTGTTGTCGGTGGCATGGTTTTTCTAGTTTATGATAGTGATTTGAAGCCTTGCCTTTCCTTTTTATGGATTCCATGGTGTGTTTGGATTTTTATCTTGGTTTTGAGCTTTGGATTTTCTAGATGGATTTCGTAATCCACGGAGGAGGTGGTCTCAAGGTTCATTCCCAAAGGCCTACAAATACCTTGGCTGGTTTAGGTGCGATACACAATAAATCCTAAGGGAGGTGTCTCGGTTAAGGGCCTAGTGATCCAGGATCAAATTGCAGTAAATCCTAAGAGACAGGGTGCTAAAACAATTCTCAAGGGTAGTGATGGATTCCGGATGGAATTTCCAAGTTGTTCTTAGTTTTTTGATCGGAGCACCATTTTGGTGTAATATTGGTATGGTGAGGGTGGAGGTGGTTTACCCTTTGGATTCCCTTGGTTGTTTTGGATTGGTTTATCCATGATATCCCACATTCATTCTTGGAATATGGCATGGGGTGAATTGATAAAGAGATATTTGGCTCAACCATGTCTATGGTCAGGTCGAACGTGGAAGTCCTAAACCTGATCCATTTTTTCTTATGTTTAATTGAAGGTAACTTCTATTTCTTTTGATCCTATTATTATATGGATTTAATGGCTATATTCTCACTCTTATTTCCATGGTTTTATGTTAGTTATAAGCATGTTTAAATGACTAGTTCATGTGATGGTTATTTCATGTATTTACTTGTAATTGGTAAAATGATGGATGCGAGACCTAATTGCTACCATGTATGATTAAGGAAGAAGGTGGTGATCATTCTTGTAACGTTTCATAAGTTTTTTCTGTCATTTATGCTTTTTCTTGTATCATAGACATGTAGCTTACATTCATGTGAGGTGTTTGATAGAATGACAGTCTCGATTGGGGATGGTGAGACCTAGTTTTGAAGTAAATTTTTGGTTTAATAGTGTTTTCATTATGTGTTTAATGGATTCTGGAAGTTAGAAAATTTTCTGGGCAGTGGCCAGAATTATGGGCTTGAGATGTTCCTTAAACCTTATGGATGCAAGCATAGTTCTGGGAAATTTAGTTCCTGTACGCATGCATTCAGGCTTATGCATGCATCTAGACCTTCACAAATGCATGGATGCAGTATTGTGGTAGTTTCCAGGCAGTTTTCTTCATGAAATCTCAGTGGGACTAGGGACAGGTTAGGTGGCTAATTGAGATAGCCTCTAGGGGTCTTGTAGTATGTGGTATAGGTCTATGCTATGGGTTTCCTCTTTGATTCCACTTCCCTAAAGCCACCAAGGAGTTTGAGTCTCTCTTAACTCCCCCTCATCTCAATTTTACCCCAGTTGGTCGGTTACTCGAGTAGGCCTAAGGTGAAAGGTACGCTAAAAGTGGTATCATAACATGGTTTCTCTCATCTTGGGAAGTGTGTTGATCATGCATTCATGTCAATTTCATGTGTGTTCCTCATGCTTATTTTCTATGTTCTTGTCAGATATGTATGGAATTGGTGATAGTTGCAATGGTCTCACCATGTGAAATTTGATGGTAATTGGATGTGGTCGCCATAAGTGGATGTTGGTTTTATATGAATTTTTTATGCATGTTAGTGTCGATATGTTGTTATGAATGCATATTCATGGCTAAGACTAGATCATTGTATGCATCTTAACTCATCATGATGTTGTTGATAATGTATGATGCAGATATGTTGTTCAAGATAGAACATGATATCTATATCATTGAATTGAAGTTGGACACTCAATTTCAGTGTAAGAGAATATCGTCATCCAGATTGTATTTTTTGCAGGTAGGTATGTTGTTAATGGGTGTTATAAGAATTAGGGTTATTGATAAACATTTTTTCATTTTATTTTTGTTGTGGTTACATGTATGATAGATGTTAGTGAATCAATGTTGTTATATGTAAGCTCGTCAGATAGTCATGCATGGTAGTAAGTTGTTGTTTTTTTATGCTAGTTAACCTTGATTATTATGTTGTATGTTGTTGATGTGTATGATATATGTCGACTTGTTGTTTTTACATGTTAGTTAAATTGATGATTATGGTTATGTAATTAAGATATTGATTTTATATGTGTCCTGCTAATTTTGATATGCCCATGCAGATAGTTATGGTTATTACATTCATGTATGAGTTTAAGATGTTGTGATATTATGAAATACTAATCTAGACTCACTCTGTATATGTGATTGTTATGAAAGAAGACAATTGTTTATGACCCTATGATGTGAATATGTTAGCTAGTTATTACTATGGATATCATGACCTTATTAAGTTTGATTTGATGTGTCGTAATGTTATATCATGCTAATCCATACTGATTTTGCAGGAAAGGTAACTTCCCCTGAGATACCTTAAGGTATGAGGTTTCTTATGTCAACTACTTGATGCATAATTGTTTGATTATGTCATCTATTTGGTGTTGAGTATTTGGTACGTATTATGCCATCTATTTGATTTATCTAACATGATATGTTTATACTTTGTTTAAATGTTTTATTAATCACAAGATATGTGTATGTGATGATAAGATTGCAAGAAGATGATCTTGTTTTAAGATGGTTGTACTAATTGACAATGTGTTGAGATAGCTAATGTATACTTGAGTATAAGTAGCTAGTAGGTGTATTATTATGACTTTGACTATTATTTTATTATGGCATGGTTGTTGGTATTGGTGGAGGTTGATTTTAGTTAATATATATGGTGTTTTGATATTTGGAACATGTGATTGACATGTGTGAACAGTTGTAGGGAACCATGCGTGGTTTTAGTATGACAAGGTAATAGTTTATGTCTGTATATAGCTAACAGATGGGTGATGTGAAAATACATTGTAGGACTCGATTGCATTAAGGTAAATGGTAAAAGAAAGGAATTGGGTAAGAATTCCTTTCGTTATGTTTGGAAACCATAATTCCAAACAAATGAGTGCTTTGCATACACGAATTCTTCCTAAACCTAATATTGCATGACATTATGTGGATATGTGCTATATTTATGAACATGTATTTGACAATTATAAGATCTGGTTTCTAGTTATGGCTAGATGCATCAATAGATTCGAGTTGCTTGAGTGATGATATATGTATGTGGTTAGATAGAAGACAGTGTTCCTGGCACAAAAAGCTAAGAGAATTGTTATATCTATTTATGCGCTGACAATTGTGTGGTTGTGGCATTATGATGTAGGGATTCAATAGAAAAAGTTACTTCCATGTAATCTTGGAGAAGGACCAAGTTTAGTTTATCTTTGGAAGAATTGGGGACCCATGTGCATTGAGTCATGGTGTTTGTTTCTAGTCTAGTGCTTTTGGCCTCTTGTGGTATGTTTATGCTTGAATTGTAGTTTTTTTTATGATTGGTTCATGATCATGCCACTTTTTTGTAGTGTCGTTTTTCTTTTGATTTTCCATGGTCTTCCTCTTCTTGTTTCTTCTTGTTTCCTTTTGTTTTCGAGTCTTGGGAATTATTTGGGAAGAGAGGAAAGTAATGGAGCTCAGGGAATGTTGTGTGGTACCTAATAGCTAATGAAAGACATAGATAAAGCTCGATGAGTGAGTAAGTGCAACAAAAGATAAGAATATGATAGTTGGTTCAACTCATTGGGTTCATTGAGGTAAATGGATAGTGGAAATATATACATGAGAAAGGAAAGAGAAAAGTTAATTTAAGTAGGGTTGTTGCATGGAGTCAATTTTTTGTTTATTAGTGTTGTCATTATGTGTTTAATGGATTCTGGAGGTTACAACAAGTTTTGGGTACTGGCCAAATTTTTTGGCTTGAAAAATGCCTTAAACCTTGTAGACACATGAAAAATTCTGGGAAATTTAGTCCCTCGACACAGGAATGCATTGTTATGCATGCATCCAAAGCCTCCCAGATGCATGGATGTCATATTTTGGTAGTGTCTAAGGGGTTTTCATCATGAAATCCTAGTGGAACCCATGGAAAGGTTGGGTGGCTTACTCGCGTAGCCTACGGGGGTCATGTAGTAGGTGGTAGAGGTTTGTGTTATGGTTTTCCGCTTCAATTCCACTTACTTAAAGTCCCCAAGGAGGTTGAGTATGTATTAACTACACCTCATATCATGTTTACCCTAGTTGGCTTGTTACGTGGTTAGGCCTGAGGGGAGAGGTACGTTACACCTTACAATGTCAATCACTGGGATAGGTTATTCATCAAATTACATTAGAAAAAACTGCATATGGTATGGAACAACCTCCACCAAACCCACCTTATTTTTGTAAAATCCCACGGGAAAAGAGTATCCACCTTATCAGGTTATCCCTTAAGTGTCTTATCAAGTCGAGCAAATCCAAACCCAACCATTCCAAAATTTGCAAGGTTATCCTCAATCTATACAAAGAGGTTATGTGTATGTTATTTATCAGAATCCTCCCTATTCTGGTACCCAAGTTCCTCCTGAGCATAAGCCTCCTTATCCTAGAGTGAAAATACCTATTGCTCAAGCCATCCCATCTTATCCAGGGTATCTCCCACTCGATCTCAAGAGGTAGTTTCCATTTGTGGCGACTCTTGAATTACCCGATTTGACTCAGCTCACCAACTATCACATTCCTCATTTTGCATGGTAGCCAATAATTCCTATAAAAATGCCTTATGATATCCAAAAATTCAATGGTAATCCTAGATAATACCCATCGATACACGTCACGACTTATCATATGTGGTGTTCATGAGCTCCCTCAATAATGATTCTATTCATTTACATCTTTTCCAGTGTAAACTTGTTGTTATGGCAGTAAAATGGTAGATTGAATTACCGAGAGCTTTGTTCAATAATTTAAATTCCTTAACTACTACCTTCCTAACAAATTTCCAATTACCCATCTAATATGAGACTGGAATGAAAATTTTAACCAATTTCAAAGAGAGAAATTCCAATCATATTCCTCATCATATTTATGAGTGGCGACGTCATCGTTGATTGGTTAAAACATATGTTCCTGATAAATTCTTAGCGGAATGATTTCTCGTGCACAATTTGGATCTCGTGTACACCCAATCTCGCATGCTTTATGATAAAATACCAAATGCTCTGACAACCTTCACCACTGTTCCTCAACCTCCTAGAAAATAATCGCATGCTCGTGATGGTGTAATTGGTTCTAAGAGTTCACAATCGGTGACTAAACCATCTAGTTCTACAGTTGTCATGAATGCCCAAAACCCTCCATCTACACCTCCTACATCTTGTACTTCCAAGAACAATTTTGTTCAATCTAATAAAGGAAAATATCAACAGCAACAAGGAAGTAAGAAGAAAGGAAAAGTTAAAAAGAATAAATATTTTACTCCACAAGATAAAAAAAACACTCCATATTCTTAAAAAAATTAAAACCTAATTATCCATGTCTGATGTGTAACAAACAAGGTGGAAGTGAACCATTTCCTGAAATCTTCTACTTCACTGACTGTGTTGAATTAAATCTTCTAGTTCATTGACCGTGTTGAATGAACCATTTCCTGAAATTTTCTACTTCACCCAATGTGTTGAATGATCCATTTCCAAATCAAGAGACTCATATGGTTGTTCGAGATCTTATTTCCTCTAACTAAATTTTAATGCTTTCCTCCACTAAGTCAAAACATTATGTTATAGTGATGAACTGAAGAAAATACTATGGTAATGTAAATTCCCTGAAGGCTTAAGCTATGGATCAACCTACCAGTTCCGCCAGATCTCCATTGTTTCCACCCCTCCTATGATTCCTACAAAATTGACCATTAATCCTCCTAAATGAATTATTCATAAAGTTTCTTTAAAAGGTCATGTGAGAGTTGCTTAAAGTTTTAACGTACTTGAAGACCTCGCATAGTCTCCATAAAATATGTCCACTCTTGATTTGTTGCAAAAATGTCCCACCCGCAAGAAGAAATTGGTTTTTTCTATCGAATATATTGATCCTTGAGATTGCAAACTAGTCGTTTTCAATCAAAACAACTATTTTCCTCGACTTCTGGGCCAATTAGATTTTATGATCTATGTTTTCATTCACGGTCATAGCATACATCATTCTATTATGGATGAGAGAACCTCAACCTATATTATGTCCTTATCTTGCTAGAACGAAATTGGTTCTCCTAAATTGAGTGAGTCACCAAGAACTTTGAAGGCTTTCGAAAAAATAACTTATAAAAGTTGTGGAATTTTAAACTCATGACAAATAGAATTAAGAGGTAAATATGTATCCATAGAAGTTGAACTCATTAACAAACCTCTAGAATATAATCTTCTGTTAGGTCTCATGTAGGTTTACACCATGGTTGTTGTCATTTCGACTTATTTCGACCACCATTAACTCCAATCCACTACCCCTTTGATAAGTTTAACAAATATGAGATTTTTGTAAGCAAACCTGCTTACAAAAATATAGCAATACCATTGTATAGCACATGAAAGTGCGACAAAATGTTCGAGAAGATAAGCCACAATCATCGAAACTCTTTTATCACCAGCATAAATCATCACGTGTTGTTCCTTGAATGTATACAACTCTCCAAGTTCATGTACTTTGATTGCAAAGTTCTGTAAAAAATTTCCAATCAGTATCCACTTATCATTATGAATTTACCTTCCATGAGAACACCGTCTTTGGAAAAGTTTCTAAAATTCATTGGACACCATGTGAGTTCAATCCTCATTGGTCCCACTAGGGGATAAAAAGTAGACAAATAAGGGTCCATTGACCCTTTGCAATTTAACGAAGAAACATAGTTTCTTGCTAGTCCCAGATATCTTTCTATCAGCATAAACCTTAGGGCTACTCCCCATAACCTCTGAGTTGTTGCACGCTGCTTTCAACGTATCAGGTGATGTGTAAGGTACTCTTACCAAGCATAATTGAATGAGATCATATATATATATATATTTCACATTCTGCACATTAAATTCCTAATACATGCCCTAATCATATTTCTAAGGACAATCCAAAAAATTAATTTTCTTTTAAAAAAATTCAAAGAACTCTAAAGAATATAGTAACAGAATAATAAATTTTTCTATGATGATGATGATGATGACGATGATGATGGTTCATGTCCACTGAGACCAATCTTTGGTCTATCGGACCTAAAGAAAAGAGTTATTTAATTTGGTTTAATATTTTATTCCTATGCTGAAAAATCTTGGAGAGAAGCCTCCCCAACTCACTATAATTTTGACATCTTAAAAGGCTAGGAAGGTCAATATTGCAACAAATATTATGAAATTGAGCTCTAATGTGGTTGTATGTAGGGAACTCTAAGAGAAAGTGATTTTCATCCTCGATTTTGAAATTCTCATAGAGATGGCAGATCCTTTCTATCCATGGTGTTTTAGAAACTGTCCAACGACCTCTTTCACTATGGAGCTCATGAGTTTTCGTTCTAATATTTGCTATATTAATTTTCTTCTTTGAGGTAGTTAAAAGAGAGAGATCCTTTTGATCTTCTAAGGTGGGGTTGATGACCTTTTTATAATACCTTAATTTTCTTTTAGCTGCTAGATCTTTCTCACACCACATTTTTTCTTTGAACTTAGAAGTAACAATTTTTTTAATGTTATTGATGTTTTGCAATGCAACATTCTCGTCGATCTCCAAATGTTTTAACTAGGCCCTGGTGTCTTTATACCAACCTCGTTTAAGCCTTAGGTGGTTTTGGTAAGAATTTGAAGCTAGCTTAGAAAGTCTATGGTCTCTTATGCTATTGAGCTTGTGCTTGTACAAAAGAAGCCTAGTCATAGCTAGGCTCTCGATAGGGAAAATACCCACTTCTATAAGGAGAATAGGATACGGTCTATTGCTTTTAATTTTAAGGTTATATGCTATAAAACGCTTCTGTATTTTCTCAATATTTCTCCAGGATTCTCAAGAGATGTTCCAACCCCAAACCTCACATCCATATAAGATAACAGGAGTGAGTAAAGTTTCAAAGAGGAACTTCTTTCTATCCCACATTACGAGGTTTGTCATTTTACAATTATTTTTAAGACCAAAATAAGCTTTCCATCCCCCACTAATCCTTTTCTGGATGCCATAGTTCCAATTGAGTTTGTGATGAATATCAATTCCTAGGTACTTGTAAGAAGACACTTCCTCCAAGTTACTATTGTCATACATAAAATTAGCATAAGTTTCCTTCTTGGATTTGATAATCATAACTTTTGTTTTATCAGTGTTAACAGACATAGCCATGGTAGATCAGAAATCCTTAAGAATTCTGAGTTGCTTATCAAGATCAGATGTGTACCTTGTGAGAACAACAATATCGTCATCATAGAGAGGAAGGATGATGAATATCCCAGCTAAGATCATGCTAGCACATCCTTATTCCTCTAAAAAACCTTCTAGCTTGTCGATGTAAATGCCAAATAGGGTATGGGAGAGGGGCAACCTTGTTTAACTTCGATATTACACTTAATATCTTTCGACCACCCCTCACTAATCTTTAACTTTGTAATTACATTCTCGTATAACCTTATAGTAGCCGCTCTTAACTTGAAAGGAACATTTAGCTCTTCTAATATATTCCATAGGTTATTTCTAGGAACTGTATCGAAAGCCTTTATAAAGTCCACAAAGAAACATAAGATATTGGATTTATCATTGCGGCATTATTCCACAATGATCCTAAGTGTAACAAGGTGGTCCGTTGTTGAGTGCTACGTTCTAAAACCCAGTTGGCCTTTAGCCTGATTTCCTTCACTTTCAAGCCAAATGCTCAACTTATTTTCCAAAATAATACCATATAGCTTGGCTAAGAGAGGGTTGGTCATAATTGTTCGATAATTATAAGGGTTATTTTTATCCCCACTTTTAAAAATAGGGATAATGAGGCTCTGAGTCCAAGGTTTAGGGAACCCTTGCTTGACCGCTTGGTTGAAAAGCTTGTGGATGTGGGGGATGAGGACAAGACCTCCAATTTTTAATATTTCCTCCTGGTAACCTTCGATGTCTCTAGCTTTCCCATTTTGTAGGCGTTTAACCCCAAAATAAATGTCTTCTAATGAGACAACTTCTTTCATTGTGAGCAGGGTTTCAAAATCCCTGGCATTTGGAGATTCATAAAGCTTTTTAAGATAGGAATTGCAGTCGTGTAAAGCAATTTTATTATTATATTTAGTTTTCCTAGTTAGAATCTGCCTCTAGAATTTCTTAGGAGCCACCTTAGAGAGGTGTAAGAGATTCTCTTGTCTTTTATGAATATATTGCCTTTTTTTCCTTTTATTTAGGGCTGTGTAGATTTGTATCTTGTTAATTTTGAGATATTCATCAACAACTTCCTTAATTTCTCTCCTTGCACTTTTACAATCTTTGTCGTACCATGGGTTGGTTTTCCTATTTCTTTTATTACTTGAGACTTCAATGGAGAACTTGTTAATATAATATGAGAGGGTTGTAGTAAAATTATGATAGAGGTCATCTATGTTGTCTATACTAGACAAAGGAAGCAAATTAGTTTTTAATTCATTTAGAAAGAGATATTTTTTATTTCTATCAAATATTAAGTTCTTTTGACTATAAATATTATCTTCTATGGGATCTCTATGCATGAAAAAATTGAGAGCTATGAGTAAAGGCCTATGATCACAGTCAGGCTTGTGGTCGTCTAAGATGTCAAAATTTATTATTTCTTTGTATAAAGGGAGATCGGAAATAACATAGTCTACCACACTCCTGCCAAGCCCATTGATGCATGTCATCTTGTTAGAATTGGGCCACTTCTTCAGACCATTGCAAATTATTAGATCCTGAGCACTACATAGTTTGACTAGCTCTGACCCAAACAAATTATCCCTGAGGTCTTTAGAGCTCCTTTTGTACTGGCTAGCTAGAGTAAGGTCTTTGTCTAAATGAAGAGGATTGGGGTTGGAATGACTGCTTAGAATAATAGCTTGGTTGCTTGAATTTCGAGCATTAAAGTCACCCATTAAAAGGATAGTACCTTCATTCCTTAGGCTAGAAATATCATTCTCTAAACCATTGTAAGGACTACTTTTATCTAAATTCTTTTTCTTATAGAAGTTAGAATTAATGGGGGGAAAATAATAGATTGCTATGTAGGTCTTTTTATCATTAATGTTAGTAATCTCAATCGAACTATATTGGTTGTAAGGGTCATTTTTATAAATCCTAGCATGGGGGGAGATGTTCTTCTTAATGTAGCAAGCTATGTCCGCAATGCCTCTACTAGAGGATCGACTGTTCCAAGTAGACCATAATGAAAATCCATCTATGTTAGGGACCTTATATTCTTCGTGCTCCCAAGTTTAAACAAGCAATATAATATCAACATCATTTGAGATCCAACATAGCTTGGGGCCTTTGTTCCATGGAAAGCCCCGACAGTTCCAAGAAAGAATTCGGAGCATATTGAATTTCTATTTATTACTATATTTTTGGTTTCTATCTCGAATAACGACTTTTCTATTTCTAATTATTGCCCATTTTCCTTCCTTCCTAGCTTCTTTTACCTTTTGAACCTGCTTTCTTAATTCTGCTTGATCTTCTAGAATGAGATCTTCGTTTATAAATATTCCCTTCCTTTTAGACTCGAGGTTTTATTAAGTATGTCATACTTATGGTGAGTAGAGCTCACCTTTATTTATATATAATGGATATTATTTTCTTTTTAAATCAAAAAATTACAAATACCTCTAAAGAATTTAGTAATAGAATAAGAAAATTCTCTGTATAAAATGGATGTTAATTTTTTTTCATTAGTAGTTTTTAAAGGTTATGTATAAAATCTATATTAAAAACTAAATAAATTATACATATTTGTTATATGTTAGAATGAAAAAAAAATATCTCTTCTTTTATTTGTATAAATTTTGTATAAGACTATTATTTAAAATGGATAATGAAATATTTTACTTGTGGATGACATTTAAAGCAAAAAAAAATGTTATTAGTTTATTTTTATTTTAATTGTTACATTTGAGTTAACCATAGAATGAATTACATATCATGTACTATAAATTCTATTATTTTTACATGACTTCTATCATCTCCATGCTAAGCATGGAATGAATTACATGTCTCTTTAATATTTAAATGTAAATTTTTTTTCTTTTTACTTTCAATTACTTTATTTCTGTATAAAGTGGATGTAAAATTAAGGTGGAAATTGAAGTATTTTATTTATGGGAAATTGGATTTTTTTGTTATATTTTTATTTTTTCAATTTGTTATTCTAAGTATTATTTTATTGTTTTTAAATGTGTTATACTCTACAACATGGTGTAAATATAGACATTTCTTATGCCCAATTAGATATATAGTTAACTATCACAAGTGTGCTTATAACAATTCTTCAATGAGAGCTATTCAATCAATCTACCATTCACAAAGGAATGGATGGTGATCAATAGCCATGATGGATTTCATGTATTGAAAGCAAATATTTAATAATTATTACAATGCTTAATTGTGTTATTGTGTTATGGGTGGAGTGATGGAAAAGTGCTAGTAATATTCTATAGAAAGAGAATCTTATAAGCAAGAACCTTTAGACAAGTGGCCACCACAAGAATCATTATGGAAATTATTAAAGATGTTTTATTCATGTTTTTGAGTTAAGAATTCATACAAAATGGTTCTAATAGTTGTGAAAATATGTAATACCCTTAACCCCCAAATGGTTTGTTAAATGTCCATATGATATTTATATTTAGGATTAGTTGTATGTTAATTATATTGGTAAGAAAATTTATATTAAGGAATTTGAGGAGGTATAAATGTGCTTTAAGGCTAACGTGACTATATAGTGAGGACAAAGGGCTTGTGTATTAAAGGACCAATGAGTATGAAATATGTAATAAGTAAGACACACATACATCATGACTATAAATTAGGGAGCGAAAAAGAGTATGGGGAACAAGGAATCCCCAAAGAGAAAGGTGATGTGGTGGAACCCATATGTGGTTCCTAAGACAAATGATTTAACATTCATAAAGGTAACTTGAAGAAGTAATATTAAAATATTATAATCCAAAAAAATAAAATGGTAAACAGAGGGGGATGAAACACATTCAATTTCCCTTTCTAATCAATATTTCTAAGGGATATTAATTAATCTAGATCTAAAACAACCAAAGGGTATGTGGCTATTGTGCACCTTCAACCATAGGTGGGTCTCGGTATGAGGGAAATTCTACTTGGTCTACCTCGGGAAACTATGGATCCTTATAGGAAGAAGTGTGGGGAGAAGTTTCCCTATATGGGCTTAAAGAGTACCTCGAGAAACTTAAGGGAGGAAATAAATCTTGGAAACCATAGGTCTGTAAGAAATTCCTTACCAATTGATTTAGACATTCTAGAAGTAGTGGCACAACTCGAGGGATTATGAGTGCAGAGAAGGGGGTGCACTACATAGGTGTGGTGCTCATAGGTTGGATTCTATAGGGTTTGGTACTTTGTTTATGTTCATATTCAATACTATAAACATAACTGATTTGGATAGTTATAGTTGTTGGCATTGTAAAGTCACAGCCCCACCTCAAAGGTGACTAGTTATTAAGGGAGTTAGAGTAGTGCAATCTATGGTTAGGTGGTGTAACCTAGGTTTGTAGCTAGTAGATGAATGTTGTAAGCTTTAACCCTATATAGAAACTACCATAAACAAGTTTTTAAAATAGAAAAATAAACAATGGAGAGAACATAAAACAAATATACATAGATATTTTCCCCTACATCTCAAAACCAAGACTACTAGATTGATTTTTCATTATATTACTTTCAATGTTACAATACATATATATAAATTTTGATTAAGAATTCATAAACCCCAATAGAATAACCCTCCATTAGAACATAACCATAGTTCCCTTGACTAGATCTACAAAATACCATGGGTAGAAAACAATCATGTGCAAAACCTATGCACAAAAGCATGGGTAGGTCCGCCCATCGTCTTTAGGTGTGCCCCCCATCTTTGGTAATTCTAGAATGGCTAAAATATTGGAGTGGTTCCTACTTCTAGATTCTTTCTTGGAGGATAATATAAAGATAAAGAAAGGAATTCCTTCAAGTGGTAAATTAGATCTCTACCAATTTCTTTTGGAAATGGCCTCCACTATGGGCAAGCTTCACATCCATTTTAAAGTAAGTCCAAAACAACTGAAATATACCACATCCATTCAAACCATAAAAGAAGTTTCATGGCCTTAAGACCTCATTAGTCTAGAATACCACCAAATTCAATTCCTTAAATCTCTTAGGACATAAAAGCCACAACAATCACTTAGTCTATTTAGAAATTTAAAAGAGACAATTTGGCTCTATGAGATATTAAGGGGTAGACTCAAAAATTGCAACAACTCTACTTCAATATGATAAAAAATGACTTATATTGACAAAAATATGGAAAAAGAAACTTCACAATAGTACATTAGATGTACATTAAATTGAAATTATTTAATTCTAATAAATACTAAAAATTAGTATTCTATACTCAAACTTGCGTAAGAATAAATGGAATCCACACTCTTAACATCCTTTTTTATAAGAATAAATAGAATCCACACTCTTAACATCACTTATTCAATCTTTAAAAATTTAACAAAAAATTAAAAAATCTATCCAAAATTTTTGAACAAAATTAAAATTTTAAAAGTCTATACAAACTTTTCGAACAAAATTGATAAGGGAAAAACTCAAGAGTAAAAAAAAAAAAAATCATTTCCTGAATTAGCTAGACTGGCAAGAACTAATATAAAATGGAATACAACACAATGATTATGTTTGGCGTGCATCTAAAAATGATTTTCAAATCTCCACGGTCGCTGCAGACACGATCATGCCCGCAAAGCCCTCCCCACCATCGTCGTTAACTTCAATCAACTGCTTGGTTGACGGATTAAACAGATAAGAGATGTGTTTTCCTGGGTCGAAATGCGGTCCGTAGCCAAATCCGCTTACAAAAATTTGGTCGCAACACTGTGTAGCGCACGTAAAGGATGCAATAGGGTGGGGATTCGGAAGAGATGCTACATCACTCCAAACGTCCTTCTCCACATCATACTTCACGACCTGTTGTTCGGTGAACGCGTACAACTCCCCAGAAGAAGAAGAAATCACACAACTTCTCCATAGATCTCCCGTGAAATTCCGCCCATGTGTCGTAATTCTCCACGTCCCCTCACTCGGATCGAAAATTTCATTTTGGCCTTCGTCTAACACCATGAATTTACCTTCCACGAAAACACCGCGGCATCCCGAGCCGTGCGGTTGGATCATAGGACGCAAAATTTCCCACTTGTCTTTCTCAGCGTCATATGCTTCTGCAGCTGCAAGAGGGATGCCACCCTCACCCATACCGCCAGCGACGTAGACAAGTCCCGTGGAAGAAGACACAGAGCAAGAAAAGAATGATCGAGGTGTTGGCATGTCAGCTCCTCGGCGCCATCTGGCAGACTCAAAGTCATAAATGTAAACAGTCGTCAGCAAAGAAGTATCTGTCATTCGTATCTCTATCAATCTCGCGTTGGACGGGTTGTATCCGCCTCGTACCAATCTCGCGTTGGACGGGTTGTATCCGCCTATGAGAAGTAGCTTCCGATTCACAGCCACGCACTGACACCGTATTGGCATTGGCATTTCATCAATGGGAGGTAGCCTTTCCCAAGTGCCCTTCACAGGGTCGTATACCGTTACTATATGTCTGTCATTGCTGATATCTTCTTGAATGAAGCAAATAAGCTGCTCGCTCACCCCACATTTCTTCCTGTCAGCATAAAACGTAGGGCTACTGAGTATAGCCTCCCAGCTGTTGCACACAGCTTTCAGCGTATCGTGTGATGCGTAAGGCACCCTTAGCAAACACTGCCGAACCACATCCTCGGGAATAACCTCCATTAAGGCACTCTAAATATACCAATTTCCAGATCGATCGATCAAGTTTATCCAAAGCTTTACCACAGTACATAAAAAAGTAAACAATATGAAAGACGGTAGCTCAAAATATAAAAGTGCAGTTAAATATAGAGTGTAGATGTGGGGAAACCTAATTTCAAACCGACACGAAAGGGACTCAAGTGAGAAACATGGTGATGTTATTTAGTGGTAATACGAAAATATATAATTTTTTAATTCATAGAGGGAAGCACTTAATATAAATTTGACCAGTCAATACTTTGACATGGTAATGCTTTACTTAAGAATGTTTTATTTAAAGTATATAAAGTCTATTTACATTGATAAATGGCACTAAATGATTATTTAAAATATAGTTATATAGATAAATGTCATGAAATTGATTAGTTAGTTAAGTAATTTAGGGATTTTTTAATAGATAAAGTATTTTAACACATTTTTTTTTTATGGTATTTCTCATGTATTCTATGTTAATTTATTCTATGTTTTATATTTGGAGCTTTTAATTTTAGGGGTGTATTTTATTTATTGTTATTAATTATAATGTGATGATGATAATTATTAATAATATAAAAGATGAATTTGAAAATTTTCTAATAATAAATATAAAATTGGTACATGAGAGTCTTTTAATTCTGGGACCATCAAATTGGTGCATCAAAGCCCCTTGATTGTGGCATGACCAAATTGGTCCATGAGTCCCTTGTTTGTTTGTTTGAATGCTAAAGTCTATTGAGGTGTAGCCAATGGTTCTTAGCTCAAGTGGTTGGGATTTTGGCTAGCACATGTTCAAGTCTTCAGAGGTATGCTAAAGTGTGTACTAATTAGGCTCAAGGAGTGGCCAACCCCACCGGGCTTTTACTTCGTTAGTGGAGCAGCTTCTATTTTGTATTTATTATCTTTTTAATATATAAAATCTTAGAGAACTCTATATTTTATGGATATTTATAGAATTTGTTGGAGATTAAGTAATTAGGATATATTCCTAAAATTGAGGGGATTTCTCTCAACTTCCTCCACATATCTAGGAAGGAGTTCTCTCTTTTGAGAAATTCGATATTTTTCCTCCTCCAGAATAAATAGCCATGCAATTCATTTGTAAAGCCAACTTTTGGAGAAAAATTAACTTAATAACATTTTATGTTTTCTCGTATGTTAAATTATTCCTCTTAGCTCTGCATCAATTTATTTAGTTTCTCTAATATGGTTTCATGTATGTGTTTATTTAGTTTCTCTAATATGGTTTCAAGTATGAGTTTCTTGCTTTGACATGGTGTTATTGTTTCATATGTGTTCTTTCAATGTGGTGGGAATTCTATGTAATATAAAAATATATAACAGGAATCTAGATTTTTAAATTTTCTTTGTAAGAGGATACCATAGTGGTCACTTCATGAGCCATGTTATACTATTAGAGAACTCCATAGAACATAGAATACTTAATATCCCAACTATACATAATAATTCTCATGTTTCTTTTTCACTTAAATTCCATACATCATATTTTTCAAGGCACTGTTAGCTTATCGTAAGTCATCCGTCTAGGTCCTAATAAAAGTCATGAAGACCCATGTGTAAGATCCTTGAAAGTGAAAAAGTGAAAGTGCTTGAGGTAGTAACATGTATAAACAAGTTAAAAACCTCAATATAAGAATGTTATAGCTATGTTAGTTCACTATAAACCCCTAAACCATAGTCATATGCTTAATAATGCATACTCAAAGAAAGAAAGTAAAAGAAATCAAATGTTACTTCAAATGAAAGAAAGAAAGAGAAAATAGATGAATGCAAAATGGGGTAGTAAAAGAAACTACCATGTGTGAATTCTACGTCTAATTCACCCTCATGAAGGCCATCATCGATGTAAATGAAGGGACATAAATATTGAAATCTAGCAAAATAAGACCTACACATTATATATGACTATGAAATTTTACTCATGAAGTTCCCCCATTCTACTCCCATGAATTATCCATCACATTTATTGATCCAACTGTCTCCAGACACCCTAAGGAGACCAAGAGGGCTAATGATATGTCAAAATTCAAAATGGTCAGATTACCCTCGAACTAGGTTCAGGTTGAAGTAATCGTCACCCTCATTCCAACGGTATGAACAGATCTCCAATCTGAGCACATATGGAGAAGTTAGAGAAAGTCAAAGTTTTGGTCAAAGTTGGGCACAGGCCATGTTTAACTATCCCACAAATTCACTGTCAATCGGACAGGAAGCCAACTCCCAAAAAGGGGCTAAATTATGGCCTTATTAATTTTCTGAATGACCCTTAATTTCATTAAAATGAAAAAAAAAACCATTATTTTTTAAATAAAAAAAATATTAAAAAATTGAGTGGCGGGCCATGACCCCCACCACCCCCCTGGACCTTATTATATCGAAATATTAAATGTGGAGCGTGGGCCATGACCCTCGCTGCCCCCTCCACCCACGACCACAATGTATATTGTATATAGTTTTTTGTTAATACAACGATAAAAGATATATATATATATATATATATATATATATATATATATATATGCAAACAATTATGTGGGTGGGTGGGCCACCTATGATGGACCCGGCCCACGCCAATCCCACATCCAAAAATATAACATAACGGTCGGAGCCAGTGGGAGTTGAACCCACGACTGGCAGACCGGTCCTGCCCACGCGACGGCTCCACAACAACCAACCCTCATATTAACACCAATGGCTATGTTATATAACAATGTGTGAAAAAAGAATGCCAACCGTTATTTTTTAAGGCATATGCGCCCTATTAGCATGAAAATATGGAGAGGCGGGATTTGATCCCCCAACCTCTCCACTTCCAATCGTCCACCTTAACCACTAGGCCATGGGTGGAGGCTTTGTTAAGTCTGCCACCCCGCCACCTTATAAACCCTCAATTGTTGTGCGTCCAGGGCAAAACGGAGGACGAAGGCAGAATGGAACGAGAACGAGACAGAGGAGCTCGAGAACAAAACAGAGAATGGGGTTTCCTACATTGGAACCATGACATATCTCCAGGAGGCATAACGATGGCATGTAGTTCGAGATAATGAATATTCCTTTGATGCCCAAATATTCATTAGGAGGTAAAATATCTCGTTGTGAAAATGCATTCAAGTTTATAGTAACTTTTTAAAGATTTTTGTAGGGAATGCAATGGCAAGGTAAGATTCGCCTTTTGAGCAACTGATTTATAGATTCCCCACAGAATAGAATCTTCAATAATCTTGAGGGAATCTTCTAGATTCCTTAGAGGCCAAAATTCTCTGTAGTTGGAATGAGGTCAACTTTATACTCATTCTTCTCAGAATTTCGCAAGGATATAAATGGTGAGGTCATATTCTTGTTTTTGAGTTGTAGATTTTCCAGTCAGTCATGGAGCAACATATTGGAGGAATTTATGGGGAATCTAAAATATTCCTTACATACTAAATTTTGACAGTGTCAAAATTCAGAAAATTGACAGTCGATCCTACACCTCTTGGTGACACGAATCGAGTGCTGTAGTCATATTTTCCATAAGAGCCATATGTTTTTAGGCCATTTTCCAGAGTGGAGTAATGGTGTCAGACTTCAGAGTGTGGGTAGTCTATTTCATATCATTCGACTCCACGATTTCGATGGTGCATTCAGATCCAACAACTGAGCAACCTATTCTTCAACCAACATCAAAGTTGAGGTATATGAAGTGTTGTTTCCATGTACTTCATTGATTATTGATGAAAGATGTTTTATGTCGAGTCAGTTCCTGCTTGATATATGATGAAAATATTCATTTTTATGTCATGTGATATGTACTCATCATGGATGGTCATTTATGTTTTGACATCCCTTGTTTCCTCGATGTCGGGATACTCTTTTTCATCATGTGTCAGGTTTTCATTCTGATAGGAGGTTTGTTATGACTGAGAATTCCTTGCAGCAGAACGTCTTGTGGATATAATTTTCCACTCATGTCTAAGGCATGTTTCCTTGTATGACAAGAAAACAACATCTTAGACGTAGTCCATGCTGGACGAACTCCATTATTAAACGTCTTGTGTTTTGTTGTGTGATTGTTGACATGTTTTCCTCTTAATCATATTTTCATTTTTGTTCACTAATTCTTTGATAAAAGGAAACTCTAATACATCACAAAAGTAAAATATTATGGGTAAATCTAGTCGCTCACAGACTCGGATCATTTATGTAATTCTAACTTAGAAATACAAGAAATTCTTCTTAGTCTTTGAAGTGTCACATGTAATTGAGTTTAATGTTGTCAATGCCATGGTTGAAATTATCCCAATGTGTAAACTTTAGATGATTTATTGAGAAGTTGGAAGGAGAACTTGTATGGTTACTACCTAATAGCACATATCTCAAGGTATAACTAACTAATGTATGTCTATTTCCTTCACCGGTATCCATGTACATGCATTGGAGGTGGTATCAATGCCATAAATCCATGTAGAATTATTTGAAATTGATGTAATTTCTTTGGGATTTGTGAAACCAAATTAGTATATTACAACCCCTTGTTTATTAGACAAGGGAGTCACCTCCTTGTAGAGATTTAATTTCTAAATTATACAAAGGTGTGCATACTCTAGCTTCCACTTAATTAGACCATACGGAGTTACAAATGACTATTAAGGATTGGGAGGATAAAAATAATTCCACATATATTTTTGATGAGTGTTCATTATTTGACAACTAGTTTATGTTTTTCAAAATTTTATCAAAACTGAATCAATAAATTCTATTTTTTCAAAGAGTACCAAAATGGATGAATATCCTTGAAGGGAAGGTAAGAAAATAATGGTAATACCCTTATTGTGTTATATAGGGTAGTAAAAGGGTACACTATGTGTAGGCTTTAACCGTGTACAAAAATTACCTGCAAAACAAATTCTTAAAACAAACGAATAAAAAATGGTGAGAACATAAAACATAAAGAAATTATACATAGATATTTTACCCTCAATCAAAAAGCGGAGACTACCAAATTAAATTTTCATTATATTCCTTTAAATGTTACAATACATATATGTATATAATGAAGCATTCATAAACCACAATGCACTAACCCTAGATTAGAACATAATCGTAGTTCCCTTTACCAAATATACAAAATACCATTGGAAAAAAGCATAATGCCCAAAAAAATATGCATATGCCATGCAAAAAACCATGGGTATGTTTACCCACGATCTTTGGGTTTGTACCCCATCTTTGGGTATGCATTAAAAAAAAATCTTAGGGTGTTGCCTCAAACCCAATGTCACATGCAATACAATGTACAACGTCTAGAGCTAGTCGTGGAAATAATATAACACACACCCAACATTCTCCCACTCGTTATTTTATTTCCACACAAGGGGCCATAGGAAAGATTATTCATTGGTCCAACCATTCAATGCCCATTTTTTCTCTACACCAAGAAAACTTCATATTGTTCACAGTCTTCGTTAATTGATTTGAAACATTCTTAACTATTTCCACCTTCACGAGCAACACTTTTTTATCCTCAACCATTTACCTCACAAAGTGATATTAAGCATCAATTTTCTTTGTCTTTAAATGATAAGTAGGGTTCTTTTCAAGGAAAATTACACTTGTTTTGTCACAATCTATCCTTATTACTCGATGTACCAACCACATACTTGAACACAATCTCTACAACCAAACAACTTATTTTATCGCATGAGGGCTTGCCATGTATTCAGTATATGTAGTTGAAAGAGACACTACAAACTATATTTTTCTGATCCAACTGACTTATCCTCAAAATAGGTTAAACAAATACCCACTTTTAGACCTTCTTTGATCTATATCTCCAGCCCAGTTTGCATCAACAAAGCCAATATTTACAAAATATTGTCTAAAACTCATCTTCCTTGGTAGCACAAACCATAATCTCTAGTGTGACACAAATACCTAAAAACAAACTTCACTCTTGCACAATGCTCCTTCCATGGTTTTTACATAAACATTCTCAATACTCCCACTAGATGTGCAATATCTAGTATACATCAGGCTACTGAATACACTTGCATATGGAACACAGGACATGTCCTCTTTCTCTTCTTATTTCTTGGGACATTGTTCATGAGATGATTTACACCTATAGTAATAAGAACCTTCATTGGTTTACTATCATGAACATTAAACCTCTTCAATATTTTCTTGACATACTTCCTCTAGTTTAACCAAAGCTTCTTTTCTTGATCGCATTTAATTTCGATGCTCAAAATATAGTTTGTAGTACTAAGATCCTTCATGTCAAATTTGGAGGACAATTGGGTCTTTAAATCCTGGATAATTTCTTTTTCATTTCAAATCAACAATATATCAACCACATAAAAGAAAAAATAAATAACACAGTCACCAATTAATTTAAAATACACACAAAGATCCACTTTTCATCTTGGGAAGGCAATCCCTGTATATATGTATCAAATTTACGATACCACATCCTTGGTGACTGTTTAACCTGTATAGAGACTTTGTTAACATGCATACCATTTATTTCTCATCCTTCACTATAAATCCTTTTGGTTTCTTCATGTTGATCTCTTCTTATAGAAGCTCGTGAAGAAATGATGTCTTCACATCCATCTGTTCTACCTCAAAATCAAAAGCAACAACAACATATAAAAGTAATCTAATAGAAGCTAACCTAGAAACAGGTGAAAAAATATTACCAAAATCAATTCTCAACACATGTGAATAACCTTTTCCTACTAACTGAGATTTTTATTTTTTCACCTTGCTTTTTTCACTAATCTTCTTCTTAAACACCCATTTACTTCCAATGGGTTTCCTTCTAGCTAGAAACTCCACCATATCCGAAGACTCATTTTTCTCTTAATATGCCATTTCATCAACCATGACCTCTTTCTAGAGTTTTCCATCCTCTGAATGCACTTCCTCCCTGACCATTATGGGATCATCACCAATAATAGATAAAGAACAATTTGAACATAAAGAAAATGGACTATACCTCTCTAGTTTCCCCCTCTCTTGAATTGATTTTCTCAAAGTTGGAGTATGTGTGTCTTTTTCTTCTGATTTTTTTTTTCTGCTGTAGAGTCTGATTCTTCCTCCTTTAGTTCAAACTTTATCACTTCAGGTCCCTTTTGTAGGACTTCTTCTTTAATTAAATCCTTCGCCTCTCTAAACACTAGATCTTGTTTGTACACAACCTTCCTTCTCATTGAGTTCCAAAACTTATAACCTTTTAAACCATCCTTATATCCAATAAAAATTCATCTTTCAAATTTGCTATCCAAATTTTTTCTTTTCTCCTTTGGAATGTATACATATGCAACACATCCAAATACCATCTGATTTGAAAGAGAGGGTTTCTTACCAGTACATACCTCATTTGGAGTCTTATTCTCCAATGTTGATGAAGGTGATTTATTAACGAGGTAACATGCAATATCTACTATCTCTGCCCAGAATTGTTGTCCTAAACTGAGACCATTGAGCATACTTATTTCCTTTTCCATCAATGTCTTATTCCTTATTTATAAAAGAACATTTTTTTTAGGTGTGTATGGCATAGTCTTTTTTTGAGATATACCACACTTCTTATAGAACTCTTCAAATTCATTCATGCATAAATCTCCACCATTATATGTCCTCAACACCTTCATATTATTCTTTGTATAATTTTCCACCAGAGCCATAAATTATTTAAACCTATCAAAGACTTCATATTTACTCCTAACGAGATATATCTATGTATTCCTTGAGAATTCATATATAAATGAGACATAGTAAACATGATTACCCACTGATGGAACTGATACACATCCAAACACATCACTATGCACAAGTTATAATATCCCTTTTGTCATTTTAGAACCAGAGGGAAACTCACCCAATTCTACTTCCCATTGAATTGAAAATGGTTTGGATAACTTGTTATGCTTTTCAAGAACTTGTTATGGATAATTAAGATCTAGCTTATTCTTTACTTGTGCAGAAATAAATACTTGAAAGAGGTGTATGTTTTTTAACTATTTAAGTGCCTTAAGAACATTTTTTTTGTTGATATTAAGCATGTGCAACAACAATATAATGTAGCAAACAGAAATCAACATGTTATCACAAAATCTGACCCTAACAAACTGCTGATCAAGTAGACTCTGAGTAACTATTTCAAACCATCTTTTAGTTGAGGCTTAGCCTCCTCAACCTGAGAGGGCTCTCTCACTAGGTTTAATATTTTGAATTAAATATTAGATGGCTAACTCTAGGAATAAATTGAATAAAAGTGTATGACTGGTTGAATTAATTATCAACAAAAATCTATTGGGCTATGTATTCAAGGTATGTTTCCACAAAACATCAAACATAGCTTAACATGGAAGTCAGGGAATTTTAGAGTTTTTAGGTGTATCAACAAAACAGTAATAGAATGAACCAGTTTACAAACATATGCAAAAAGTTAGAGCATTTTCCAGTGAATTCTAAGTAACATATGTTTATACCACTATAAATAGATAGATAAGGAAAGTTGTAGGAAGATCACACAATAAAAACTCTTTCTGAATCCTGAGTAGTAAGCCAATATTCGTAATAATATAAAACACGTTGTCTACTACAATAACACAGTTTGCTTGCTTAAAAAAAAAAAAATGTCAACCTTGAGGAATTTGACATCATGTCCCTTATAGAGTCATTACAACCTTGGATTCTATGATCCATCCTTAGAGGAATTTGAATTCTATCTTATATTGACACCTATTTTCTCTAAAACTAACTATTAGTTACATATGACAGTTAACTATCTCTTCTAGAAGTCCTAATAAAAATAGGAATAAAATTCCTTATTATATCTAAACAACCAAATCTAGAACTTAAATGATATCTCTGACAGTTGTTCCTCCATGTCTTCAACCTTGACGATGCCTGCAATATTTTTATGTTATCATACTGGTTCATGTCTTACTTGCCCTACAAAACAGGGGACATGTTTCCTATAATTTAGCCTTTTCCTTCTTGAGGATCTTCGAACCCTTTTTACTAGAAATGTTGACCTTTTGAGATAAGTGACATGTGTTTTACCCTCCATGAAACCATACCTTTCCACCTATATAGAAACTGAGCCTTTTGAAAAAGTAAAAGGAGAAATGGTATGATTGTGCTACGAAATGAGTAGTTGTTTTCGTAGCGCAGAATTTGTATCTTGGCAAACATCTCTCAACCATCCACTATCTTTTGCCTTGAAACTTGGTATTTCATTTGTGAACCCTTTCTAGCCACCAGAAGCAACATAATTCAGAACCCAAGCTATTTACCTCTCAAAAATTTTACAATTTTTTTTAAAAATGCACTACAGCAGTTTCGTAGCGCGCTACGAAAATGCTGTGTAACTCCCTTTTACATAGTCTTTTCATAATCTTCAAATATTAAGAGTATTTATAGCCCTTTAATGATTTTCTTGATGCTAATATACCTTAACCATAAACTGAAACTTTGCAATGTTTTCAAAAGGTGGTGTCCTTCCCAAAACAAAATTGTATTAGGGATTTGTCACTTTCTGGCTTACCTCTGCTATAACTGACCTTCAAAGTTTGTCAATTGAATTTCAAGGTCTTCAATTTGCCTCTTCAACCTTCCGTTAGTAGCCCTTAAATTAAAATTTATCCTTCTCACAAATTTAGCCTCTTTGATTGCAGCAAGAGTCCAGGTAAAATACTAAGTTTCACTGCTGATTGTTTCATGTTTTGAGACCCTTTCAAGCTCCCAAAAAGCCTTAATTCTATTGAATTTTATCTTTTCAAAAACATGTTTTCTTGATTTCTTCTTAAGCTTAGCTATTTCAAGATTAGCCAGTCTCAAATTTTCTTTAATTCCTTCATAACTGCTCTTTTCTCTTTGAGTATTAAAAATTCTATTTCTGTCATCTTCAGGCATAAGTGATGAAATATATATGGGTTCTTCATAAACATTTGAAACTCCTCCATATTTATTTAACTCCACATCTAGCTCTTGCAATTTTTTTGAATTCCTAGTCAGAGGAATTATGGGCTTGAACACAAACTCTGAAATTTCATCATTAAAATCCAACTTTTTGGAAGACTTGATCTTCTTAGATTTCCCTTCATCCAAAATTATAAAATCTTCCTGAACTAAAGGACATTCCTCAATATCAATATCTTGTAGAATATCATTCAAACTACCCTTTAAACCTGTATCTTCTTCACCACTGTTTTACCCTTTTCCCTTGGTATTTGACTTCTAGTCAATCGTTTCTGGGCTGATTTCCTGGTTGACTTTTCCTGTATTTTTTCCTTACCTTTCGTTGTCCTCTCTTGTCTAGGTTGATGGGTTTCTTGAATAATCATTGGTGTTTTAATCTCTGGCTCTTTTACTTGTTTTCTAGGCTTTAATTTGACAAATATTTTTGATCTTATCTCTGAAGTTTCACTGGTTTCTGATGATGATTTTTCTTTGGCCTTAGGGCTAACACCTGTTCTATGTGTTTCCACCCCAAATCCACACAAAAATAGAAATTAATACCATTCTCTATTCACCCTTTGAAGTTCGTGAAAAACTATTAATTTAACTAGACCATGATGGAATAATGAAGTTTCACATGCCTAAGTTTTCATCTGCACCTTATCTGCCATCTTGGCCAAACATTGAAACGGGAAGAAAGGTAAATCTAGAGAAATTATTCTAGTGAAAAGCAATAAGAGTTTGAAATGATAAGAATACACCTTATGGTATCTTCCTTTACAGGTGAAGTACCTTTGAATGTTGGAGATCAGGTTAGCATATGTATTCTTCACATAACCTCTTGGCACTGCTTTGGTTAAATATGTGTCCACAAACTTTGGCTTCAAAAACATTTTACAAGGTTCCATTTCAAACCTGAAGTTCTTGAACTACCTTTCTTCTCCCCTTGGAATCTCTGTCACTAATAATATAATTTCAGGAGAAATTGGAAAGTTTAAAAATCCAACCTTTGTATTTGAACCTGTGAAATTAGTGGCAAATTATTTTGTGACTTTATTATGGCCTCACTGTAGCTTTTCACAGAATCTCCAGCATCCTGCCTTCTTGAAGGCTTCTTCAACTGATTTATCCTTAGTGAGAGCCTCTATGCTTTCAGGTTTCATTCTTAAAAGGTGGCATGACCTGTGGTTTCTTTTTTCCTTTGTCACCTTTCCCTCGAAATCCCTGTGGCTTTAGAAAACCTGTAATAACCTAGCTCGCTTTATTTAAGAGAAACTAGCTTGCCTGATTAAGGGTTCAGCCTCGCTTGATAATTGGTTTATCCTCGCTTGAAAATTTAGAGAAGCTCTGGTTTCTGGTTACCAAAAGCTTATCGTTCGAAGAAATACATGCACCAAGTTATTTTTGCATGAGACAATACAGCCAAGAACAACCATTCCCTTTTCAAATTTAAAAATGACTAATGATAAATGACCCCTAACGAATCTCATGATGGTTATGAATGGTTGTATGTGTGAGAAAGGATTCGTGGATTGACACCTAAACATAAAAATTTAACAAAATTTGATGGCTTTGACAGCTAGACAAGATTGGTTACGAATCCCCGATTTCGTAGCACATGTAATGTAATTTCAGGGTTTTGAGCTACCAAAAGACCAGCATTTTCGTAGCACAAAGGCAGTTTTTAACACTGTCTGTGCTACGAAAATGTGGTTTCGTGGCTTATTCGAAATATTTTTCAAAATGACTAAACAAATGACTTTCGAAACATAATATGGGACCCTTAAAGTGTGAAACAAGGTTGTTGGACTTTATTTGATGATGGAAATGAGACTCTAACCCTATGACTTAGACTCTAAAAACATAAAAATGACTTAACCCTTATCTAAGACCATGACTTAGGAACAAATGAAAACTGTCCAAGTTTGGAAAAATTTTATAGTGATAACATAACACATCACAACAAATTTAATAAAGGAGTTCACCCGAATATCGTGGGCTACGTCTCCTTGAGCCTTTGTTAACTGACTTGGCTCTTTCGGGTTATGATGAAAATATTATTTTACAAGTTAATAACTCAACTCCAATCATTATTTATGCTATACCATTGGGTTTATAACATCATCATACCCTTCTCATGGCTATCATCACTCTGAAAACAAAACTAGTCTTCCTTTGACTTGACTTCATATGTCGGTGCCCTTGAGGTTCCCTGAGATTCTCTTTGGAAAAAACTCCATAGAAGTCATTTTATGTCCTTGAAACCTCACCTAATGTCTCCATCACACATCATGCATCCAAAATAGGTTTATCATTCGCTCAAAATGAGCTCTGGCTCCCCAATCTAGGCCTCTATCCACTAATGGCCCTACGCTGCCCAAAAATTCCCTGTGGCTCTTTGACCTTTAGAATTATTCAAATGGCTCTAAAAATAATTTCATTGGATTCAAAATGTCCAAAATAGTCAGAATAGACTAGTCACTTGCAGAAATTGGCCTTTGGTTGCTCTGCTTTCGCCTCCAACACCTGCTGGTACCCCATGGCTCTCGGTTCCCTGAAAACTTATCTAAAGCATCTAGACATTTAGAAGTACTCAAAATATTCTTAACACTCCATAAATGGATTCATAAGTATCAAAAAATTTATAAATTACTACTGTTTTTCTAAGAATGGATACTGGCTGCTTTGGATAGGCCTCATTCTCCCACTGGCAATGGATGGCCCTGGTGGCCCATAGAACTTCTCTGAAGAAAATCAGACTTAAAAGTCCTATAAAGGATAAAAAAATCACACCATTAGTTCCTGAATGTTTGAAACATCCAAAATTGACTATTTTATTCCTGAATAAGGCCTCTAGCTGCACTGTCTAGGCCTCAAACTATTGCTGGCCCCTAGTGGCCCGTAGAACTTATCTAAAGGAAAAAACTACTAAAAAGTCCTTTAATGGCTCTGAAACCCTCACCAATGAGTTTGGAATGTCTTAGATAGTCGAAATTTACTATTGGCACTCTCAAAATGGACGAATCTAGCTCAAGATAGAGTCTAAATTGATTTTTTCCACTATCCCCTACATCAGCTCCACCAAAAATGGAGCAACTACACTTAACCGCAGTTAAATTTGGAAAAATCCTTAAATTTAGGGGCGCGCCTAAATTTATGCTAGTCAAACCATTAAAATTTAACTTAGAACATTAAGGGGTGGGAGTGGCCACATGCCAACCCCCAAAACCCCAGTTACATTAAAGTTGGAGTGAAGTTTTTTTTAAAACCGTTACATAACCATCGAAGAAGATCTCGTATGTGATAAGGGTTGTGGTTATGGTTTAATGCCATGGTTTAAAAAGATCATTTAATTTTTTTCTGCAGTTTGGGTTAACATGTGATCACAATACACAGATCATCAACAGGTTGGGACAGCCGACGGTTCCCCCCCCCGCCCATGTACAAAGAGTTTAAAGCTTAAATAGTATCAGAGCCCTAAAGGGGTAAGAAACTTGTGTAGCCTAAATGGTGGAGAGTTCTTCATGCACGTTGGAGGTCATGTGGCCAAACCCTCTGGACCTCAATAAAATTTTAATATACCATACAGGGGCCACGTGGCAGCCTGAGGGCTAGCCACGTGTCACCCATTCACTGGTCCAAAATCAAACTTGTACAATCCACCAATCCCATAAAATCACGCCACTTGGCACCCACTGACTGGTTTGAGAAAATGGAATATTGGGAGGAATATTCAAAGAATATTCCCTAGAATATTCTCTTTTCTTAATATTCAAAAACCCAGTCAAACTTGGTCAAAATCCAAAAATTACAGTTTACTAGACTTTTCAAATCGCAATAACTTCTTCATAAGGTGTCAAATTTTTGGACCATTCGTGGTGAGAGAATCAGGAAGAAAAGATCTATCCAGTTGCTTAGGTTTGTCACACTTCTGAACAGTTTGAAATTTGAGCTATCACTTAGGTCCTTGATCCAAATCTAATCACACCTCCCCATTGGGAATCTTTTGGACCCAAAAAGACTGATTACCTGATCTGTTCAGTAGATGAGAGTACATCACCCTTAATTTTCTACCTCCATAAACTTGCCTTGCATGGCTTAGTTCCTTTCAACCACAACTTGAAGGTAGTCAACTCTTCCCTTTCTGAACTCTCTTGTCCTCTTGTCAAGAATTGTCTTCCTTGAACTCACTCAAACATTTCTGGCGAGAAATTTACAGAAGGTAGTTGAACATCGCTTCCTTGATCACCGATCCAAGGTGGCTCAAACAAACGTGAGACTACTACAGAAAACATGCATACATAACTGAAATTTGCATATGTACAAATGAATGTATATCTTACTGGGTCAAGAATTCAAACCACTTCTCACCAAGCCACTTCCACGGTGACTTTTACTGCTGAAAATCTTCTTCATGTGAAACATCTATTCTCACATCAATGATGGAATCTTTGGTTCCAATTTCACCAGTCTTTCTATCCTCTTGCCTGATATGCTTGGGTTGATTAGTTGGATGCAATGTCCAACATTGGGCGACAACATGTCCCCTCTTTTGGAAATGTATGAAAGTCTTGTTCACCTTCTTTGCAAGTTGCCTTCGCTTCAACTGCTTCATGTATGCCTTAAACCTCTTCCAACATCTTGAAACAACATGGTTACACAGACAACAATAGGAACAACAAATTTTTCTTCCACTCAAGCATGCAGATTTTCCATGCTTATCAGAAACATAATCAACTTGATTATGGGAAGAATTATATCCCAAATATTGTTTTGCATGTCCATATTTTTTACCTTCATGAGGAGATGAACTAGTAGAACCATAAGCTACATGTGTAAAAACACCTTGTTGCAACATAGGCTTCAAACAATCACAATTAACCTGAAAAAAAAACTTGACATGTTTGTGGTTTAGAACTTGGAACAAAAATTCTTTTTGAAGTTTCCTCAATTACCTTCATGGCTTTGGAGTTTTCACCATAAGATTGAACATAACTGAGATCAAATTTCTTGTGTCTTTCCTCAACCAAAATAGGATCAATCATGCCTTGTGCATGTTTTCCTAAACCATTTCCTTCATAGCCCATTTTTAACATCAACTTGGACCCTATACCTCTAGTGTGATTTTCAAATGAACCAACACATCCATCTAAAGAGGAAATTGAAGACAAATTTGAGTGAATTACCTCTGCTTCACGCATGTTCTTGGTAAATAGGGCCTACCACAAGCATGAGAAAAACCCCTCAATATTAAAGGCATTCCCTTCAAGAAGAAATAACTCTAATAACAAATGCAGGATTTAATCTTGTATATAAAGTACCTGCAAATAAATTCTCAAAACAGAAAATATAAAAATGGTGAGAACATAGAACAATTATACACAAAGATTATCCCCTGGATCCCTAAACCAAGACTATTAGAATGATTTTTCACTATATTTCATTCAATGTTGCAATACATATATATACATTCCAAATAATTCATAAAACCCAATCCACTAACCCTAGATTAGAACATAGTCCTAGTTCCCTTGACCCGATCTAGAAAATAACTTGGGTAGAGAACCATCATGCCCAAAACCATATGCAAATCCCATGAAAAAACCATGGGTAGGTCCACCCACCATCTTTCGTTTCGCCCCCCATTTTTCGGTTCACCCTCCAACCCTATTTCAATCGAAATACTATTAGTTCCACATTTAAAATAAAACTCGGGCCATTTCCCCGGACCCCGTGCATGGGGGCTACCATCCACCTACAAAACCCCTGATCGTGGAAAATTTTAGGGGCTCATATTTGCAGGTGAGCTAAATTTCCACAATTTTTCCACAAAACACATTCGCCAATTTCCATTTTTTATAAAAATGATTCACCCAAATTTTACAATATAAAATTATTTTACCCTAAAAATCGTCACTATATATAAAACCATTCTAAATTTGAATAATTTTACAAATATATCAATAAAATTTTTATAGTTTTTATATTAGGGACTACTGAGATTCTCCAAGGTTTTTAAACTTCAAAATTATTTTCCATCCTTAAAATTTTCCCTTCCCCTGATAGTGGAGGTTGCCACCATGCTCAAAATTCCATGTAAATGTTAATAAAGGTAAAATAATACCTTGGTCATGGGACATGTCTTAGAAGTTTAATGTTGGGTAAGACATCCTACTGGGGGTTCATTTGGTTTATTAACGCCTATGGAAATTGGCAAAGGGAGGATATGTGAAGATGGGTTACACTTTTGTGAGAATCGGGGGTGGAAAACGTTTTTTAGCAATAGTTCGGCCGAACCTTTTATAAAGTTCGGTCGAACTATTTAATAGTTTGGTCGAACTTTCTTATAAAGTTTGGTTGAACTCATGATTCTGTTTAGATTGATGGCACACTGACGGTGTGGGCAAACATAATTTTTTCCGGAGATGGGAAAACCGGAAACAAAAGTTCGGCTGAACTTTGAGTTCAGCTGAACTTTTACTTTTAAAATAGTTATGCCGAGCTAGTTTCTATAAATAAATCGCCCACGAAGTTGATTTTTTTACCATTATTTTTGTTCGCACGTTTTTCTGCTGCTGGTATGTTTGTTACGCGTTTTCGTCTATGTTGCTCCTCCTGTACACATTGTTGGTCTATTGCAATACCAGTTATTCCTTTGTTTCTTCTCCAGTGATTTTTTATGAAGACTTTATCTGTCTTTCAGGAGAACTATTATTTTTCTGGGTATGGAGGTCCTGACCTTCTGAACGATGTATTAAAGCAGTAAGTTTTGTTTTAGTTTTGGATGATTGTTTAGAAACTGTATTTTATCAGGCTGTAGCATGTCCTTTGGGGTGGCATGGATATATTTTGATTCCAGCATGTCGTATTATACAAAGTCAAGAATTTGTGTTTGAACAGTTTTGAATGTATCATGTCATAGTTTATAGGATTTGAACTGACACATCTATATAAGCCAGATTTTTTTTTCCTTTTTGAAAAAATTCATGAGTCTTTGATCATTATAATAATTTGTATATTGTTGATTTATTTAAGAAAAGAGTTTGTTAACCTGCTATGCAATGTTAACAAGTGCAACGCGTGTCTAAACCTAACATAATCACCTTTCAATATTTACTTATTTTTTCTCTCAGACCTGTTACAATTAAATGAAACAGTAAGCATGTTAAAAGAATTTGTATGTCATATTGTTTTAAATATGTCGAAAATATGTCGATTCTTTACTTTTCTGGTTATAGTCAAAGCATTGCTGGCACGGTTAATTTTTCATGATCTTTATATTTTCTTTTCGCTGTCAATCTCTGTATTCCTCTGTTTCTTCTCTAGTGATTTTTTTTGAAGACTTTATCTGTCTTTCGAGAGCACTATTATTTTTCTGGGTATGGAGGTCCTGACCTTCTGAACGATGTATTAAAGCAGTAAGCTTTCTTTTGTTTTTGGATGACTATTTAGAAACCATGTTTTATTAGGCTGTAGCATGTGCTTTGGGGTGGCACGAGTATATTTTGATTCCAGCATGTCGTATTATACAAAGTCAAGAATTTGTGTTTGAACAGTTTTGAATGTATCATCTCATATTTTACAGGATTTGAACTGGCACATCTATGTAAGCCACAGTTTTTTTTCCTTTTTGAAAAAAATCATGAGTCTTTGATCATTATAATAATTCGTATATTGTTGATTTATTTGAGAAAAGGGTTCATTAACCTACTATGCAATGTTAAAGAGTGCAACGCATGTCTAAACCTAACATAATCACCTTTCAATATTTACTTATTTTTTCTCTCAGACCTGTTACAATTAAATGAAACAGTAAGCATGTTAAAAGAATCTACAAAAACAAATAAACTAAAGATATAATGCCATGATCTAAGCTTGTTACATTTCCATTTTTGTTCGCTTTGAACCTGTGACAATCATCTTCCTCGGTGGAGTAATTTTTTTCCAATAATAATAGAAAACTTACAATACATAGAGTATTTAGACCTTATTACTCACAAACTAGAGTTGAACATAAAATATAAGATCATTATGATAATCATCTGAAATATAAGATCTTTATGATAATCATCTCGCTTGGCAGAGTAATTATTTCAATAATTTCAGAAAATCTAATACAAGAAGTGTTAGTTTTTTTTTTCAAATAGAAAAAATAGTCTTTCTTATATATTAGAAAATAAAGTACAATTACATAGATCTTTCATAGTTCAGCTGGACTTGTCTCTACAAAATATGAGAATCAAAACAAAAGTATTACAATATATGTCTTGTATATGCAACTGCTATCATTCACTAATTCTTCAGTTTGGTCAAAATCTTGAAAGAGAAAAAAAAAAACCAAAATGGGACATAGTACCTTTTAAAATATCAAATTAGATGTATAAACTAAAAAATAAGAACAATGCCATAATTAGTCATGGATTCATATTTGTATTTAGAATAATGAATAACCTCAAGTGATAATGAAACTTCTATTTTGTAAAGTATTTACCATAACCTAATACAAAATGGTAGGTTATTACTTACAAACTTGCTTTGAACTTCCAAAGTGTTAGGTTATTTCTTACAAACTGGACTTGAACTCCCAAAGTGTTAGGTTATTTCTTACAAACTGGACTTGAATG
Source organism: Pinus albicaulis (assembly GCA_034641835.2). Taxonomy (NCBI): domain Eukaryota; kingdom Viridiplantae; phylum Streptophyta; class Pinopsida; order Pinales; family Pinaceae; genus Pinus; species Pinus albicaulis. Next base: position 315,947,065 of record CM076578.1, read on the forward strand.
CCCAAAATAAAACAAATGTCTAAATGTATCTAAAATTTATATGTATTTTTTTTAGGTTGGAGTAGTGTAGATGTTTATCAATACAAAATTTTGTTATATAATAGTCAATTTTTATAGGTATTATAATGAAATAGTTTCTCACAACAAATTTGATAAAATAAGTGAAATCCATATAATGAAGATTAATTTGTATTTAAGTTTTAGATATTTTAATAACTAAATTTCTATTTAAATGAATAAAACAATCAAATGTAAGAAATAGAAAACATAATGAAACACAATGTAAGAAATAGAGAACATAATGAAACACACACATACATATCTACAATCAACACAATTATTTTCCTAGGAAATCCTTATGGGAGACAAGCAACCCTAAAAAGTAATGATGCTCAACTCATTTTTCCGTAGGAAATCCTTATGGGAGAAAAACAACTCTAAAATGTAAACATGCTCTACTCTCTCTTTTCTGGTATGGAAAATATGTAAGTACAAAGAAAGAGGTAATCTCTCTAGAGTTAGCTAAGACTTTTGGCGTGTATGGTTGCTATAAAAACTTAACTTCATAGATTTTTCTCTCTAACTTCACACTCCTAGTTTTATTTTCAACTATGCAACAAAATACAATAACACAAAATGGAACTCTTATTCCTCTTAGTGGCCAAGTATTTAACATAGCGTGATAGCCAACTAGGTGTAAGATTTGACTCCGTCAACCATTAATGAGGTTTGTGATTTTAGACCTTTTAGAGTCTTTTTAAAATTCCGCATGTAGATAGCTTTCTATGCATGAGTAATTTGGCTAAAATGACATTCTCTCATACCATGGTGGTCAACATGATAGGTCAACTTACTAAAGGCATAAATTTTGAATGAACTTCAATTGATGTTTTTCTTTCACCATTGGATATGTCTTTAAGTGTAGAAAAATGGTCAAGGTTTCAACACAAGGGATAATCGTTTGACCCCAAGAAATGTCATTTAATACCTCAAAATGACTCCAAAAGGTTGTAGACCCAATTCTCCACCCACAATTAAAATGACCCTACAAGTTGATTCTTTCAGTTTTTTCACTCTATAAGCATCAAAATATATGAAAAATAATATAATTATCCAATCTAGATCATTATTTAAGAATTTGTTAAAATTATGAGTAAGAAATATAAATCATGGAATTTAAATAGCATTAATTCATTGAACACCGTTGTACATTCCTTGTTGATACTTTGAAAGTAATATGTTTTGAAAAATAATTTGTTTATGGATTCTATTTTCCACATTCTCTCAACCATATCAAAAACATTCTTATAATATTTGAAACCATCTATACAAATTTTCATTTCCTGCACCAAGGCAAGCAGTTCACCAGGGATCAAATTCAGTTGAAGTTTTCCCATCTCATGGAGGCAGTTAACGCAATGGGGAGCATTTATTTCTAAGGGGGAAGGACTGATCCAAGTGGATATTGGTGGCCAATATCCTATTCCACTTGGATGCCCATCATATTTTCTTTTAGTTTCCTTACTTTTAGCACAATTTACTATTTTTGGTATTTTTCCCGGTCTTGAACTTCCAAATCCATTTTGAGGCCCTAAATGACGTTATTTTTCAAAGGGAAAACATTAGTGTTTCATTGGTTTTTGAAGTCAAAATTTGTATTCGTTGGATAGAAGTTTCTAAATAGGTATCATGTGCATCAAATGGTGATCATGTGCCAATGTTATGACCCTGGGAAGTTGATGTACTAATTTACCCCAATGGGGCCCATAGTTTTGGCAATTCATCTCCCAGGGTTACGTTTTCATATGTTTAAAGTTTTCCATTTTTTCTCAATATTAAATAGGCATTTGAGCCTCATTTTAACGTATTTCAGAGGCATGTAGCCACTACATCTCTTCTTGGATATAAGCTACCATCACCTGAGCTACCTTATCTCCATTATGTCTGTAATATATTGCAGTTCTTTGATATTAATGAAAAGAACTATTATTTATGTTGCATCTCTATATTTATGATTATATCTTAATTTTTATTTTTTCTTATATAATTTCAGATAAGTGGTAGCAGAGGTATGATCTTTCCCTTTTTCTATTTACATGTCCCCAACGTCATAGGGTATAAGGAGTTAGGGATCGAACTAGTTGAATGTTTGAAAGAACAGCCTTGCAAACACCAATGAACTTCCATAGTGGAAGAAAATAAATACAATGGAGTAGGATATCCTTTCAAAATATTTTTCCGGGAAGCCCTTGAGTGAGAGAGGAATCCGATGATGGAAATGTTTACTCAGATCCTTTAGTAGATTCCCATAAGCGAAGCATCTTTGTCTGATAGATACAAACACTATATATAGATGTTTAAATGTGTTAGAAGGATATTTCTCAGTTCACGATTTTTCCAATAGGGTGAATATTACTTTTGTGCTCCTAAAATCCACCCCGCCATGTCAAGGGCTAGTGGTAAACCTACTACAAAAAGAGGGACGAGAGAGAAACCTCATATTTTCAACCAAACCAAATTGAAATTATTTCCCAGATACCATCAAGGAAAATTATTTCCTGGTGGGGATTTGTGAAATTACATATAATGGAAAAAATTATGGAAGCAAAGGGACCAAGATGTGCATGAGTTGATGAATCTATTCCATACCCTTCACACAAATCTAGGTATCAAAGATTCAAAGAAATATATGGTGGTTAAGTACTGTAATTGTTTTCACAGATAAATTTAGGAAGAAATAGAGTTCCTAAAAATATTCTTGCTCGGCACATCATACTAATATACTGGCAATATCGATCAAAAAATTAAATAGAAGAAGTGAGACGACTTTGGATCTACGAATCTCACACAAGGGAAAGGCGCCCCCAAACTACAAAACAAAGGACAAAGAAAAGTCAGTGACACAAGACAATGCACTGAAACCGTAAGCAAAGAAAAACACCATGAAGAGAAATAAGGCCACGGGAAAGTGGTGTCAGTTACATAAGAGCCCCACTCACAACCCAAGTGAGTGTTGGGCCAAGCAGTCACTGTTGGCCAGAAAAATGCTTCCAAATCAAATACATTCTCTGAATTTGAGTTAGAACCTGACAAGGGGTGTTATAAAGTATTTTGTCACACTCCCTATTTAATGCCTTGAGTTGTTGAAATTTTCCCCAAATATCACAAAGTGACAAATTTTGTTAATGTATTCACCATTAAAACATGATCAGAGCTTCCCTGAATATGAAAAGAAGAAATGGCTTAAAATAGTTCTGAAAAGGTTAGTAAAAATCCTTATTTACATGCCTAGGGTGCTTCTCATGTGTTACGCCTTTCTCTTGTCACCTTCACCATTATATGTGCCTAGCACTTCCATCACGGGAATTTAAGTGAGAAATCACAATGCTCCTCTTTAGGCAGTTTCTCCATAATGGAGGTTAAGCTTCTCCTACTATAAGCCTCGAGAATGAAGAGTTGGTAACAGTTGGATGAGGATTGCATCGAGGGCTCCTATTTAAGTACTTTAATATTAAAATTAGATATGTTCCCCTTAATATGTCGACCTTCTTCCCTATTTTGTGAATCCATAACTCCCTCTCCTTTACTATAAATGAATTCTCTACTTTCCTCAAATGGTTTATCAATTTTGGTTTCCATCCTTGTGCTTAGTTGTGCCTAAATGCTGCCATTTTGTGAAGGAGAAAGGAGTGCCTTAAGGTATTGGATAGGACTTGGAAACTCATCTAAAGGAGGATTCCAACATCAGAGCATAAGTGGTTGTATGCTTCCCTTACTTTCTATTAATAATAAATTATGTGTTTTCTTCCCATAAATGTGTAAACCATTGTTTATTTAGTATGATACTCTTTGATCTGTAATATATTTTATGTTAGAATGAATATGCTATGTATGTTTTTTTTTATCTCTGTTTAATCCTCCTTGGAGGTATTCATCCACAACAACATAAAGAGAATTGAAATTGGAGACGAGAAGATCGGGAAACGATACCAATGAACGTTAACATTACAGTGAGGTAGGCCATCTATCTTACTTTGTACTTTCTAATATAAGCTATGAAAGTTTACACATATTTTTCTGGTTTGTTGATAGATCCTTCCTTTAGGCCTAAAGAGACCGCTTTTTTCTGCATAAGGGATTATCTATACAAAAAAAGGGTGACTCCACTAGTTCCTTAGTCACGCCACATGTAAAGTTCACCTTCCACCTCCCCTTCACTTTCTGAAGTTGATGGGTCACCTAAAATAGTCCAAAGTGAGATTCCACATATTATATCTAAACATATTGAGAACCCAGTTGTTGAACTTGGTATCGTTCTAAGTATCCAACCCCTTATGTCCTAAAAACCTCCTCTAGAGTCGGTTATGTAGTCCCAGGTCTCTCCTTCGGATAGTCCTGAACCTACTTAGAGGTTGTTTCTTTTTCCAGAGAATCCACTATATGATCTAGAAGATGACATTGTCTACTTATCACCTCTACACCAGTATATCCCCTTTGATACTTCCAACATACCTTTTATTCCTACTCTTAGTGCATCTTAGATTCCGGTTTGATAATTGTTTCTACCTAACATGGTAACAAATGGTGATGATGCTCCATTTGAAAACACACGCTAGAATACTCCTTTGGAGACATCTACAACTCATACTCTAGAAATTGATCTTAAAACACTTTTCCCTCTTAGAAAATTTCCTTATGTTTCCTATGATATCGGAAGTAGATCAGCTGCACCCTTTGGTCATAATGAAATTTTGGTCCCAATAATTTATACTTCTCTCGATGATCTTGTTTCATGTGCTTCTAGTGTGACTTCACTTTATCACAACCCTATTTCATTATTTGGTGTTACTCCTACTACTAGATCATTTTCTTTAAACATGTCAATACCTACTACCCAACCTATAGTGACTGTAGGTTAAATGTAGGTTGTTGTTGTGATTTCTTCCCCATTGACCCTATCCACGATAACCGTGGTTGCCCCTTTGTGTTGTCAACCTATGAGTTCATCTATTCCACAGCCTAGGGGGAAACCCTACATGCTTGCTGGTTCCGATGGGAATTATTTCAACTACAAGCCCGCGTTAAGGGTAGGCCATCCCGCTAGTGCTATCTCTAAACCAAGTGGAGTGTTAGTTTCATTTGTGTCAATTTGTGTTGTGGGGGCACATTTCCAAGGTCCTCAAGTATTTTTGACTCAAAAACCTTATGCTCAACAACCTTATGTTCAACAACCATATTTCCAACAACCTTATGATTAATAACCATATGTTCAACAACCTCAAATACCATTTCCATTGTTTCAAACAATCTGCAGGGAGGTCCCAAAATGAAATATGGTCCCAATCCTTCATTAGGGAAACATGGAAAATATCCTCTTAGACCTCATAACCCTTAGCAGAAAACCCAACAAGGCCCTTACCAACAATTACAGCAAGGACCTAACCCTCAACTGTAGCACGGACCATACCAAGAATTGCAGTAGAGACCTAACCTTCAACTGAAGCAGGGACCATACCAACAATTCTAGTAGAGACATAACCCTCAATTTCAACATGGACGATACCAAAAACTTCAGCAGGGGCCTCATCAGCAACTTCATCAGGGACCTTATGAGAAATTTTAGTAGGGGCCTTATCAATGACTGTAGTAGGTACCTTACCAGCAGCTACAAAAAACACCCTTCAAACAACAGCATGGGAATTCGGTCCTTGATGAGCACAATCATTGGGTATAATTTGAGGGGTTAATTATCACCTTTTTATCCTTATTAGTCTTTCTTTCTCACATTTAATTACATTTTGGTCATATGTTTCTTAGTGTATATGTTGATTAAGGTTTGTAATACTTCAAATGCCTAATATGGATTAAATGTAGGATAATAAAGAAGATATTCCATTTCTTTTTAAGATTGTGCAATCTAATATCAAAGTAGACAACAAGTAGAGATTATAGGAGTGTTTCCCACCTCCTTAACTCCTAAAGGCGGCCAAGGTATCCTCGAGATTCCCTCCAACAACTCGAAATCAAAGCCAACCAATCAAGTGGAAGATCAAGTGCGCCAAGGCTCCACTTCTCTTGCAGTAAAGGGGGAAATATCACCTACTTTTAGGGAGTCAGTGGTAGCTACCCTTTAGGTTAAATAGGGCAGAGCAAGAACTCATTAGGATTCAAATGTTGGAGGAAGCTAGTAGACTCTTAGCTCTTATGATAGACTTTTGAGACTTTCATTGTTATGTAATGAGAATATTTATGCAATAAAATGAGTATTCAGTTTTTCCTTCACTAATTTAGTTTTATAGAGATGAGCCTGTGGGTTAGGGCCCAATCCATTGGCCTAAGTATCTCTCTCTTGTGTATTTATGATTATTTTTGTGCCATTATAGCTAGTTTACTTTATGAGTTTTAGCTTGTTTGCTTATATTTCTTTTTAATGTTTTTGGTTTTATTCCATTTCACATTTGTTGTATTTAAACTCTTGTAGATCATGGTACAATAGCATATAAATTCCAAAATTTGTTTGTCAAACCCTACCTCTCTCCCCTCTTTCATTAGAGCTCAAGGAGGGACTATCTTCACCACAGACTCAAAATGTATATTCAGTTTATGATTTCTTGAAAAAAATAGATATTTTGTTGTAGCTCTCATGAACATGTTGTGAATACTGAGTTAGATTTCTATTTGAATTCATAAGTAGGTTTGCTCATAAAATTGAACTCATCTTTTCCATCTTCTTCATCATAGATTTGTCAATGTTTATTGCATGAACATGTAGTTTTATTGCAGGTTTGAGTAGAGTAGTAGAGGATAACTCCACTAGCATCCATAGCTCCATTTCTCACCTTTCACCAACCTTTTTCAATGAAATTGCCCCCAATGCTGTTTTTGAGATTTTTACCACCACATCGAGAGAAACCCTAGAAGTGCAAGATGGGATTTGAGAGAAGTTTTGAGATTAGACAAGGGGTTGGCCACCTTAAAACCACCTAAATACACCTTCATTTCACCTTCCCTACCCCTTTCCTCATCAATTTTTGCCTCAAAACACCCTCGCCCTGTATCTTCTAGCATTTGGAGGACATCTTGTAGCACTAAAGGAAACCTGTAGCAGATTTTGTAGCAGAGCTAGTTAGCCTCTTTCTCAGCCCAGAAGCCATCTTCCACCTCACCTAACCCTGCCAAAACCTCCAATACACCTTCAACTTTGAATCCATGAGTCCGAGAGCTTCTTAAGCCACCTTAGCACCTCCTTCTTTTGTTGCAAAAAAGAGTATTTACAAGCATAGTTAGGCCATGACTCGACGCATTGTTAAAGCATATAAATTAAGCATAAAATAGTTAGATTTTACTTAGCCATTTGGCATAGAAATGAGTGATTATATTAGTCTTCCTTTATGCAATTTCAATTCAACAATTTCCTTCACAAATGTTACCTAGTTTACTTTTATTTCATGCAATAGCCTAAATTGTGGATTTCCTTCCTTGAAAAATAGCTAGATATATCTTATTTATTTAGAATATTCCTTTTAGTTTTGATATATTAATGGTTTTGAGTCATTTTTAGTTCTAGGTCTAATTCATAAGTGTTATAGACTTCACTCAGAAACCATAGCAACAACACCCTTTCATATGACTTAGAAGAGGATGGCATGAGTAGAATGCATTTGTTGTGTATATAGCAATGTCACCTCATATCACCAAAGAAACAACCATGGGTGGTTGTGTGACTAAAAAATAAGCCATCAATCATGCCCAATATTTGGACTTATTCTATTCAATATATGCCATGTTTTATTAATTATTACTTGGCGCCTCGTGATCTTCAGCTAGTCCTGTTTCTTCCAGGCCTGAAGATTCAACACATGTTGATCATTTCATTGGACCTGTCACTCATCACTCTAGTATTAATCTTCATAAATATACAAAATCCAAATCTACTCCTACTACTACAACCCCTGATGTTGCAAACATTCAAAAGTGTCCTCGTAAAACCTAAGAGGTAATTGTTGTCCAATCTATCACAACAACTAATTCCTCGAAAGGTAAAAAAACGGTAAAGGAAAAGATAAACAAGATACCGCTAAAGAGGATTTCCTAAAGTCATCTACTGATGATGAAAGGGATGAGCTGATTTCTTGAGGGACTGTGTAACAGAGAAGGGATGCTTAGGGATGTATTTTTTTTGTCATTATCATTTCTCGATGGAAGCAGATGCACATTGGGAGTGTGCCCTGGAACAATGATTTAGTAATTGTTCACTGAGGTTATAGTAGTGCATGATTATAATTCTTGAAATTAGATGCAACTTTGGATCCGACAATGGATTCTAGACTTCTCGCGAGGGAAGTTAATCCTGGTACTACTTTGAGGATAGAGGTGGTTTAACTCCTGGATTCCCTTGTTGCAGATGTAGGCATCATATTCTTTATTTACTGGTTGAGAAAATGTGAATATGTGTATATTATTGTAAATATCGTAATGAGTTGTGTTATAAATCTTTAGTACACAGTATGATTATCGTTATGGTTTTTATTTTGAGAAAGTTATTCATTTTAAATGCTGCAATCATATGTGTTATAAATCTCCATGGGAATTATGTTTTCTTATCAGCTATTTTATGGTTTGTATGTATCATTGAACACTAAGGAGAGTGGTTCCGAAGGTGGGGGGAAGGGGGGAGGAGGGGGGGGGGGGGGGGTTGCGAGGTGGTGAGGTGTTCTCTAATAAAGGAAAAACAATACCATGGGTAAGGGACACTTATTCCAAGTTGAATTTTGGGAAAATAATCCTAGTGGGCATCGCTGGATATATGGTTATGGCTAAGGAAAATGCTAAGGCATTAAAGAGGAAAAAAATATTTTGGCACATTTATTTATGAAAATAAAGGAAATTAGGAGAAGAGGAAGGTACAAGGTCACAGGTTGCATGTGAGGAGGAAAATTAATGAAACTAATGGAAAATGAAGAAAATAGAGGCATCAGTGATAAAAATGTGTCTAGGGATTAGTTGGTAGGATTTTTTTAGTTTAATTTTGGATCCCTCTCATTATTATCTCTCTCACTCATACACTTGGATAATTAGTTCTTTCTTGGAGCAATTCAACATTGTTCCAAGGAGGAGGAAAAAAATAAAAGAAAAGAAAGAAAAGAAAAGGAAAGATCAAGTCAAGAAAAGCATGATCTAGCATCTTCAGCAGGAATACTTGCAAGTAACATATTACATGTGTGATTTTCTTTCTAGTTTGGACATGCATGGCTTATGCAGGTTGGTATTTGGTTATTTTGTTTCCGGTGGCATGGTTTTTCTAGTTTATGATAGTGATTTGAAGCCTTGCCTTGCCTTTTTACAGATTCCATGGTGTGTTTATATTTTGATCTTGGTTTTGAGCTTTGGATTTGCTGGATGGATTTCGTAATCCGGAGAGGAGGTGGTCTCAAGGTTCATTCCCAAAGGCCTAGGAATCCCTTGACTGGTTTTGGTAGGATACATGATAAATCTTGAGGGAGGTTTCTCAGCTAAGGGCCTAGTGATCCAGGATCGGATTGTGGTAAATCCTAAGAGACAGGGAGACAAAAAAAATCTCAAGGGTAGTGATGGATTTTGGATGGAATTTCCAAGTTCTTCTCAGTTTTGTGATTGGATCACCAATTTGGTGTGATCATGGTATTGTGAGGGTGGAGGTGGTTTACCCTTTGGATTCCCTTGGTTGTTTTGGATTGGTTTATCCATCATATCCCACATTCATTCTGGGAATATGGCATGGGGGTGACTTGCTAAAGAGAGGTCGGGTGGAATGTGGAAGTCCTGAACCTGGTCAGTTTTTTCTTATGTTTAATGGAAGGTAAATTCTATTTATTTTGATCCTATTATTATATGGATTTAATGGATATATTCTCACTCTTATTTCCATGGTTTTATGTTAGTTATAAGCATGTTTAAATGACTAGTTCATGTGATGGTTATTCATGTATTTACTTGTAATTGTTAAAATGATGGATGCAAGACCTTATTGCTACCATGTATGGTTAAGGAAGAAGGTGGTGATTTCTATTGTAATATTTCATAAGTTTTTTCAACCATGTATGCTTTGTCTTGTATCATAGACCTGTAGCTTACATTCATGTGAAGTTTTTGATAGAATGTCAGTCTCGATTGGGGATGGTGAGACCTAGTTCTAAAGTCAATTTTTGGTTTATTAGTGTTTTCATTATGTGTTTAATGGATTTCGGAAGTTAGAAAAGTTTCTAGGCAGTGGCCAGAATTATGGGCTTGAAATTTTCCTTAAACCTCATGGATGTAGGCATAGTTTTGGGAAATTTAGTTCTTGTACGCATGCATTCAGGTTTATGCATGCATCTAGACCTTCCCAAATGCATGGATGAAGTATTGTGGTAGTTTCCAGGTTGTTTTCTTCATGAAATCTCAGTGGGACTAGGGATAGGTTAAGTGGATAATTGAGATAGCCTCTAGGGGTCTTGTAGTAGGTGGTATAGGTCTCTGTTATGGTTTTCCTCTTTGATTCCACTTCCCCAAAGCGACCAAGGAGGTTGAGTCTCCCTTAAATCCCCCTCATCTCAATTTTACCCCAGTTGGTCAATTACTTGGGTACGCCTAAGGGGAAAGGTACGCTACAAGTGGTATCATAACATGGTTTCTCTCATCTTGGGTAGTGTGTTGATCATGCATTCATGTCAATTGCATACGTGTTCCTCATGCTTATGTTCTGTGTTCTTGTCGCATATGTATGGAATTGGTGATAGCTACAATGATCTCACCATGTGAAAGTTTATGGTGATTGGATGTGGTCGCCATAAGTGGATGTCAGTTTTATATGAATTTTTTATGCATGTCAGTGTCGATATGTTGTTATGAATGTGTATTCATGGTTAAGACTATTTTCCATGAGATCATTGTATGCATCTTATCTCATCATGATGTTGTTCATAATGTATGATGCGGATATGTTTTTCGAGATACAACATGATATCTATATCATTGAATTGAAGTTGCACACTCAATTTAGGGGTAAGAGAAGATCATCATCGAGATTCTATTTTTTGCATGCAGGTATGTTGTTAATGGGTGTTATAAGAATAAGGGTTATTGATAAACATTTTTTCATTTTATTGTTGTTATGGTTACATGTATGATAGATGTTAGTGAATCAATGTTTTTATATGTACGCTCGTCAGATATTCATGCATGGTAGTAACTTTCTTCGATAATTAGTGCTTTCTTGGAGCAATTCAACATTGTTCCAAGGAGGAGGAAAGAAATAAAAGGAAGGAAAGGAAAGAGAAGGAAACATAAAGTCAAGAAAAGCATGATCTAGCATCTTCAGGAGGAATACTTGCAGGTAACATATTACATGTGTGATTTTCTAGCTAGTTTGGACATGCATGGCTTATGCATGTCAGTATTTGGTTATTTTGTTGTCGGTGGGATGGTTTTTCTAGTTTATGATAGTGATTTGAAGCCTTGCCTTGCCTTTTTATGGATTCCATGGCATGTTTGGATTTTTATCTTCGTTTTGAGCTTTGGATTTGCTAGATGGATTTCATAATCCGGGGAGGAGGTGGTCTCAAGGTTCATTCCCAAAGGCCTATGAATACCTTGACTAGTTTTGGTGGGATACACAATAAATCCTAAGGGAGGTGTCTCAGTTAAGGGCCTAGTGACCCAGGATCGAATTGCGCTAAATCCTAAGAGACAGGGAGCTAAAAAAATTCTCAAGGTTAGTGATGGATTCCGAATGGAATTTCCAAGTTGTTCTCAGTTTTTTTATTGGTGCACCAATTTGGTGTGATATTGGTATGGTGAGGGTGGAGGTGGTTTACCCTTTGGATTCTGTTGGTTATTTTGGATTGGTTTATTCATCATATCCCACATTCATTCTTGGAATATGGAATGGGGGTGACTTGCTAAAGAGAGATTTGGCTCAACCATGTCTATGGTCGAGTGGAACGTGGAAGTCCTGAACCTGGTCAGTTTTTTCTTATGTTTAATTGAAGGTAACTTTTATTTCTTTTGATCCTATTATTATATGGATTTAATGGCTATATTCTCACTCTTATTTCCATGGTTTTATTTTAGTTATAAGCATGTTTAAATGACTAGTTCATGTGATGGTTATTTCATGTATTTACTTGTAATTGGTAAAATGATGGATGCAAGAGCTAATTTCTACCATGTATGGTTAAGGAAGAAGGTGGTGATAATTCTTGTAACATTTCATAAGTTTTTTCGGTCATTTATGCTTTTTCTTGTATCATAAACCTGTAGCTTACATTCATGTGAGGTGTTTGATAGAATGACAATCTCGATTGGGGATGGTGAGACTTAGTTCTGAAGTCAATTTTTGTTCTATTAGTGTTTTCATTATGTTTTTAATGGATTCCGAAAGTTGGAAAAGTTTCTAGGCAGTGGCTAGAATTATGGGCTTGAAATGTTCCCTAAACCTCATGGATGTAGGCATAGTTCCAGGAAATTTAGTTCCTGTACGCATGCATTTAGGCTTATGCATGTGTCTAGACCTTCCCAAATGCATGGATGCAGTATTGTGGTAGTTTCCAGGGGGTTTTCTTCATGAAATCTCAGTGGGACTAGGGACAAGTTAGGTGGCTAATTAAGATAGCCTCTAGGGGTCTTGTAATATGTGGTATAGGTCTCTGTTATGGTTTTCCTTTTTTATTCCACTTTCCTAAAGCCACTAAGGAGGTTGAGTCTCTCTTAACTCCCCCTCATATCAATTTTACCCCAGTTGGTCGGTTATTCGGGTAGGCCTAAGGGGAAAGGTACGCTACAAGTGGTATCATGGTTTCTCTCATCTTGGGCAATGTGTTGATCATACATTCATGTCAATTGCATATATGTTCCTCATGCTTATTGTCTATGTCCTTGTCACATATGTATGGAATTGGTGATAGTTGCAATGGTCTCACCATGTGAAAGTTGATGGTGATTGGATGTGGTTGCCATAAGTGGATGTTGGTTTTATATGAATTTTTTATGCATGTCAGTGTCGATATGTTGTTATGAATGCATATTCATGGCTAAGACTATTTTCCATGAGATCATTTTATGCATCTTATCTCATCATGATGTTATTGATAATGTATGATGCAGATATGTTGTTCAAGATAGAACATGATATCTATATCATTGAATTGAAGTTGGACACTCGATTTCGGTGTAAGAGAATATCGTCATCTAGATTGTATTTTTTTCATGCAGGTATGTTGTTAATGGGTGTTATAAGAATTAGGATTATTGATAAACATTTTTTCATTTTATTTTTGTTGTGGTTACATGTATGATAGATGTTAGTAAATCAATGTTATTATATGTACGCTCGTCAGATATTCATGCATGGTAGTAACTTGTTGGCTTTTTATGCTAGTTAAACTTGATTATTATGTTGTATGTTGTTGATGAGTATGTTATGTTTTGACTTGTTGTTTTTACATGTTAGTTAACTTGATGATTATGGTTATGGAATTAAGATATTGATGTTATATGTATCATGCTAATTTTGATATGCCCATGTGGATATTTATGGTTGTTACATTCATGTATGATTTAAGATGTTATGATATTATGACATACTAATCTAGACTCACTCTGTATATGTGATTGTTATGAAAGAAGACAATTGTTTATGACCCTATGATGTGAATGTGTTAGCTAGTTATTGCTATGGATATCATGACCTTATTAAGTTTGAGTTGATGTGCTATAAAGTTATATCATGCTAATCCATACTGATTGTGCAGACAAGGTGACCTCCCCCAAGATACCTTAAGGTATGAGGTTTCTTATGTCGACTACTTGATGCATAATTGTTTGATTATGTCATCTATTTGGTGCTGAGCAATTGGTACGTATTATTTCGTCTATTTGATTTATCCAACATGGTATGTTTATACTTTTTTTAAATGTTTTATTAATCACAAGATATGCATATGTGATGATAATATTGCAAGAAGAAATGATCTTGTTTTAAGATGGTTGTACTAACTGACTATGTGTTGAGATAGTTAATGTATACTTGAGTATAAGTAGCTAGTAGGTGTAGTATTATGATTTTGACTATTATTTTATTATGCATGGTTGTTGGTATTAGTGGAGGTTGATTTTAGTAAATATATGGTGTTTTGATATTTGGAACATGTGATTGACATGTGTGAATAGTTGTAGGGAACCATGCTTGGTTTTAGCATGACAAGGTAATAGTTTATATGTGTATATAGCTAACAAATGGGTGATGTGAAAATACATTGGAGGACTCGATTGCATTAAGGTAAATGGTAAAAGAAAGGAATTGGGTAAGAATTCCTTTGGTTATGATTTGAAACCCTAATTCCAAACGAATGAGTGCTTTGCATATACGAATTCTTCCTAAACCTAATATTGCATGACATTATGTGAATATGTGCTATATTTATGAACATGTATTTGAAAATTATAAGATCTAGTTTCTAGTTATTGTTGGATGCATCAACAGATTCGAGTCCCTTGAGTGATGATATATGTATGTGGTTAGATAGAAGACAATGTTCCTAGCACAAAAAGCTAAGATAATTGTTATATCTATTTATGCGCTGACAATTGTGTGGTTGTGGCATTATGATGTAGGGATTAAATAGAAAAATTTACTTCCATGTAATGTTGGAGAAGGACTAGGTTTAGTTTTCCTTTGGAAGAATTGGGGACCCATAGGCATTGACTCATGGTGTTTGTTTCTAGTCTAGTGCTTTTGGCCTCTTGTGGTATGTTTATGCTTGAATTGTAGTTTTGTTTATGATTGTTACATGATCATGCCACTTTGTTGCAGTGTTGTTTTGCTTTTGCTTTTTCATGGTCTTCCTCTTCTTGTTTCTTCTTGTTTGCTTTTGTTTTCGAGTCTTGGGAATTATTTGTGAAGAGAGGAAAGTAATGGAGCTTAGGGAACGTTGTGTGGTACCTAATATCTAATGAAAGACATGGATGAAGCTCGATGAGTGAGTAAGTGCAATGAAAGATAAGAATATGATAGTTGGTTTGACTCGTTGGGTTCATTGTGGTAAATGGATAGTGGCAATATATACATGAGAAAGGAAAGAGAAAATTTAATTTAAGGAGGGTTGTTGCATGGAGTCAATTTTTTGTTTATTAGTGTTTTCATTATGTGTTTAATAGATTCTGGAGGTTACAACAAGTTTTGGGTAGTGGCCAAATTTTTTGGCTTGAAAAATGCCTTAAACCTTGAGGACACATGCACAATTCTGGGAAATTTAGTCCCTGGACACAAGAATGCTTTGTTATGCATGCATCCAAAGCCTCCCATATGCATGGATGTCATATTTTGGTAGTGTACAGAGGGTTTTCATCATGAAATCCTAGTGGAACCCATGGAAAGGTTGGGTGGCTTGCTCGCATAGCCTACGGGGGTCATGTAGTCGGTGGTAGAGGTCTGTGTTATGGTTTTCCTCTTCAATTACACTTACTTAAAGTCACCAAGGAGGTTGAGTATGTATTAACTGCACCTCATATCATGTTTACCCTAGTTGGCTGGTTACTTGGTTAGGCCTGAGGGGAGAGGTACTTTACACCTTACAATGTCAATCACTTGGATAGGTTATTCATCAAATTAAATTAGGAAAAAATGCACATGGTATGGAACAACCTCCACCAAATGCACCTTATTTTTGTAAAATCCCACGGAAAAAGAGTATCGACCTTATTAGGTTATCCCTTAAGTGTCTTATCAAGTCGAGCAAATCCAAACCCAACCATTCCAAAATTTGCAAGGTTATCCTCAATCTGTACAAAGAGGTTATGTGTATGCTAGTTATCAGAATCCTCCCTATTCTGGTATCCAAGTTCCTCTCTAGCATAAGCCTCCTTATCCTAGAGCGAAAATACCTATTGCTCAAGCCATCCCATCTTATCTAGGGTATCTTCCACTGGATTTCAAGAGGCAGTTTCCATTTGTGGTGACTCTTGAATTACCCAATTTGACTCAGCTCATCAACGATCGCATTCCTCATTTTCCTTCGTAGCCAATAATTCCTATAAAAATATCTTATGATATCAAAAATTAAATGGTAATCCTAGATAATACCCATCAAAACACGTCATGACTTATCATGTGTGATGTTCATGAGCTCCCTCAATGATGATTTTATTCATTTACATCTTTTCCAGTGTAAACTTGTCATTATGGCAGCAAAATGGTAGATTGAATTACCGAGAGCATTGTTCAATAATTTAAATTCCTTAGCTACTACCTTCCTAACACATTTCCAGTTACCCATCTGATATGAGACTGGAATGAAAATTTTAAGCAATTTCAAAGAGAGTAATTCCAATCACATTCCTCATCATATTTATGAGTGGCGACGTCGTCGTTGATTGGTTAAAAAATATGTTCCTGATCAATTGTTGGTGGAATGATTTCTCGTGCACAATATTTGGATCTCGTGTACACCCAATCTCGCACGCTTTATGATAAAATACCAAATGCTCTGAGAACCTTCACCATTGTTCCTCAACCTCCTATAAAATAATCGCATGCTCGTGATGGTGTAATTGGTTTTAAGAACTCACAATCGGTGAGTAAACCATCTAGTTCTACACTTGTCATGATTGCCCAAAACCCTCCATCTACACCTCCTACATCTTGTACTTCCAAGACCAATTTTGTTCAATCTAATAAAGAAAAATATCAACAGCAACAAGGAAGTAAGAAGAAAGGAAAAGTTAAAAAGAATAAATATTTTACTCCACAAGATAAACAAAACACTCCATATTCTAAAAAAAAAATTAAAACCTAATTATCCATGTTTGATGTGTAACAAACCAGGTGGAAGTGAACCATTTCCTGAAATCTTCTACTTCACCCACTGTGTTGAATTAAATCTTCTAGTTCACTGACCGTGTTAAATAAACCATTTCTTGAAATCTTCTACTTCACCCACTGTGTTGAATGATCCGTTTCCAAATCAAGAGACTCATATGGTTGTTCGAGATCTTATTTCCTCTAACTCAATTTTAATGCTTTCCTCCACTAAGTCAAAACATTATGTTATAGTGATGACCTGAAGTAAATACTATGGTAATGTGAATTCCCTGAAGGCTCAAGCTATGGATCAACCTACCAGTTCCGCTACACCTCCATTTTTTCCACCCCTCCTATGATTCCTACAAAATTGACCATTAATCCTCCTAAATGAATTATTCATAAAGTTTATTTCAAAGGTCATGCGAGAGTTGCTCAAAGTTTTAACGTACTTGAAGACCTCGCATAGTCTCCATAAAATATTTCCACTCTTGATTTGTTTCAAAAATGTCCCACCCGCAAGAAGAAATTGGTTTCTTCTATCGAATATATTGATCCTTGAGATTGCAAACTAGTCATTTTCAATCAAAAGAACTATTTGCCTCGAATTTTGGCCCAATTAGATTTTATGATCCATTTTTTCGTTCACGTTAATAGCATCCATCATTCTATTGTGGATGAGAGAACCTCAACCTGTATTATGTCCTTATATTGCTAGAATGAAATTGGTTCTCCTAAATTGAGTGAGTCACCAAGAACTTTGAAGGCTTTCAAAAAAATAACTTATAAAAGTTGTGGAATTTTAAACTCATGAAAAATAGAATTAAGAGGTAAATATGTATCCATAGAAGTTGAATTCATTAACAAACTTCTAGAATATAATCTTATGTTAGGTCTCATGTAGGTTTACACCATGGTTGTTGTCGTTTTGACTTATTTCAACCACCGTTAACTCCAATCCACTACCCCTTTGATAAGTTGAACAAATATGAGATTTGTGTAAGCATACCTGCTTACAAAAATATAGCAAGACCATTGTGTAGCACATGGAAGTGTGACAAAATGTTCGAGAAGATAAGCCACAATGGTCCAAAATCTTTTATCACCAGCATAAATCATCACGTGTTATTCCTTGAATGTATACAACTATCCAAGTTCATGTACTCTGATTGCAAAGTTCTGCAAAAATGTCCAATCAGTATCCACTTATCATTATGAATTTACCTTCCATGAGAACACTGTCTTTGGCAAAGTTTCTAAAATTCAGTGGACGCCACGTGAGTTCAATCCTCATTAGTCCGACTAGGGGATATAAAGTAGACAAATAAGGGTCCATTGACCCTTTGCAATTTAATGAAGCAACGTAGTTTCTCGCTAGTCCTAGATATATTTTTGTCAACATAAACCTTA
Organism: Pinus albicaulis; assembly: GCA_034641835.2. NCBI lineage: Eukaryota > Viridiplantae > Streptophyta > Pinopsida > Pinales > Pinaceae > Pinus > Pinus albicaulis. The sequence goes on from CM076578.1 coordinate 315,965,291, forward strand.
GGGCTACCCCCCATAGCCTCCAAGTTGTTGCACGCTGCTTTCAACGTATCAGGTGATGTGTAAGGTACTCTTACCAAGCATAATTGAATGAGATCATATATATATATATATATATATATATATTTCACATTCTGCATATTAAATTCCTAATACATGCCCTAATCATATTTCTAAGGACAATCCAAAAAATTAATTTTCTTTTAAAAAAATTCAAAGAACTCTAAAGAATCTAGTAATAGAATAAGAATATGTTCTATGATGATGACGATGATGACAATGATGATGGTTGACGTCCACTGAGACCAATCTTTGGTCTATCGGACCTAAAGAAAAGAGTTATTTAATTTGTTTTAATATTTTATTCCTATGCTCAAAAAGCTTGGGGAGAAGCCTCCCGAGCTCACTATAATTTTGACATCTTAAAAGGCTAGGAAGGTCAGTATTGCAACAAAGATTATGAAATTGAGCTCTAATGTGGTTGTACGTGGGGCACTCTAAGAGAAAGTGATTTTCATGCTCGATGTTCATATTCTCACAGAGATGGCAGATCCTTTCCATCCATGGTGTTTTAGGAACTGTCCAACGACCTGTTTCACTATGGAGCTCATGAGAGTTCGTTCTAATCTTGGCTATATTAATTTTCTTTTTTGAGCTAGTTAAAACAGAGAGATACTTTTGATCTTCTAGGGTGGGGTTGATGACCTCCTTATAATATTTTAATTTTTTTTAGCTGCTAGATCTTTCTCACACCACATTTTTTCTTTGAACTTAGAAGTAACAATTTTTTTAATGTTATTAATGTTTTGCAATGCAACATTCTCGTCGATCTCCTAATGGTTTAACCAGGCCCTGGTGTCTTTATACCAACCTCGTTTAAGCCTTAGGTGGTTTTGGCTGGAATTTAAAGCTAGCTTAGGAAGTCTATGGTCTCTTATGCTATTGAGCTTGTGCTTGTACAACAGAAGCCTAGTCATAGCTAGGCTCTCGATAGGGGAAAGACCCACTTCTATAAGGAGAATAGGATAGGGTGTATTGCTTTTAATTTTAAGGTTATACATTATAAAACGCTTCTGGATTTGCTCAATATTTCTCCAGGATTCTCTAGAGATGTTGCAACCCCAAACCTCACATCCATATAAGATAATAGGAGTGACTAAAGTTTCAAAGAGGAACTTCTTTCTATCCCACATTACGAGGTTTGTCATTTTACAATTATTTTCAAGACCAAAATAAGCTTTCCACCCCCCATTAATCCTTTTCTAAATGCTATAGTTCCAGTTGAGCTTGTGATGAATATCAATTCCTAAGTACTTGTAAGAAGACACTTCCTCCAAGTTACTATTTTCATACATAAAATTAGCGTAAGTGTCCTTCTTGGATTTGATAATCATAACTTTTGTTTTGTCAGTGTTAACAGACATACCCATGGTAGAGAAGAAATCCTTAAGAAGTCTAAGTTGCTTATCAAGATCAGATGGGCACCTTGCAAGAAGAACAATATCGTCAGCATAGAGAAGAAGGATGATGACTATCCCAGCTAAGATTGTGCCAGCACATCCTGCTTCCTCTAAACAACCTTCTAGCTTGTCGATGTAAATTCCAAATAGGGTAGGGGAGAGGGGGCAACCTTGTTTAACTCCGATATTACACTTAATATCTTTTGACCACCCCTCATTGCTCTTTAACTTGGCAATTACATTCTCATATAACCTTATAGCGGCCGCTCTTAGTTCGAAAGGAACATTTAGCTCTTCTAATCTATTCCATAGGTTGTTTCTAGGAACCGTATCGAAAGTCTTTCTAAAGTCCACAAAGCAACATAAGAGATTGGATTTATCATTGCGGCATTCCTCCACAATGATCCTAAGTGTAACGAGGTGGTCCGTTGTTGAGTGCTGCCTTCTAAAACCCGCTTGGCCTTTAGCCCGCTTACCTTCACTTTCAAGCCAAATGCTCAACTTCTTTTCCAAAATAATACCATATAACTTGGCTAAGAGAGGGCTGATCATAATTGTTCGATAATTAGAGTGGTTATTTGTATCCCCACTTTTAAAAATAGGGATAATGAGGCTCTGAGTCCAAGGTTTGGGGAACCCTTGCTTGACCTCTTGGTTGAAAAGCTTGTGGATGTGGGGGATGAGGACAGGACCTCCAATTTTTAAGATTTCCACCTGGTAACCTTCAATGTCTTTAGCTTTCCCATTTTCCAGGCGTTTAACCCCAAAATCAATGTCTTCTAATGAGAAAACTTCTTTCGTTGTGAGCAGGGTTTCAAAATCCCTAGCATTTGGAGATTCATAAAGCTTTTTAAGATAGGAATTCCAGTCGTGTAAAGAAATTTTATTATTATCTTTAGTTTTCCTAGTTAGAATCTGCCTCCAGAATTTCTTAGGAGCCACCTTAGAGAGGTGTAAGAGATTCTCTTGTCTTTTATGAATATATTGCCTTTTTTCCCTTTTAGTTAGGGCTTTGTATATTTTTATCTTGTTAATTTATTGAGATTCATCAACAACTTCCTTAATTGCTCACCTCGCACTTTTACAATTTTTTTCATACCATGTGTTGGTTTTGCTATTTCCTTTATTACTTGAGACTTCAATTGAGAACATGTTAATAGAATATGAGAGGGTTGTAGTAAAATTATGATAGAGGTCATCTATGTTGTTTATACTAGGTAAAGGAAGAAAATTAGTATTTAATTCATTTAGAAAGAGATCGGTTTTATTTCTGTCAAAGATTAAGTTCTTTTGAATATAAGGATTATCTGCTATGGGATATCTATGCATGAAAAAATTGAGAGTTATGAGTAAAGGCCTATGATCGGAGTTAGGCTCGTGGTCGTCTAAGATGTCAAAATTTATTATTTCGTCGTATAAAGGGAGATCGGAAATAACATAGTCTACCATGCTCCTGCCAAGCCCATGGATGCAGGTCATCTTGCTAGAATTCGGCCACTTCTTTAGACCATTGCAAATTATGAGATCCTGAGCACTATAGAGTTTGACTAGCTACGACCCAAACAAATTATCCCCGATGTCTTCAGAGCTCCTTTTGTACTGGCTAGCCATAGCAAGGTCTTCGTCTAACCAATGAGGATTGGGGTTGGAATGATTTCTTAGAAGAATAGGTTGGTTGCTTGAAGTTCAAGCATTAAAGTCACCCATTAAAAGGATATTACCTTCATTCCTTAGGCTAGAAATATCATTCTCTAAACCATTGTAAAGACTATTTTTATCTAGATTCTTTTTCTTATAGGAGTTACAATTAATGGGGGAAAAATAACAGATTGATATGTAGGTCTTTTTATCATTAATTTCCGTAATCTCAATCCAACTATATTGGTCATAAGGGTCATTTTTATAAATCCTAGCATGGGAGGAGATGTTCTTCTTAATGTAGCAAGCTATGCCCCTAATGCCTCTATTGGAGGATCGCTTGTTCCAGGTAGACCATAGTGCAAAGCCATCTATGTTAGGGACCTTAGATTCTTCGTGCTCCCAAATTTCAACAAGCAATATAATATCAACATCATTTGAGATCCAACTTAGCTTGGGGCTTTTGTTCCATGGAAAGCCCCAACAATTCCAAGAAAGAATTCGGAGCATGTTGAATTGCTATTTATTACTATATTTTTGGTTTCTATCTCGAATAACTGCTTTTCTATTTCTGATTATTGCCCATTTTCCTTCCTTCCTGGCTTCTTTTACCTTTTGAACTTCCTTTCTTAATTCTACTTGATCTTATGGAATGATATCTTCGTTTATAAATATTATTGTTCCTTTTAGACTTGAGGTTTTACTAATTATGTCATACTTATGGACACGTTGCATCCGCCTTTATTTATATATAATGGATATTAATTTTTTTTTCCATTAAATCAAAAAATTACAAATACCTCTAAAGAATCTAGTAATAGAATAAAAAAATTCAATGTATAAAATGGATGTTATTTTGTTTTCATTAGTATTTTTTAAAGGTTATGTATCAAATGTATATTAAAAACTAAATAAACTATTCATATTTGTTATATGTTAGAATGGAAAAAAAAAATATATCTTCTTTTATTTGTATAAATTCCGTATAAGACTATTATTTAAAATGGATAATGAAATATTTTACTTGTGGATGACATTTAAAGAAAAAAAAATGTTATTAGTTTATTTTTATTTTAATTGTTACATGTGAGTTAAACATAGAATGAATTACATATCATGTACTATCAATTCTATTATTTTTACATGACTTCTATCATTCTATGTTAAGCATGGAATGAATTACATGTCTCTCTAATATTTAAATGTAAATTGTTTTTCTCTTTACTTTCAATTACTTTATTTCTGTATAAAGTGGATGTAAAATTAAGGTGGAAATTAAAGTATTTTATTTATGGGAAATTGGATTTTTTTGTTATTTCTTTCTTTTTTCAATTTTTTATTTTAAGTATTATTTTATTGTTTTTAAATGTGTTATACTCTACAACATGGTGTAAATATAGACATTTCTTATGCCCAATTAGCTATATAGTTAACTATCACAAGTGTGCTTATAACAATTCTTTGATGAGAGCTATTCAATCAATCTCCCATTCAAAAAGGAATGGATGGTGATCAATGGCCATGATCACCATCATGCTTAGACATTCTAGATGTAGTGGCACAACTTGAGGGATTATGAGTGCGGAGAAGGGGGTGCACTACATAGGTGTGGGGCTCATAGGTTATATGCTATAGGGTTTGGTACTTTGTTTATGTTCATATTCAATACTCTAAATGTAATTTATTTGGATAGTTATAGTTGTTGGCATTGTAAAGTCAGGCCCCACCTCAAAGGTGACTAGTTATTAAGGGAGCTAGAGTAGTGCAATCTATGGTTAAGTGGTGTAACCTAGGTTTGTAGCTAGTAGATGAATTTTGTAGGTTTTGTAGCTACTGCAAACAAGTTCTTAAAATAGAAAAATAAACAATGGAGAGAACATAAAACAAATATACACACATATTTTCCCCTACATCCCGAAACCAAGACTACTAGATTGATTTTTCATTAAATTACTTTCAATGTTACTATACATATATATACATTTTGATTAAGATTTCATAAATCCCAATAGAATAACCCTCGATTAGAACATAAACATAGTTACTTTGACTAGATCCACAAAATACCATGGGTAGAAAACAGTCATGTGCAAAACCTATGCACAAAAGCATGGGTAGGTCCACCCATCGTCTTTGGGTCTGCCCCCCATCTTTGGTAATTATAGAGTGGCTAAAATATTGGACTCGTTCCTACTTTTAGATTCTTTCTTGGAGGATAATATAAAGATAAAACAAGGAATTTCTTCAAGCGTAAATTAGATCTCTACCAAATTCTTTTGGAAATGGCCTCCACTATGGGCAAGCTTCACATCCATTTTAAAGTAAGTCCAAAACAACTGAAATATGCCACATCCATTCCCACCATAAAAGAAGTTTTCTAGCCTTAAGACCTCATTAGTATAGAATACCACCAAATTCAATTCCTTAAATCTCTTAGGGCATAAAACCACAACAATCACTTAGTCTATTTAGAAATTTAAAAGAGACAATTTGGCTCTATAAGATATTAAGGCCTAGATTCAAAAATTGCAACAACTCTAATTCAATATGATATGAAATAATTATATAAAGAATGATTCATATCAACACAAAAATATGGAAAAAGAAACTTCACAATAATACATTAGATATACATTAAATTAAAATTATTTAATTCTAATAAATACTGTACCATATTCTATACTCAAACTTGCCTAAGAATAAATGGAATCCACACTTTTAACATCCTTTCTTATAAGAATAAATAGAATCCACACTCTTAACATCACTTATTCAATCCTTAAAAATTTAACAAAAATTTAAAAGTCTATCCAGAATTTTTGAACAAAATTAAAATTTATAAGTCTATACAGACTTTTCTAACAAAATTGACGAGGAAAAAACTAAAAAACTAAAAAAAAAAAAAACATTTCCTGAATTAGCTAGACTGGCGATAACTAATATAGAATTGAACACAACACAATGATTATGTTTGGCCTGCATCTAAAAATGACTTTCAAATCTCCACGGTTGCTGCAGACACGATCATGCCCGCAAAGCCCTCCCCACCATCGTCGTTAACTTCAATAAACTGCCTGCTTGACGGATTAAACAGATCAGAGATGTGTTTTCCTGGCTGAAAAGAGGTCCGTAGCCCAATCCGCTTACAAAAATTTGGTCGCAACACCGTGTAGCGCACGTATAGGATGCAATAGTGGGGGGATTCGGAAGAGATGCTACATCACCATGAGGATCCTTCTCCACATCATACTTCTCCACCTGTTGGTCGGTGAACTCGTACAACTCCCCAGAAGAAGAAGAAATCACACAACATCTCCATACATTTCCCATGAAATAATTCCGCCAATGCTCCGTCATTCTCCACGTCCCCTCACTCGGATCGAAAATTTCACTTTCGCTTTCGTCTATCACCATGAATTTACCTTCCACAAAAGCACCGCGGCATCCATAGCCGTGCGGTTCTATCATAGGACGCAAAATTTCCCACTTGTCTTTCTCCGCGTCATATGCTTCTGCAGCTGCAAGAGGGATGCCAGGATCACCAATACCGCCAGCGACGTAGACAAGTCCGGTGGAAGAAGACACAGAGCACGCAAAGAATAATCGACGTGTAGGCATGTCGGCTCCGCGGCGCCATCTGGCAGACTCAAAGTCATAAATGTAAACACTCTTCACCAATCTCGCATTGGATGAGTTGTATCCGCCTATGAGAAGTAGCTTCCGATTCGCAGCCATGCACTGACACCGTATTGGCATTGGCATTTCATCAATGGGAGTTAGCCTTTCCCAGATGCCCTTCACAGGGTCGTATACCGTTACTATATATCTGTAATGCATAGGTCTGATATCTTCTTGATTGAAGAAAATAAGCTGCTCACTCACCCCACATTTCTTCCTGTCAGCATAAAATGTAGGGCTACTGAGTATAGCCTCCCAGCTGTAGCACACAGCTTTCAGCGTATCGTGTGATGCGTAAGGCACCCTTAGCAAACACTGTCGAACCACATCCTCGGGAATAACCTCCATTAAGGCACTCTAAATACAGAAATTTCCAGATCGATCGATCAAGTTTATCCAAAGCTTTACCACAGTACATAAAGAAGTAAACAATAGGAAAGACGGTAAATCAAAATATAAAAGTGCAGTTAAATATATAGTGTAGATGTGGGGAAACCTAATTTCAAACTGACACAAAAGGGACTTAGGTGATAAACATGGTGATGTTATTTAGTGGTAATATGAAAATATATAATTTTTTAATTCATAATATAAGTAGAGGGAAACATTTAATATAAATTTGACCAGTCAATACTTTGACATGGTAATGCTTTACCTAAGAATGTTTTATTTAAAATATATAAAGTCTATTTATAGTGATAAATTGCACTAAATAATTATTTAAAATATAGTAATATAGATAAATGGCATGAAATGGATTAGTTAGTTGATTAATTTAGGGATTTTTTAATAGATAAAGTATTTCAACACATTTTTTTATGGTATTTTTCATGTATTCTATGTTGATTTATTATTATTGTTTTATATTTGGAGCTTTTAATTTTACGGGTGTATTTTATTTTTTGTTATTAATTATAATGTGAGGATGATAAATATTAATAATATAAAATATGAATTTGAAAATTTTCTAATAATAACTATAAAATTGGTACATGAGAGTCTTTTAATTCTGGGACCATCAAATTGGTGCATGAAAGCCCCTTGATTGTGGCATGACCAAATTGGTCCATGAGTCCCTTGTTTGTTGTACAAGGGACCCGTCTCTCAGTGGCAATTTGAATGCTAAAATATATTGAGGTGTAGCCAATGGTTCTTAGCTCAAGTGGTTGGGATTCTGGCTTGCACATGTTCAAGTCTTCGGAGGTATGCTATAGTGTGTACTAATTAGGCTATTGGAGTGGCCAACCCCACGGGGCTTTTACTTCGTTAGTGGAGAATCTTCTATTTTGTATTTATTATCTGTTTAATATATAAAATCTTAGAGAACTCTATATTCTATGGATATTTATAGAATTTGTTGGAGATTAAGTAATTAGGATATATTCCTAAAATTGAGGGGATTTCTCTCAACTTCCTCCACATATCTAGTAAGGAGTTCTCTCTTTTGAGAAATTCGATATTTTTCCTCGTCCAGAATAAATAGCCATGCAATTCATTTGTAAAGCGAACTTTTTGAGAAAAATTAACTTAATAAGATTTTATGTTTTCTCGTATGTTAAATTATTCCTCTTAACTCTGCATCAATTTATTTAGTTTCTCTAATATGGTTTCATGTATGTGTTTCTTTAGTTTCTCTAATATGGTTTCAAGTATGAGTTTCTTTCTTTGACATGGCGTTATTGTTTCATATGTGTTCTTTCAATGTGGTGGGAATTCTATGTAATATAATAATGTATAACAAGAATCTAGATTTTTAAATTTTGGTTCTAAGAGGATACCATAGTGGTCACTTCATGAGCCATGTTATACTATTAGAGAACTTGATAGAAAATAGAATACTTAATATCCCAACTATACATAATAATTCTCGTCTTTCTTTTTCACTTAAATTCCATACATCATATTTTTCAAAGCATTGTTAGCTTATCGTAAGTCATCCATCTAGGTCCTAATAAAAGTCATGAAGACCCATGTGTAAGATCATTGAAAGTTTAAAAGTGAAAGTGCTTGAGATAGTAACATATATAAACAAGTTAAAAACCTCAATATAAGAATGTTATAGCTATGTTAGTTCACCATAAACCCTTAACCCCTAGTCATATGCTTAATAATGCATACTCATATAAAGAAAGTAAAAGAAACCAAATGTTACTTCAAATGAAAGAAAGAAAGAGAAAATAGATGAATGCAAAATGGGGTAGTAAAACAAACTACCATGTGTGAATTCTATGTCTAATTCACCCTCATGAAGGTCGTCGTTGATGTAAATGAAGGGACATAAATATTGAAATCTAGCAAAATAAGGCCTACACATTATATATGACTATGAAATTTTACTCATGAAGTTCCCCCATTCTACTTCGATGAATTATCCATCACATTTATTGATCCAACTGGCTCTAGACACCTTAAGGAGACCAAGAGGGCTAATGATATGTCAAAATTCAAAATGGTCAGATTACCCTAGAGCTAGGTTCAGGTTGAAGTAATCGTCGCCCTCATTTCCAACGGTATGAACATATCTCCAATCCAAGCACATATGGAGAAGTTAGAGAAAGTCAAAGTTTTGGTCAAAGTTGGGCATGAAGCATGTTTAACTATCCCACAAATTCACTGTCAACCAGAAAGGAACCCAACTCCCAAAAAGGGGCTAAATTATGGCCTCGTTAATTTTCCCAATGACCCTTAATTTCATTAAAATGAAAAAAAAAACCATTATTTTTTGAATAAAAAATATATTAAAAAATCGAGTGGCGAGTCATGACTCCCACCACCCCCTTGGACCTTATTATATTGAAATATTAAATGTGGAGCATGGGCCATAACCCTCATCACCCCCTCCGCCCATGGCCACAATGTATATTGTATATTGTATTTTGTTAATACAATGATATATATATATATATATATATATAGTTTCTAGCAAACAATTATGTGGGTGGGTGGGCCACCTATGATGGACCCGGCCCACGCCAATCCCACATCCAAAAATATAACATAACGGTTGGAGCCAGTGGGAGTTGAACCCACGACTGGCAGACCGGTCCTGCCCACGCAACGGCTCCACAACAACCAACCCTCATATTAACACCAATGGCTATGCTATATGAAAATGCACCCAAAAAAAATGTCAATGGTTATATGTTAAGGCATATGCGCCCAAGCATTGTGAAAATATGGAGAGAAGGGATTTGATCCCCCGACCTCTGCACCTCCAGTCATCTGCCTTAACCACTAGGCCATGGGCAGAGGCTTTGTAAACTCTACCACCCCACCACCTTATAAACCCTCAACTGTTGTGAGTTCGAGGCAGAAAGGTGGATGAAGGCAGAACGGAAGGAGAACGAGAGGGAGGAGCTCGAGAATGAAACAAAGAATGGGGTATTGTACATTGGAACCATGACACAGCTCTAGGAGGTAGAGTGATGGCATGTATTTCGAGATAATGAATATTCCTTTGATGCCCAAATATTATTTACGAGGTAAAATCACTCTTTGTCAAAATGTATTCAAGTTTATATTAATTTTTCTAAGATTTTTGTAGGGAACGAAATGGCAAGGTAAGATTTGCCTTTTGAGCAATCGATTTACAGATTCCCCATAGAAGAGAATCTTCAAGAATCTTGAGGGAATCTTCTAGATTCCGTAGAGGCCAAAATTCTGCGTAGTTGGAATGAGGTCAACTTTATACTCATTCTTCTCAAAATTTCGCAAGGATATAAATCGTGAGGTCAGATTCCTGTTTTTGAGTTGTAGATTTTCCAGTCAGTCGTGGAGCAACATATTGGAGGAATCTATGGGGAATCTAAAGATTCCTTACGTCCCAAATTTTGACAGTGTCAAAATTCAGAAAATTGACAGTCGATCCTACACCTCTCGATGAAAAAAATCCAGTGCTCCAGTCAGATTTTCCGTAAGAGCCATATATTTTTAGGCCATTTTCCAGAGTGGGGTAATGGTGTTAGACTTCAGAGTGTGAGCGGTCGATTTCATATCATTCGACTCCATGATTTCTATAGTGCATTCATATCCAATAGCTGAGCAACCTATTCTTCAACCAGCATCAAAGCTGATGTATATGAAGTGTTGTTGCCATGTACTTCATTGATTATTGTTGAAAGATGTTTTATGTTGAGTCAGTTCTTGCTTGATGTATGATGCAAATCTTGATTTTATGTCATGTGATATGTACTCATCATGGATGGTTATTTACGTTCTGACATCCCTTGTTTCCTCGATGTCGAGTACTCTTTTTCATCACGTGTGAGGTTTTCATTTTGATAGGAGGTTTTTTATGAGTGAGAATTCGTTTTAGCAGGACGTCTTGTGGACAGAATTTTCCACTCATGTCTAAGGCATGTTTCCTTGTATGACAAGAAAACAATGTCCATGTACATCATCACATTTTCCAGCACCAAATGAAGTGGCCAACACCATCGAGATACTGAGGCCCTGAGACTTTGTCCACGCTAGACAAAGTTTGTTATTAAACGTCTTGTGTTTAAAAGTTCCTTATTATACTTTCCTCTTAATTATATTTACATGTGTGTTCATTAATTCTTTGATAAAAGGAAATTCTAATACATCACAAAATGTAAAATATTATGGGTAAATCTGGTCCCTGATGGACTCAGATCATTTATGTAATTCTAACTTAGAAATACAAGAAATGCTTCTTGGTCTTTGAAGTGTCACATGTAATTGAGTTTAATGTTGTCAATGCCATGGCTGAAATTATCCCAATGTGTAAACTTTAGATGATTTATTGAGAAGTTGGAAGGAAGAACTTGTATGGTTACTACCTAATATCACATATCTCAAGGTATAACTAACTAATATAGTTGTGTTTCTTTCACCGGTATCCATGTACATGCGTTGGAGGTGGTATCAATGCCATAAATCCATGTAGAATTATTCGAAATTTATGTAATTTCTTTGAGATTTGTGAAACCAAATTAGTATATGACAACCCCTTGTTTATTAGACAAGGGACTCACCTCCTTGTAGTGATTTAATTGCTAAATTATATGGAGGTGTTCATACTCTACCTGCCACTTAATTAGACCATGTGAGGTTACATATGACTATTAAGGAGTGGGAAGCTAAAAATCCTTCCACATATATTTTTTATGAGTGTTCATTGTTTGACAACTAGTTTATGTTTTTCAAAATTTTCCCAAAACTGAATCAATAGATTCTATTTTTCCAAAGATCACCAAAATGGATGAATATCCTCAAAAGGAAGGTAAGAAAATAATGGTAATACCCTTATTGTGTTGTGTAGGGTAGTAAAAGGGTATGTTGTGTGTAGGCTTTAAGCGTGTACAAAAATTACCTGCAAAACGAATTCTTAAAACAAACAAATAAACAATGGTGAGAGCATAAAACATGAAAAAAATATACATAGATATTTTACCCTTGATCCCAAAACGGAGACTATGAAATTGAATTTTCATTATATTCCTTTAAATTTTACAATACATATATGTATATGGTGAAGCATTCATAAACCACAATGCACTAACCCTAGATTAAAACATAATCATAGTTCCGTTTACCGAATATACAAAATACCATGGGAAAAAAGCATAATGCCCAAAAAAATGTGCGTAAGCCATGCAAAAAACCATGGGTATGTTTACCCAGGATATTTGGGTCTGTACGCCATCTTTGGGTCTACATAAAAAAAAAAACTCAGGGCATTGCCTCGAACCCAATGTCATGCGTGATACAATGTACAACGTCTAGAGCTAGTCATGGAAATAATATAACACACACCCAACATTCTCCCACTTGTTATTTTGTTTCCACACAAGGGGTCATAGGAGAGATTATTCATTGGTCCAACCATGCAATGCCCATTTTTTCTCTACACGAAGAAAACCTCATAGTGTTCACAGTCTTTGTCAATTGATTTGCAACATTCTTAACTGTTTCCACCTTTACGAGCAACTCCTTTTTATTCTCAACCATTTACCTCACAAAGTGATATTAAGAATCAATTTTATTTGTTTTTGAATGATAAGTATGGTTCTTTGCAAGGAAAATTACACTTTTTTTGTCATAATCTATCCTTATTTCTTGATGTACCAACCCCATACTTGAATACAATCTCTACAACCAAATGGCTTCCTTTATCACATGACGGCTTTCCATGTATTCAATATATGTAGTTGAAAGGGATACTACAAATTGTATTTTTCTCATCCAACTGACTTCTCCTCAAAATAGGTTAAACACATACCCACTTTTAGATCTTCTCTGATCTATATCTCTAGCCTAGTTTGCAGCAACAAAGCCACATATGTACAAAATATTGTCTAAAACTCGTCTTCCTTGGTAGCACAAATCATAATCGCTAGTGCGACACAAATACCTAAAAAAACACTTCACTCTTGTACAATTCTCCTTCCGTGGTTTTGACATAAATATTCTCAATACTCCCACTAGATGTGCAATATCTACTATACATCAGGCTACCGACTACACATGCATATGGAATAGAGGACATGTCCTCTTCTTCTTCTTATTTCTGGGGACATTATTCACGAGATAAATTTACACCTATAGTAATAAGAAGCTTCATTGGTTTACTATCATGAACATTAAATCTCTTCAATATTGCTTTGACATACTTCCTCTAGTTTAACCAAAGCTTCTTCTTTTCTTGATCGCATTTAATTTCCATGCTCAAAATATAGTTTCTAGTACTAAGATCCTTCATATAGAATTTGGAGGACAATTGGATCTTTAAATCCTGGATAATTTCTTTTTCATTTCAAATCAACAATATATCATCCACATACAAGAAAAAATAAATAACACGGTCACCAATTAATTTAAAATACACACAAAGATCCGATTTTCATCATGTGAAGGCAATCCCTATATATATGTATCAAAATTATGATACCACATCCTTGGTGAATGTTTTAACCCTTATAGATCTGACTTTGTTAAACTGCATACCATTTATTTCTTATCCGTCACTATAAATCCTTTTGGTTTCTTCATGTACATCTCTTCTTACAGATCCCCGTGAAGAAATTATGTCTTCACATCCATCTGTTATACTTGAAAATCAAAAGCAGCAACAACAGATAAAAGTAATCTAATAGAAGCTAACCTGGAAACAAGAGAAAAAATATCGCCAAAATCAATTCTCGACACATGTGAATAACTTTTTGCTACTGACTGAGATTTTTATTTCTCCACCTTGCCTTTTTCATTCATCTTCTTCTTAAACAACCATTTACTTCCAATGGGTTTCCTTCTAGCTGACAACTCCACCATATCCCAAGACTCATTTTTCTCTTAATATGCCATTTCATCAACCATAACCTCTTTCTAGAGTTTTCCATCCTCTGAATACACTTCCTCATTGATCATTATGGGATCATCCCCAATATTAGATAAAGAAAACTTTGAACATAAAGAAAATGGAGTATACCTCTCTAGCTACCCCCTCTCTCGAACTAATTTTCTCAAAATTAGAGTATGTGTATCCTTTTCTTTTGATTCTTTTTCTGATGTAGAGTCTGATTCTTCCTCCTTCAGTTCAAACATTATCTTTTCAGGTCCCTTTTTTAGGACTTCTTCTTTAATTACATCCTTTTCCTCTCTAAACACCACATCTTGTTTTTACACAACCTTCCTTCTCATCAAGTTCCAAAACTTATAACCTTTTAAACCATCCTTATATCCAATAAAAATTCACCTTTCAAATTTACTATCCATCTTTTTTCTTCTCTCCTTTGGAATGTTTACATATGCAACACATCCAAATACCATTTGATGTGAAAGAGAGGGTTTCTTAGTAGTACATACCTCATGTGGAGTCTTATTCTCCAATGTTGATGAAGGTGATTTATTAACGAGGTAACATGCAATATCTACTAGCTCTGCCTAGAATTCCTATCCTAAACCAAGACCACTGAGCATACTTCTTTCGTTTTCCATCAATGTCTTGTTCCTTATTGATAAAAGAACATTTTTTTGAGGTGTGAATGGTGTAGTATTTTTTTGTGATATACCACACTTCTTATATAACTCTTCAAATTCATTCTTGCATAAATCTCCACCATTATATGTCCTCAACACCTTGATATTATTCTTTGTATAATTTTCCACCAGGGCCATAAATTATTTAAACCTATCAAAGGCTTCATATTTACTCCTAAGGAGATATATCCATGTATTCCTTGAGAATTCATATACAAATGAGACATAATAAACATAATTACCAACTGATGGAACCGATACATGTCCAAACACATCACTATGCACAAGCTATAATATCCATTTCACCATTTTAGCACCAAAGGGAAACTCACCCGATTCTACTTCCCATTGATTTGAAAATGGGTTGGATAACTTGTTATGCTTTCAAGAACTTGTTATGGATAATTAAGATATAGCTTATCCTTGACTTGTGCAGAAATCAATACTTAAAAGAGGTTTATGTTTTATAACTGTTTAAGTGCCTTAATAACATTTGTTTTTTCTGATATTAAGCATGTGCAACAATCATATAATGCCAAAAACAAGCATCAACACATAACAACAAATTTAATAAAGGATTTCACTCGAATATTGTGTGCTACATCTCCTTGAGCCTTTGTCAACTAACTTCTCTCTTTGGGATTATGATGAAAAGATTCTTTTACAAGTTAATAAATCAACTCAAACGGTTATTTAGGCTATACCATTGGGTTTATTACATCATCATACCTTTTTCATTTTTGTAATCACTCTAAAAGTAGAACTAGTCTTCCTTTGACTTGACTTCATCTGTCGGTGCCCTTAAGGTTCCCTGAGCTTCTCTTTGGCACAAACTCCCTAGAATTCAGTTTATTTCCTTGAAACATCACCTAATTTCTCCATCACACATCATAAATCCAAAATAGGTTGATCATTTTTCCAAAATGACCTCTGGCTCCCCAATCTAGGCCTCCATCCACTAATGGCCCTGCGCTACCCAAAAATTCCCCGTGGCTTTTCAACCAATAGAATTATTCAAATGGCTCTGAAAATCCTTTCATTGAATTCAAAATTTCCGAAATTTTCAGAATAGGCTAGTCACTTGCAGAAATTGGCCTCTGGCTGCTCCACTTTTGCCTCCAACACTTGTTGGTACCCCATGGCTCTCGGTTCCCTAAAAACTTATCTGAAGCATATAGTCTTTTAGAAATACTCAAAAGCTTCTTAACACTCCATAAATGGATTCATAAGTATCAAAAAAGTTATAAATTACTAATGTTTTTCTAAGAATGGATACTGGCTGCTCTGGATAGGCCTCATTCTCCTGCTGGCCATGGATGGCCCTGGTGGCCCCTGGAACTTATCTGAAGAAAATCAGACTTAAAAAGTCTTATAAAGGCTCTACAAACCACACCATTAGCTCCATAATGTTTGAAACATAAAAAATTGACTATTGGATTCCTGAATATGGCCTCTAGTTGCACTAGCTAGGCCTCAAATTGTTGTTGGCCCCTGGTGGCCCCTAGAACTTATCTAAAGCAAACAAAAACTACACAAAAGTCATGTAATGGCTCTGAAACCCTCGCCAATGAGTTTGGAATGTCTGAGATTGTTGAAATTGACTATTTTCACTCTCAAAATGGACGAATCTAGCTTAGTATGGAGTCTAAACTGATTTTTCCCACTGTCCCTTACATCAACTCCACCAAAAATGGAGCAATTGCACTTAACCACAGTTAAATTCGGAAAAATACTTAAATTTAGCGGCACGCCTAAATTCATGCCAGTCAAACCATTAACATTTAACTTATACTATTAAGGGGGGGGAGTGGCCACATGCCAACCCCCGAAACCCCGGTTACATTAAAGGTTGAGCAGAGTATTTTTTGAAACCATCGAAGAAAATCTCGTATGTGATAAGGGTTGCAGTTATGGTTTAATTCCATGGTTTACAAACATCATGTAATTTTTTTCTACAGTCTGGTTTAACATGTGATCACAATACGTGGACCTTCGGTGCGTTCGGATCGTCGGCGGTCCCTCCCCCCCCATCTACAAAGAGTTTAAAGCTTAAATGGTGGAGAGTTTTGCACGCACATTGGAGGTCTTAGGGCCAAAACCTCTGGACCTCAATAAAATTTTGATATACCATACAAGGGACACATGGCAGGCTCAAGGATGGCCATGTGTCACCCATTCACTGGTCCAAAATCAAACTCATACAATCCACCAATCCCATCAAATCATGCCACTTGGCACCCACTAACTGGTTTTAGAAAAAAAAAATATTGGGAGGAATATTCTAGGAATATTTTCTGGAATATTCTCTTTTTTTTTTAATATTCAAAAACCTAGTAAAACTTGGCTAAAAGCCAAAAATTACAGTTTACTAGGCTTTTCAAATTGTGATAAATTCTTCGTACGGTGTCGGTTTTTTGGACTATTCATGGTGCCAGAATCAGGAAGACAAGATCTATCTGGTTGCTTAGGTTCATCACACTTCGGAACACTTTGAAATTTGAGCTATCACTTAGGTCCTTGGTCCAAATCTAATCACACCTCCCTATTGGTAATATTTTGGACCCAAAAAGCCTGATTACTTGATCTGTTCAGTAGATGAGAGTACATCACCCTCACTTTTTAGCCTCCATACACTTGCCTTGCATGGCTTAGTTCCTTTGAACCACAACTCAAAGGTAGTCAACACTTCTCTAAGGAGGTTGAGTCTCTCTTAACTCCCCCTCATATCAATTTTACCCCAGTTGGTTGGTTAATCAGGTAGGCCTAAGGGGAAAGGTACGCTACAAGTGGTATCATGGTTTCTCTCATCTTGGGCAATGTGTTGATCATACATTCATGTCAATTGCATATATGTTCCTCATGCTTATTTTCTATGTTCTTGTCGCATATGTATGGAATTGGTGATAGTTGCAATGATCTGACCATGTGAAAGTTGATGGTGATTGGATGTGGTTGCCATAAGTGGATGCTGGTTTTATATGAATCTTTTATGCATGTCAGTGTCGATATGTTGTTATGAATGCATATTCATGGCTAAGACTATTTTCCATGAGATCATTTTATGCATCTTATCTCATCATGATGTTATTGATAATGTATGATGCAGATATGTTGTTCAAGATAGAACATGATATCTATATCATTGAATTGAAGTTGGACACTCGATTTTGGTGTAAGAGAATATCGTCATCCAAATTGTATTTTTTTCATGCAGGTATGTTGTTAATGGGTGTTATAAGAATTAGGATTATTGATAAACATTTTTTCATTTTATTTTTGTTGTGGTTACATGTATGATAGACGTTAGTAAATAAATGTTATTATATGTACGCTCATCAGATATTCATGCATGGCAGTAACTTGTTGGCTTTTTATGCTAGTTAAACTTGATTATTATGTTGTATGTTGTTGATGAGTATGTTATGTTTTGACTTGTTGTTTTTACATGTTAGTTAACTTGATGATTATGGTTATGGAATTAAGATATTGATGTTATATGTATCATGCTAATTTTGATATGCCCATGTGGATAGTTATGGTTGTTACATTCATGTATGAGTTAAGATGTGATATTATGACATACTAATCTAGACTCACTCTGTATATGTGATTGTTATGAAGGAAGACAATTGTTTATGACCCTATGATGTGAATGTGTTAGCTAGTTATTGCTATGGATATCATGACCTTATTAAGTTTGAGTTGATGTGCTATAAATTTATATCATGCTAATCCATACTGATTGTGCAGACAAGGTAACCTCCCCCAAGATACCTTAAGGTATGAGGTTTCTTATGTCAACTACTTGATGCATAATTGTTTGATTATGTCATCTATTTGGTGTTCAGCATTTGGTACATATTATTTCGTCTATTTGATTTATCCAACATGGTATGTTTATACTTTTTTTAAATGTTTTATTAATCACAAGATATGCATATGTGATGATAAGATTGCAAGAAGAAATGATCTTGTTTTAAGATGGTTGTACTAACTGACTATATGTTGAGATAGCTAATGTAGACTTGAGTATAAGTAGCTAGTAGGTGTAGTATTATGACTTTGACTATTAGTTTATTATGGCATGGTTGT
The DNA here is from genome assembly GCA_034641835.2 of Pinus albicaulis. NCBI lineage: Eukaryota > Viridiplantae > Streptophyta > Pinopsida > Pinales > Pinaceae > Pinus > Pinus albicaulis. The sequence continues at coordinate 315,984,157 of CM076578.1, forward strand.
TGGTATTGGTGGAGGTTGATTTTAGTTAATATATATGGTGTTTTGATTAATAAACATGTGATTGACCTGTGTGAGTAGTTGCAGGGAAACATGCTTGGTATTAGCATGACAAGGTAACAGTTGATTTTTTTATATAACTAATAGATGGGTGATGTGTTAGGGCATAGTAAGACTCAATTGAAGCAAGGAAAAGGTAAAATAAAGGAATTGGGTGAAAATTCCTTTGGCTATGTTTGGAAACTGCAATTCCAAACGAATGAGTGCTTTACATACAAGAAGTCTTCTTAGCCTTGATTTTGTTTGACATTATGTGGATATGTGTTATATTCATGAACATGTATTTGATAATTATAAGATCTAGTTTCAAGTTATGGTCAGATGCATCAATAGATTCAAGTCCTCGAGTGATGACATATGTATGTGGTTAGATAGAAGATGTTGTTCCCGGTACAAAGCTAAGATAATTTTTATATCTATTTATGCACTGCAATTGTGTGGTTGTGGCATTATGATGTAGGGATTCAATAGAAAAAGTGACTTTTATGTAATCTTGGAGAAGTACCAGGTTTAGTTTTCCTTTGGAAGAATTGGGGACCCATGGGCATTGAGTCATGGTGTTTGTTTCTAGTCTTGTGATTTTGGCCTCTTGTGGTATTTTTATGCTTGAATTGTATTTTTTTTTATGATTGGTACATGATCATGCCACTTTGTAGCAGTGTCGTTTTTATTTTTCTTTTTTATGGTCTTCTTCTTCTTGTTTCTTCTATTTCCTTTTGTTTTAGAGTCTTGGGAATTATTTGAGAAGAGAGGAAATTAATGGAGCTCAGGGAACGTTGTGTGGTACCTAATAGCTAATGATTGACATAGATGAAGCTCAGTGAGTGAGTAAGTGCAACGAAAGATAATAATGTGATAGTTGTTCGATCAAGGTTCATTGTGGTAAATGGACAATGGCGTCAAATAAATGAGAAACGAAAGAGAAAATTATTGAAGGAGGGTTGTTGCATGGAGTCAATTTTTGGTTTATTAGTGTTGTCATTATGTGTTTAATGGATTCTGGAGGTTACAACAAGTTTTGGGTAGTGGCCAAATTTTTTGGCTTGAAAAATGCCTTAAACCTCGCAGACACATGCACAATTCCGGGACATTTAGTCTCTGGACACTGGCATGTGGGCGAATGCTTTGTTATGCATGCATCCAAAGCCTCCCATACGCATGGATGTCATATTTTGGTAGTGTCCAGAGGGTTTTCATCATGAAATCCTAGTGGAACCCATGGAAAGGTTGGGTGGCTTGCTCGCATAGCCTACGGGGGTCATGTAGTCGGTGGTAGAGGTCCGTGTTATGGTTTTCCTCTTCAATTACACTTACTTAAAGTCACCAAGGAGGTTGAGTATGTATTAACTGCACCTCATATCATGTTTACCCTAGTTGGCTAGTTACTTGGTTAGGCCTGACGGGAGAGGTACTTTACACCTTACAATTTCAATCACTTGGATAGGTTATTCATCAAATTACATTAGGAAAAAATGCACATGGTATGGAACAACCTCCACCAAATGCACCTTATTTTTGTAAAATCCCATGGAAAAAGAGTATCGACCTTATTAGGTTATCCCTTAAGTGTCTTATCAAGTCGAGCAAATCCAAACCCAACCATTCCAAAATTTGCAAGGTTATCCTCAATCTGTACAAAGAGGTTATGTGTATGCTAGTTATCAGAATCCTCCCTATTCTCGTACCCAAGTTCCTCTCTACCATAAGCCTCCTTATCCTAGAGTGAAAATACCTATTGCTCAAGCCATCCCATCTTATCTAGGTTATCTTCCACTGGATTTCAAGAGGCAGTTTCCATTTGTGGTGACTCTTGAATTACCCAATTTGACTCAGCTCATCAACGATCACATTCCTCATTTTCCTTCGCAGCCAATAATTCCTATAAAAATACCTTATGATATCCAAAAATTAAATGGTAATCCTAGATAATACCCATCAATACACGTCATGACTTATCATGTGTGATGTTCATGAGCTCCCTCAATGATGATTCTATTCATTTACATCTTTTCCAGTGTAAACTTGTCATTATGGCAGCAAAATGGTAGATTGAAGTACCGAGAGATTTGTTCAATAATTTAAATTCCTTAGCTACTACCTTCCTAACACATTTCTAGTTACCCATCTGATATGAGACTGGAATTAAAATTTTAACCAATTTCAAAGAGAGTAATTCCAATCACATTCCTCATCATATTTATGAGTGGAGACGTCGTCGTTGATTGGTTTAAAAATATGTTCCTGATCAATTGTTGGCGGAATGATTTCTCGTGCACAGTATTTGGATCTCGTGTACACCCAATCTCGCACGCTTTATGATAAAATACCAAATGCTCTGAGAACCTTCACCATTGTTCCTCAACCTCCTAGAAAATAATCGCATGCTCGTGATGGTGTAATTGGTTTTAAGAGTTCACAATCGGTGAGTAAACCATCTAGTTCTACACTTGTCATGATTGCCCAAAACCCTCCATCTACACCTCCTACATCTTGTACTCCCGAGACCAATTTTGTTCAATCTAATAAAGGAAAATATCAACAGCAACAAGGAAGTAAGAAGAAATGAAAAGTTAAAAAGAATAAATATTTTACTCCACAAGATAAACAAAACACTCCATATTCTAAAAAAAAAATTAAAACCTAATTATCCATGTCTGATGTGTAACAAACCAGGTGGAAGTGAACCATTTCCTGAAATCTTCTACTTCACCCACTGTGTTGACTTAAATCTTCTAGTTCACTGACTGTGTTGAATAAACCATTTCTTGAAATCTTCTACTTCACCCACTGTGTTGAATGATCCGTTTCCAAATCAAGAGACTCATATGGTTCTTCGAGATCTTATTTCCTCTCACTCACTTTTAATGCTTTCCTCCACTAAGTCAAAACATTATGTTATAGTGATGACCTGAAGTAAATACTATGGTAATGTGAATTCCCTGAAGGCTCAAGCTATGGATCAACCTACCAGTTCCACTACATCTCCATTTTCTCCACCCTGTTGAGGAGGTAAATCCCCTCTGCGGACAGAGGCGATCCCTACTAGCCCAGCAGGGGTCTAGCAACGATCATAAAATGTTATAGTGCAAGTTCCTAGCTACGGATAAAAGACCAAAGGTGGAGGCCTACCTGGAGTCCAATGATATGATCCATAGAAGAGAGCGTTCCCGTTCCTCAGCCTTGGCAGATCACAATCCCTCCACGATCTCCGTGGATGGACACCTGCACACGCAAGAAACAACATGAATATAAGCCTAGAATCCAGAACGCGTAACTATATATCAGTCAGAAAGGATATAACTCATATTAACATAAGTGAAAACAGAGTGGAACCATAACCATAATCATTCATTAAATAACAATCGAAAGAGAGTACAACCAATGTTCTGACGCCGTGATCTCCTTCGGAAGGATCCCCAGTCATTCACGTCTCGCAAATCTCGCCAGGGAAAGGGCAAACCTCTCGTGAGTCTCTCGACGATAGTCTCCTTACTTGAGTCGGCCTTTTGGGAAGAAAGAGGGCTCTTACAGCACAAAGGCTCTTGGGAATTTGGAGATTCAAAGCTTAGGCACTTCCAGACTAGCTTGCAATGGCAATCAGCAAGCTTTTATAGATGGGGAAGGAGGGATTTGGGATCCCTATTATTGTGGGATTGGCCCTATCATGAAGGAAGGTTCCATGAAAGGTGGCAAACCACTTCCCTTCCATAGAACTCCCGTAGCCAAACCTCCAACTCAAGATAGGCAATGGTTTCTAAGTTGGTTGAAACACAACTTCCGCAATCTTTATTTAAAAAAACACTCCTTAAATTGGCTGGCGCGACTGCTGCTCTGGGACAGAGCGCCAGTTGGCGCGGCCTCTTTGTAGGATTTTCCCCATTGGCGCGAGTGATGAACTGGCTTCCTGCGCCAATGCAAAAGGAGATGTTTTCATGGTTTTTTGCAAGGAGATGTCTTTAGGGAAAATGAAGCTCATGCTTAGAGGAATGCAATGATGATGGTTTCAAGGCATGACATTGCTCACAGGTCACATAATGGGTCCTCCATTGTGCGGGACTTCCGGGAATGTTCGTGTGACAAAGGACAAAATTACCGTGTAACACACCTGCTATGATTCCTACAAAATTGACCATTAATCCTCCTAAATGAATTATTCATAAATTTTCTTTCAAAGGTCACGTGAGAGTTGCTCAAAGTTTTAATGCACTTGAGGACCTCACGCAACTATCTCCATAAAATATGTCCACTCTTGATTTGTTGCAAAACTGTCCCACTTGCAAGAAGGATTTGGCTTCTTCTATCAAATGCATTGATCCTTGAGATTGCAAACTAGTCGTTTTCAATCAAAAGAATTATTTTCCTTGACTTCTGGCCCAATTAGATTTTATGATCCATGTTTTCGTTGACGGTAATAGCATCCATCAATCTATTGTGGATGAGGGAACCTCAACCTGTATTATGTCCTTATCTTGCTCGAATGAAATTGGTTCTCCTAAATTGAGTGAGTCACCAAGAACTTTGAAGGCTTTCAAAAAAATAACTTATAAAAGTTGTGGAATTTTAAACTCATGAAAAATAGAATTAAGAGGTAAATATGTATCCATAGAAGTTGAATTCATTAACAAACTTCTAGAATATAATCTTATGTTAGGTCTCATGTAGGTTTACACCATGGTTGTTGTCGTTTTGACTTATTTCAACCACCGTTAACTCCAATCCACTACCCCTTTGATAAGTTGAACAAATATGAGATTTGTGTAAGCATACCTGCTTACAAAAATATAGCAAGACCATTGTGTAGCACATGGAAGTGTGACAAAATGTTCGAGAAGATAAGCCACAATGGTCCAAAATCTTTTATCACCAGCATAAATCATCACGTGTTATTCCTTGAATGTATACAACTATCCAAGTTCATGTACTCTGATTGCAAAGTTCTGCAAAAATGTCCAATCAGTATCCACTTATCATTATGAATTTACCTTCCATGAGAACACTGTCTTTGGCAAAGTTTCTAAAATTCAGTGGACGCCACGTGAGTTCAATCCTCATTAGTCCGACTAGGGGATATAAAGTAGACAAATAAGGGTCCATTGACCCTTTGCAATTTAATGAAGCAACGTAGTTTCTCGCTAGTCCTAGATATATTTTTGTCAACATAAACCTTAGGGCTACCCCCCATAGCCTCCAAGTTGTTGTACGCTACTTTCAACGTATCGAGTGATGTGTAAGGTACTCTTACCAAGCATAATTGAATGAGTTCATATATATATATATATATATAGATATAGATATCACATTCTACACATTAAATTCCTAATATATGCTCTAATCATATTTCTAAGGATTAACCAAAAATTAATTTTCTTTAAAAAATTCTAAGAACTCTAAAGAATCTAGTGTAATAGAATAAGAAAATGTTCTATGATGATAATGATGATGACAATGATGATGGTTGACATCCACTGAGACCAATATTTGGTCTATCGGGCCTAAAGAAAAGAGTTATTTAATTTGGTTTAATATTTTATTCCTATGCTCAAAAAGCTTGGAGAGAAGCCTCGTCAACTCACTATAATTTTGACATCTTAAAAGGCTAGGAAGGTCAATATCGCAACAAAGATTATGAAATTGAGCTCTAATGTGGTTGTATGTGGGGAACTCTAAGAGAAAGTGATTTTCATTCTTGATGTTCATATTCTCACAGAGATGGCAGATCCTTTCTATCCATGGTGTTTTAGAAACTGTCCAACGACCTCTTTCACTATGGAGCTCATGAGTTTCCATTCTAATATTGGCTATATTAATTTTCTTCTTTGAGGTAGTTAAAAGAGAGAGATCCTTTTGATCTTCTAAGGTGGGGTTGATGACCTCCTTATAATACCTTTATTTTCTTTTAGCTGCTAGATCTTTCTCACACCACATTTTTTCTTTGAACTTAGAAGTAACAATTTTTTTATTGTTATTGATGTTTTGCAATGCAACATTCTCGTCGATCTCCTCTAATGGTTTAACCAGTCTCGGTGCCATTATACCAACCTCGTTTAAGCCTTAGGTGGTTTTGGTCGGAATTTAAAGCTATCTTTGGATGTCTGGAGATCTCTTATGCTATTGAGCTTGTGCTTGTACAAAAGAAGCCTAGTCATAGCTAGGCTCTCGATAGGGGAAAGACCCACTTCTATAAGGAGAATAGGATAGGGTCTATTGCTTTTAATTTTAAGGTTATACATTATAAAACGCTTCTGGATTTGCTCAATAATTCTACAAGATTCACTAGAGATGTTGCAACCCCAAACCTCACATCCATATAAGATAAGAGGAGTGACTAATGTTTCAAAGAGGAACTTCTTTCTATCCCACGTTACGAGGTTTGTCATTTTACAATTATTTTCAAGATCAAAATAAGCTTTCCAAGCCCCACTAATCCTTTTCTGAATTCCATAGTTCCAATTGAGCTTTTGATGAATATCAATTCCTAGGTAAATATAAGAAGACACTTCCTCCAAGTTACTATTGTCATACATAAAATTAGCATAAGTGTCCTTCTTGGATTTGATAATCATAACTTTTTTTTTGTCAGTGTTAATAGACATAGCCATGGTAGATCAGAAATCCTTAAGAAGTTTGAGTTTCTTATCAAGATAAGATGGGCACCTTGCGAGAAGAACAATATCATCATCATAGAGAAGAAGGATGATGACTATCCTGGCTAAGATCATGCCAGCACATCCTGCTTCCTCTAAACAACCTTCTAGCTTGTCGATGTAAATGCCAAATAGGGTATGGGAGAGGGGGAAACCTTGTTTAACTCCGATATTACACTTAATATCTTTCGACCACCCCTCACTTCTCTTTAACTTGGCAATTACATTCTCATATAACCTTGTAGCAGCTGCTCTTAACTCGAAAGGAACATTTAGCTCTTCTAATATATTCCATAGTTTATTTCTAGGAACCGTATCGAAAGCCTTTATAAAGTCCACAAAGCAACATAAGATATTGGATTTATCATTGTGGAATTCTTCCACAATGATCCTAAGCGTAACGAGGTGGTCCATTGTTGAGTGTTGTGTTCTAAAACCCACTTGGTCTTTAGCCCGATTGCCTTCACTTTCAAGCCAAATGCTCAACTTATTTTCCAAAATAATACCATATAACTTGGCTAAGAGAGGGTTGATCATAATTGTTTGATAATTATAAGGGTAATTTTTATCCCAACTTTTAAAAATAGGGATATGAGGCTCTGAGTCCAAGGTTTAGGGAACCCTTTCTTGACCGCTTGGTTGAAAAGCTTGTGGATGTGGGGGATGGGGACAAGACCTCCATTTTTTAAGATTTCCTCCTGGTAACCTTCGATGTCTTTAGATTTCCCATTTTCTAGGTGTTTAACCCCAAAATAAATGTCTTCTAATGAGAAAACTTCTTTAATTGTGAGCAAGGTTTCAAAATCCCTAGCATTTGGAGATTCGTAAAGATTTTTAAGATAGGAATTGCAGTCATGTAAAGCAATTTTATTATTATCTTTAGTTTTCCTAGTTAGAATCTGCCTCCAAAATTTCTTAGGAGCCACCTTAGAGAGGTGTAAGAGATTCTCTTGTCTTTTATGAATATATTGCCTTTTTTTCCTTTTAGTTAGGGCTTTGTAGATTTTTATCTTGTTAATTTTGAGAGATTCATCAACAACTTCCTTAATTTCTCTCCTCACACTTTTACAATCTTTGTCATACCATGGGTTGGTTTTGCTATTTCTTTTATTACTTGAGACTTCAATTGAGAACTTGTTAATAGAATATGAGAGGGTTGTAGTAAAATTATGATAGAGGTCATCTATGTTGTCTATACTAGATAAAGAAAGCAAATTAGTTTTTAGTTCATTTAGAAAGAGATCGTTTTTATCTCTATCAAAGATAAAGTTCTTTTTACTATAAGGATTATCTTCTATGGGATCTCTATGCATGCCAAAATTGAGAGTTATTAGTAAAGGCCTATGATCAGAGTCAGGCTCGTGGTCGTCTAAGATGTCAAAATTTATTATTTCGTTGTATAAAGGGATATCGGAAATAACATAGTCTACTCACTAAGTACATGACTTCCCACCACCAAACCGATGGCCAAACATAGGTCGTCAAAAGGATGACTACACACATTCTGCGCATGTACAACTTGAAGCATCCTCCCAGATGGGATGAAAGCCTCCCCTATGTCCAACACAGTTACAAAAAATCTCTCCATAGCTCAACTGGCCACAACCCCTTTCAAGTGGGGTTGGGATTCCAACCACTATGTCCCATTGATTGCACAACTCCGGTGAAAATTGAACGTAATAAAGTTAAAAATAATAACCATGGTTTATGGGACACTTATTCCACGTTGAATTTTGGGAAAAACATCCTAGTGGGTGTTCATTTTGGTTAATATGGCTAAGGAAATTGACAAAGGCAATGAAAAAGGCTTTGGAAAGGAAAAGTAGAATTTATTTATGAAAATAATTGAAAATATGAGAAAAGGAAGGTGAAAGGTCATAGGTTGCATGTAGGAGGAAAATCAAGGAAAATAATGGAAAATGAACAAAATAGAGGCCTCATTCATAAAAAGGTTTATGAGGATTAGTTGAAAAGATTTTTCTACCTATTGTGAGTGCATTTGCTGAGCTCTCTCATTATTATCTCTCTCTATCTCTCTCTCTTAGACACTGAGTTTTTAGGAGCACTTTGGCATTGGATCAAGAATGGAAAGAAAGAAGGAATATGGAGGAAGAAAGCAAGGAGGAGCAGGAATCAAGCATCTGCAACTAGATTATTGGAAGGTATTTATTTGCATGTATAATTTCATTGCTAGATTTGGAATTCATGGTATTTCAGGTGGTTCTTTGTTGTCTTGGCATGGATTTTTCTAGGTGTGACAATGTATTCAACATAGCCTTTCCATTTTCGGATAGCCATGGTGTTGTGGAGATCACATGTTTTGGTTTATCTGGATTACTGGATGGATTTGAAGCTGAGTGAGGCATATCTTTTAAATGATATAGAATGGGCTCACTTGTTTCCTTGGTTTAGGGCCTAGTACTTCGAGTTTGGATTACGGTAAAGCCTGAGAGGTGGTTTTTTTCTCTCCATTTCATTCCTAGTGATCATGGGTTTGGGATTGCGGTAAATCCTAGAGAGTATGTCTCTGATTAAGGGCTAGTGAACCCTGATTCATACTGTAGGTTGTGGTAAAGCGTGAGAGACTAGGAGACTGGAAAATTCCTCATGGTTTAGCTAGAGATATCCGGTGATATCCATGCTTATGTTGGCCTAGAGATCGGGTGTGGATCGCGGTAAATCTTGATTTCTATTTGATGAGGGTGAGGTGGTTTAGCCTTGGGATGCCCTGGTTAGTTCTTTTGGTTTGAGTCCCACATTCATGCTTGGAATATGGCATGGGGGTGATTGGCTGAAGAGAGATTTGGCTCAGCCAATCTATGGTCGAGTGGAACATGGAAGTCCCATCTCCGGTTTGTTTTACACTCATTAATGAGAAGTTCATTCCTTTGGTATTTGGTATGCAAATATACTAGTTTCTATGTGGATTCTATTTTTGTTGTATCCATTATATTTATGTGGTTATTGTGTTGGTTATACGCATGTATTTGATCAATGATGATGTCTGGCTCTATCCATGTTTAAATGAATGCACGATGTATCTATGGTCAAATAGATTGTATCGCAGCTAATGATGTAAGGGATAAATGCTTCTTAGCGATTATATGATAAGTATGAGAGTATTATACTTAAATCTATTGTTTACACTTGTTTATGAAATGTTTGTGACATGTTTGAAAAAATGAGTGTCATGTCTAGGAGAGGTTATGTGATTTCTTCCGTATCAATGTCCTATTTTTATTTAAAATCCCTTAACTTTTCATGAAGTTATGGGCAGTGACCTGGGCTCTAGGCCTGAAAAGGTGGCTCTAATCCTAAGGATATAGGCACAAAATTCATTTTTTGAGCCCCTGGCTTCTGACATGTAGATTTTTTCATGCTGCTATAGCGTTCTATCCCCTGAAATGTAATTTTATTCTTAAGGCTATCGCTCAAAGGGGGTCAATTTTTTTAATGTGACCCAGTGACAAGAGGCTTGAATGGTTGTGTTACTTTTTGGGGATGTTGTTGTTGTTGTACAAGGTCTGTAGGTTGTGTTTTTTGTCAGTTCCAATTCCTTAAGGCCATATAAGAGGTTGAATCTCATTATAGTATCCTCTCATCGCATGTTTACCCCAATTTTTTGGTTACTTGGGTGATGTGGGAAGGGTGCTACATTAATGTGGCCATACCAATTGTAGAAACTCGTGTAGATTAGTCTCATGTCCGCCGAAGGTCGTACAGCTAAAAATTCATTAAGAGAATTCAACACATCCTCTAGCAAGCCTATGCCATATTCATAAATAGAGCTAATGCTAATTTATAAGCAACAAGATGATCAACATTAGGTGCTGGCACAAGTTCCACGTGGGAAGCAAAGTTTGGTTACATTTTGCAGGAACTCCTTGCTCGCCCCACAACAAGCTTCACCGCTCCAATATGGTATGAGACTTACACCATCACTAAGGTTTTATGGGATAATGCCTTCGAGCTCAAAATTCCACCATTCCTTGCCTTGCACCTAGTGTTCAATGTGGACCACTTTCGACCATACTTTCCACCATTACTGGACACATCATATATTACATAAATAATCACACTAATAGAGGTAAACCTGCTACATGGAACAAGCCATAGTTGATCATATAATTTAAATGTATATCAAGAACACTCACCAGAAAAATATCCAACTGTATTGGGTTGTTAAAGCTGGCTAACTCCTGTACCAAGGCAAGTGGCTCACTAGGGACTAAGTTCAGCAGAAGTTTCCATCTCATGGAGGCACTCAATGTAAAGGGGACCATTTCTTCCTAACGGGGGAGGACTGATCCGAGTGGATATTTGTGGCCACCCACAATTTTGATCCCCACTATTTTTTCTTTTAGTTTCCTTAATTGATGCACAATTTAATATTTTTGGTAGTATTTCGGGTCTTGAACTTTCAGAGTCGTTTTGAGGCCCTAAACGATGTTGCTTTTCGAAAAT